>VWZZ01005683.1:7138-208497 GCA_013399095.1 Psophia crepitans
GCCGAGCCGCCCGCTCCGGGCCGGCCCTGGCCCCCGCTCGCAGTTGAGTCTCGGCGCAAGTAGGGTCTGACAGGAGTGTGGCTCCTGGGTTTGTGCTGCTCCCCGAGGCATTTTCGGTGGCACGTCCCAAACTCTTTAGATTTTTGATCCCTAAGAGCAGTGATGGTGGCTTGGAACATGAGTTATGTCCCACTCCTTGAGCAGGTAGCGGCATGCTGTCTCTGAAACTTTCCAGCCAGCTCCCCTTGTAACAGCGTATGCGAAGGTGCTTTTTGCTTAGTCTCTTGTGCCCTAGCTGACACGTAACCAAATACACAGTCTGCTTTAGGTTTCTTTGCAGATCACTTTGTGTATTTCTGGTTATATCCTGATGCAGTACACTGCCTTACGCTGTTTTCAGGATGTGTTCCCTTTTCATCTTTTCTAATGCAACCTCCTCTGGAACTTAGGTGTCTCGTAACACCTAGTTAGGTGTTGCTGTCATTTAATGCATATTTAATAAATTCGTCGCTAACTGTCATGTAAAGGTCTCTGTTAATGACAGTTACTGCACAAAAGATGAGAGGAATCGTTGATACAGAAGTGCTGGACGATTGTAAAGAACAAGAGAAAGAGCAAGGGTTGAAATAGCAAGTGAATGCTGTAGAGGAATACAAAATGCAGCACTCTCTGGGGGCACAGTTCTTGAAAACAGTAACCAATCATGCTTTGAAGTGTGATCTCGGGCTTTCCCTTGGATATTTATTTTAGCGCACCCAGACAGTCTGTTTAACAGACTATTGACACACGTCGAACTGGCTGTAGGATACTTCTTGTATATTATGGCCTAAGTGCTGTCTTGCGTTCAGTGAGAGTTGTGGGAACAGGGCAATGGCTCCTTATGGGAGATAACACCTCTGAAGTAACTGTCGCTGGGGACCACCTCTAGAGGGAGCGAGCTAGCTCGCTGACTTAGGTAGTTCCAACTAAGTTAACAAATTTTACTTCAGTAGGGAGTCAAAAAAGTTAGTAGTTGCTTTGAAGAGTGTTTCAGAACTGAGCCAACTGTCACGACCAAGGTTGCAGCAGTGTCATTTCCTCTGCTTTAACTGGAAGTAGCAAGTAACACTGAATATCGTATACTAAAACCAATCCTGGCCCAGAGAGGAATTCTCTCGGACCTTGGTACTTGTGTAATTCTTGCACAGTGAGTAACGAAGCATCCAAAGATATTTTTGAAACTTCTGAACTAGCATCTCTTGATCATAAGTTGCCAAACTGCCCACTGAATACTGCATGCAAAGCTGGAGATTGTTCTCATGCTGTGACATAGTGACTTGCTGTGAAGATTCAGCGTCTGAAGTCCTTGAAAACAGTACTTTGAGTGATACTGTCCCAGAAACCTGCATGAGTTGTAATTCAGAGATAACTGTGCTGCTGTGTTTTAGTCAACGCTGACTTTACATTCTGTCTTGTTTGGACCACATGGACTTCTAATGGGGCAGGTGCTGCTGTTTGTTGTTGGAAGAAATAATAAACCAGCTGTATTTACTGTATGTTCTGATAAGGCTGCTGTGGGAAAAAACCATCTGAGTTGTGACTCGACTCTTGAGCTTTCATTGAGCTCCACGTGGAGCATAAAATGTCTTTCTCTATTTAAGTTCAAATCATGGATTGTCAGGCCTCCATGCTAAAATGTCAAGCTCTGGAAAAAGGCCTGTCTTCTAATAAAATTTCTGGCAACTCTCTTGGGAAATCTGATCTAAGTAGTTAATATCTCAGAATATAGTTGGATTAAAATGTAGAGAGGGGAGAAAAGATGAAGGAACTTGAGTGTACCAGGGAGAACTTTTCATATAATTCAATAGATCTGTCCTGCATTCCCCTCTGACATTTCTGCCCTTTGAGGAGAGACCAAGTTTCTGCTGAAGTTTTCCCTTACGCAGTTTCACACAGACTGATACGTGTCCTCAATAAAAAGTAAAGAGGGAAGATTTTTATTTCTTTTTCTTTCTTTTCATGTCTCTTGAGCTATGAGAATAGTTATCACCTAGCTGTTTGCACCCTGGGAGTAGGAGATGGAATGTTTTGTCTGTTTGCTTTATGGACCAAATTATAGTCATTTGGTCAAAGAACAAAGCTTTTAGAAACTTCCACATAAAGCGTGTGCTGCTTGCATGCTGCTCAGGCTGCTTAATCTTCTCCCTGAATAACAGAGTGTGAGTGGAAGATGCTCATCACATCTTTGGCCTGTTTTACACCAAAACTGTTTAACTACTTTGTTTGGGTCTATATGATGGGAGCATGTCACACCTGTTCTGGCTTGGGATTAATTGTGCTCAATCTGGTCTGTTGCTAGGTTCCGCTTTGTTTTTCTGCTGGACGTTCCCAGCACCGGGAAAATCTATTAATATTTTTGATCATTTAGAATAAATAATTTTTGGTTGTTTACATGAACAGTTACTTCTAGTTGTGAATTTTCAGAGAGTGAAAAAACCTTTGGGCTTCGTTGGATTTGAATAGTTAATCATACTTGGGGATTCATGAGTTTCTTGAGCTAGTTTTTTTTGTTTGTTTGTTTGTTTGTTTTAAAGAGATGATGGCCATTAGGTGACCCAGTTTTAATTACAGTTTCTGGAAAGTATCTTAAGTGTTTTATACCCAGAGCCTGAAGTCTGTAGGTAGTTGGTGCATCATTACGTTTAATTTGAAACTGCTATCTGAACAGTATTGCTGAGTGCTGTGAAAGAAAAATTTCAGTACTATCATCTATCCTGAGACTAGCAGGGCTGTCAAAGCTAGTTTTACTGAGGCAGTTGCATGGTTTTGGAAATAAGCAAGCTGTTGCATGTACAAGTGTCCAGCTGTTGAAATAGTAAACTCAGTGTTTTGTTGTTGTTTTTGAAGGAGGGTGGAGGAAAGGGAAGGGAATCCTTGTTCCTGTCTCAATAAACAATGAAACAAATAATTTGTAGTTGACATTTTTCTTATGATAGTTAGAGAATTAGTGGCTTTATTTTTTCCCTTGCAATATTTCTCAACCTCATGTAAGTGAGAATCCTGTACAGATAGTATTTCATCAGTGCATTTACCCCTTAGTGCTGCCCTGTGGGGGTGGGGGGAGTAACTTGGTGAGTGCTTTCAGTTTGCTCTCACCCTTCCTAGCATGCAGTGGAGAGGGCCTTGACTTAAAGGTGGTGACTTGACTTCAGTTGCTCTACCTTCTTGAGGCACTAATTTTTTCAATTATTTGGTTTTGTATTTGACTGTTTCTCTTAGGAGAACATTTTGTTTCCTGCTCAGTTTGTAACTGGCTAGAATATTCCAAAGTCAGCAGTCTAGAGCCCTGGGTGAGGAGTTTGGGTCGTGCTTTAAGTCACTACCACTGCTCTTAGGGACAAAAAACCTTTAGAACTTGGAGTCCTGCCTGTCCCATGCTGGAGAGCACAAGAACCTTGATGAGACTCCTACCAGAATGCAATTCTGCATCTTGGAGATTAAGGTAAATATTTCCCTCCTCTGTCCACTGTCACTTGGTTGTTTTGGTTTTTTTTGTTTTATTCCTCTCTAATAGTTTGCACCTCAGTCCTGTCAACTTTGTTTAAGAAAAAAGATCCCTCTTATTTCATAATGTTTATGTACAGGAGAAGATAACGTTTATCTTAATCTTTTCCTGTGCTACAGATGCAATGGATCAGCTTGAGCAGAGGGTAAATGAATTTTTTATGAATGCAAAGAAAAACAAACCTGAATGGAGAGAAGAACAAATGACATCAATCAAAAAAGTAAGGATATCACAGGAGTGGGTCACATTTTTCTCTTGCAAACGAAGATAGCCTTAGGAAAAAACAGCTTATGATTGATGGAGACTTAGCGTTCAGAACTGTGAGTTCCCTTGGGCTTTAACAGAGATGAATAGAATTACCTAGGAGGAGAAAAATGACTGAAAGCTTTCTTTGATCACGCCTTTTCTCTCAAGTTTTGCCCAGTATTTGCTAACATTTTAAAAATTATGATCCTGAAATGTTGAAGAAACCAGATATTAAATTTTCAGCTCAGACTTTTTGTTTCTGCTTGTGTGATGTGAAGCTGCATTAAGTTAATTGGATTTCTTTTAGAGGATATTTTTCAAGCTTAGCTTCAGCATTTCCTCTGATTCTGCCTATGTCCTTGTATATGTTACACATATGGTGTATGTAGCTTTAGGGAGAGAGGAATAAGAAGATGGATGTGTTTTGTTTTATCCTTCAACGCTCAGGCGTTGGTGGTGGTATTGTTAGCAAGGTAGTCCATCATTTTGTCAGGAGAAACTCCTTTTTAGTCTCCTGCACCTGTTACTTCAGCCCTTTATTTGGCCAGGGGTGGGAGGTTTTTTTCATTAGTTAATACAAATAGATCTCTGTATTTAAAAAAAGAAATAGTCAAAGCTCTGACTTGTCTAGAGTAAATGAAAAATCTGCTTCTGAATTTAGCTGGACCAAAGTTTCAAGTAGTTAAGCAAGAATAAAAAGGCATTTAAACATGTTTAATTCTAGAGTAAAAAGATGTGTAAACATAAATATTTTTTTTAAATATTTTGACTGCAGATTTTAAAATTGGATTGCTTTAGTCAAAATAACTTCTGAGTTATATAAATGTATTTTTAAATAATTTTAACTATATACATCATTATTTAAGTACAGTGCTGGAAAGACCTCCCCTCACAGTACTGTTTAGCATCATTTTGAAGCGCAGTAATACCTGCAGTAGTCCTAAAGATCCATACAATGTAAAAGACATCATCTCATTTTGAGTCCCTAATACTGTGTGATATAAAATAAATCAAAGATTTTTTCCTTTCTTGTAGCATTTCTTGCAGAAATCTAAATATCACTGTGGGAGGAAGTGTCCATATTTTGTAGTTAGGTTTTTTTCTAAGGCACAAACAGTAAATTGATGTATAATACATCTCTCATCTAAAATGTAGCTGACTGTTGTTAACAGCAGAGTTTCGGACTTTCTGAAAACTTGACTTTAATTTCTCCTTTTAGCTTACATTTTGTGCTGGATAACAGTAGCTTAAAATGACTGGAATTAATTCAATTAATGTTCATAATTTTAAAAAGAGCTCTCTTTATAACAGGATTATTATAAAGCTTTGGAAGATGCAGATGAAAAAGTGCAACTGGCTAATCAAATATATGATTTGGTAAGTAGACAGCAGGCTTGTGGTGAATTACCTAAATTTATGCCCAAAGGAATTCTAAATATTTTGATAAGTACAACAGCTGTGCTACTTGTACTGTTACGTCAGCTACATACAGATATTTTTGCTGGTGAAAGAAACATTTGATGTTTTATTGACTTCTAAGAATTTTGTTGCTTCGGGTAGTAAGTGTCACTTAAATACAAAACATAGAGAAATAATTTTAGAAATCCTAAGATTTTCATGCATGATTTCATGTTGATTTTTATCTTAGTTTTTTCTGAGAAGAGGCCATGAGTAAGTTACTCTTCCTTACAATATATGAGTTTTGAATTTCAAGTATATTTATTTTACATTTTCTCAGAGAACAGAACTTGCAAGTCAGACTATAAAATACAGTATACATAAACCAAATATTTCTTATCTGCTTTAGTTCCACTTCAGCTAACCAAAAGTTAGTTCCAAAAGGTGGAACTTACCCCGCTCTTTTGGTTTGCTGGTAACTGCAAAAAAACCTGTTTAATAGTTTAGAGATGGGTACAGTATTCTGCTGTATGAGTGCAGGTGAAGAAAGCATTTGGAACACAGTGTTTCTTTCCACGAAATTAGATTTAAAATTTTTTTTAAGATAATTTTCAACACACAAGAGCATGTCATACTAGACTGAAACACACCGGAGACTTTATGTTTTCAGTTTAGAGACCCTTTTCCTCAATACTTAAGCTTACTGATGTGTATAGTGGTATAGTGGCATCCAAACTGCAATTCAGTACACTTACAATTTCACCTCACAGCCCAACCTCATCTGAAGTGCATGTCACGTACTGTTCTCTTTCTTCCCCTTTCTATAACCATACCCACAACACCCCCAAGTCCTCTTAATCTTTTTTCTCAAAAGAAGTGACATTATGTCTTGGAACATTGCCTGCAGTAAGAGGAGGGCTTCTAGCTGCTGAGCCAATGTGCAGTTTTATTTTATCCTGTGATTGTCTGCGCAGCTTAGGAGCAACAGTGCTGTTTTGGTATTAATTCTAGTATCTCTAGATAGGGAAATGTAGGTGACCGAGACGTTATGCTTCTGTGTGTTTTCATATGTGCTTAGTGCTGCATGGCAGAGAATTGCTGGAAGGGAAATGCTTAGCAAGCCTGAGATTAAGGGTTAGATACTCATGTTCCAGAACTGGATGCTATTTATTGCTGCTTTGTCTCAAAAACAGGTAGACCGTCATTTGAGAAAATTGGACCAGGAACTCGCTAAATTTAAAATGGAACTTGAAGCAGATAATGCTGGAATTACGGAAATATTAGAGAGAAGTAAGTATGCATGATTTTCGTTAAGAACTTGACAGATTTTCTGTCAAATTGCAGAACTAAATTTTCATAAACTTGTTAGTGGCTTGCAGTTATTTCCACTTGTTCCAAAGTTGTGTTTTGACCTGCATACTTTTCATCGGTCAGTGATTCTCAGATTTTAGTTTCAACCTCAGTTTTTACCAGTGAAGTCAAAATACAGCTGAGTGATTAGAACAGGTTTTTTTCATGCAACTGTTGCACTGGTGAACTGCTACAGTAATGTACGCAGTTCTTTAAACCTGTTCTTAATGACTGTAGGTATTCAGACAAGTATTTCAGCTTAATCTTGCCACCTACCCAGTTGAAAGTGTACCTTTTCTAACTTGAATTGATTCCACCAAATTGAGGAGGGTCATTGTTTTAGTTAGAGGTGTGGAATGTCAAGTTAGCTACTCAGTGGTTTTCTTTTCTTAAAGGGGAGAACATGGTTGTTTTGTAATAGGATGGCGAGGGAGAAGCATCTTGGATAAGAAACCTGCATGCTTAACAAACACAGCAATGCTAGTATTCACAATGTGAACAAAAATGGAGTGTCACAATTTTTTGGCCAGCGTGGTGTAGAAGAATCTGGCCTTTCTGCATACATCAGCCTTTAGCCATCGAATGTGATTATGATGAATTTCAAAGTTGATTTAACTACTGTGATTTTGGAGCTAAGAGGCAGTGACTGTTCTTCATACCTAAGGACAGTGAAAAGTAACCTAAATCACTTGAGGAGGTTAGGAGTAAATATTCTTTCTTTGAACTTTGTGTGGCTTTGCTATAAATGCTGGGAGTAATTGCTATTACAAATAACAGATACAGAAAGAAAACTGCAAAGTAAGTGCTTTTAATGAACTAGCAACTACAAAAAAGGGCTAGGGTATTTTAGTTGGAATCTCAGCTACACTTTCATTTGTGATACTACCTTCAGTTGAACTGTGTTTGGTGAGCTAGGTAGGTAGAATTTGAAGAACACAAAACAGAAATGTACCAGGCTGCATGCTGCATCTTCTAAGTTTTCTTTGTTTTGTTTTGTTTGTTTGGTTTTTTTAATGAAGTGAAAAGTCAAAGCCTCTTAACTTTTTTAGCTTTCAGAGTAAATAGATATTGTTGAGGTTCCGCCAGAGGGCAGCCTTTGGACTCATACGTAACATGAGTAACGTTATCTCAGCCAAAATACCATACCCCCTTACATTTTGAACCTCTTCTAGAATAATTTTCTCTAAACTTTTGCAATGCACTCATGTAATTTTTTGAAAGCACAGAAAAGGAAAGAGGTAAAAAATGTTGAAGCTACAAGTTTTGAAAAATGAACGTGAATAACTTTCTTGAGTTGTCCTCTGTATAAATGTAAGTTGGCAGGTATTGCAGCTACTTCACAATCTTTTTGTCAAAGACGATACACAAACCACTGTATATTGTTCTAATGGAAATTTATGGTCAAAGTCTTTTCTATGCTGCCATTGTTTAGCCTCGTTTTACAAGAAATGTTATTCTTGGAGACTTGCATTTGTACCCCCCTTCATCTTTTCCCCCCCCCCTTCTTTGGATTGTTTCCCTGTATATTTTGAATGTTAAGAAAATTTGGATAATGATTTGAAGCCCTTCCTGTTAAATGCTAGATCATCTTGAAAGGCATTGCTAGTGCTTGTGTGTTTTGACTCTATGTGACAAGGTGGACTCAGTGGACAACATGCCTCGTTAATACCATTTACCTGTTAGAATCTTCATTTCAATTCATACTGGTGTAGATTGTCAGTACTTTTGGTGCAGCGTTCTCTAACTGTGACAAGCTTGTGTGCAACTCGTTTGAATAAGTGACATGTTGAGGGCAGTGTTGTTGTTTGTTTTCCTTATTGGCCTTGATTTTAACTTCTTGATTTCCACAGTTAACAGCAGCACTCACCAGTTTTTTTATTTTAAAACTGTTCTTCTCACTGGCTCCTGGTTGTACTACAGGAAGGGTCTCAACTCTAGCAAAAATCCTTCTGATTAAAATAAATATAACTGCATAATGATTTTCTTAATACTATAAAGATTCAGTTAGTATCTAAAAGTCAAAATGATGCCAGTGGTGACTCTTAAATTTTCCTATCCTTTTTACCTCCCTCTCAGGGTCTCTAGAGCTGGACACACCATCACAGCCTGTGAATAACCATCACGCCCATTCTCACACTCCAGTAGAGAGTAAGTATTTGAGACTTAAAAACACATCCACTTCTTGTGTTTCCTTATTTTTGGTTGAATTGTATTAGGTGGAAAAATGCTCAAAACATTTTTCTTTTTCTCCAAGCACTGTGGCGAAAAAAAGCATAATGCAATGGTAATAATGTCTATTTAGAAGAAGTGAAAGAATGAAATCATAAGGTTTTGTTGGTGGGAATTAGATGAAAGTGCTGTTTTATTATCTGTAGTTATAGTTTGACTTTCAAGCTGAAAAGGTTTTGCATTTAAGTTCCCTTCATTTGTTTCATTTAGAAAGGAAACACAATCCATCTTCTCACCATAGTACGGCAGATCACGTTCCTGAAAAGAAGTTCAAATCTGAAGCTCTTCTATCTACCCTGACTTCAGATGCTTCTAAAGAAAATACACCAGGTAGTCTTAATTGTCTTGCATTTTACTGCTTCTTAATCGGAAGAAGAGAAACCCAGTTACATTCATGAGTGACTGTCTTTGGAAATCAGAGGCTCATACCCTTTCCTCTGGGATTTTCAGTCATTTGAAACATGAGAAATTGCAGGCATTGTTACTCATCTGTGTTGTCCATGAAGCGCATCAGCTTTGCTGTCGTTTAACAGCTGCATGTTGGCTGTTCCTTTTTATTGACACTGCTTGGAAGAAGATAACAGTACAGCTTCATTCAGCCGGTAGTAGAAATAGAAGAGATTAATCCATTATTATTTTGGGAAAAAGAAACGCTTGCAACAATTTCCAAAGCAAGGGAAAAGAATTTTCACACTGTTTTGAAAGGTTAGTCTGACATGGCATTCAGCTACAGTAAAATTCTTTCGTGTGCTGTCTGTTTCAAAAGAGGTGAGAAGTCTTTTTGAGTAGTGAATAAAAAAACCCCACAAGTTTTCTGCCCATTTTAAAAATTAGGGTCTTTCATAATTTCTTTTCTGAAAACAAAAGATCATGAGACATTATGGTTTGGAATTTAGTGCTGTTCATCAGACTTAAGTAGTTTCCCTCATAGCCATTTTACTTTTCTTTTGAAGGCACTTCAGGTGAGATGGCAAATAAAATGTAACTATGTTTGAGCAGCTGTAGATGGCCACGCAATACTGTGTTGCATTAAAACGGTCATTTGTAGTTTTTAGAAGTTTTAGTTCAGGAAGAGTATAGATGTACAGTCAAATTCTTGCCCTTGATGATTACAGTAGTCAGCATCATTTCAACAGAGATTGGGTTTATATAGACATAGGCATAGCAGCTGCATCTGTTCTTTGATAGCTGAATATGATAGTGAAGACTATTTTTCCTAAAAGACTCTTGGCGTATGAGGATAGGTGGGGAACAAACTTTTTTTTTAAGCCGATACTGGCTGTGTCGAATGGCTTTTAAAACTTTTTTCCAAATGATCAGATTGCTCCGATGCATAACAGAGTTCCTGCTCTTTCATTGGTTGTCATATATAACTCTTCTTAAAATGCAAAGAAATTTAGTTTCATTTTGAATTTCATAAATGTGTTCTGTTCATCAAGGGTGTCGAAACAGTAATTCATCATCCTCTTCAAACAATGCATACAATACAAACTCTTCTCAACCATTGGCATCATATAACCTGGGCTCATTATCTTCAGGATCTGGGGCCGGTGCAATTACCATGGCAGCAGCTCAAGCAGTGCAAGCCACGGCACAGGTAACGTCAAACCATTCTTGTCATTCTGCCATCCGCTATTGATTAAGAAGAAAGGCTAGTGATCTATTTTTTTTTATATCGGATTCCCATGATCACTTTCAGCTGATGTGATTCAGTTGTCGTATTATCATTTTTATTTGCTACAGTTTCATGCTGAAAAACTTGCATAAAGGGACAGCTTGTTTTCTAGCTTTTCCCATGTGATATTCTGACACCTTTTTACCACTTACTATATGTACATCAATAATCAGCAGTTAGCAGTCTGGTGTATGTCTTCTGTAAGAGCTGTACTGTGTAATCTGATACAATATCAGTATTCCTTTTAGATGAAGGAAGGAAGACGAACATCCAGTCTAAAAGCCAGCTATGAAGCATTTAAGAACAATGATTTTCAGCTTGGAAGAGAATTTTCATTATCCAGAGATTCAACTGGATATTCATCGTCAGCTCTGGCATCTACATTAACACAGACATTAAGCTCATCAACCACAGATTCACGAAGTGGCAGAAAAAGCAAGTAGGTTTTCTTACTTGTTGACTGCAACTACAGCTTTTAAGACAGCTAAGCTTCCTTTAAAGGTCATGGGCCATATTACATCATGTTCAGTATCTGGGGCGGGGGGATCAGCAGAAGCTACTTACTGCCTGCTGCCCTTTTTTTGTTCAGGGCTATCTTTTGTCCTCTCACTTTTTTTTGTCTTCAAGAAAATTCACTCCAAGGTTTTAAATAGATGTCTTTATTTTCTTTTTCATTTGTGATATGGTCTAGTTTTGCCCCCATGTTTTTCTGTGTTTTGGAGAGAAGATCTGGCCTCACGGCAAATGTTGGGAATTACTATTGTTTCATAGATGGTTTTGAAATAATCTGGAGATCTCCTTCATGCCACTTCAGAAATAATCACAACACTTTGGTGGCTGACCTTCTAGGACAGGAAACGGAGCGAATTACATTTCTGATTAAAATGAAATTTAAAAGCATTTTAAACAGCACTATGTCACAACACACTGTGACAGCAATCACAAGTTGCACTTGAAAGATTTTGTCTCAGAATGCCCATCCTTTTAAACTGACTTACGTGTTTTTCTTCATACAAATTTGTTTGTTCACAGCTCAGTTAAGAATTTTATCTTAGAAGCATTTGTCACCTCTGGATATCTCGGGTGTCAGATCTGACCTATAAGCAAAAGCACAGAATTCGTATTCTGGCACTGTTCCTGTGGAGTGGTTGGTGATGCTTGAGTGGATATTAACGTAGAATCAGTCATCTTCAAAACACAGCTAGCTATTCTACATGACATATGACATTATTTATATGTAAATTCCTTTTTTACTGGTAACATAATTTTTATGGGGACTTCACACCAAAGCTGTTGATGGAAAGTTTTGTGAAGAAAAACATTGATTAAAGCCATTGGGCAGTTTAAAGCTGTTAAATTCCATTGATTAGAATAGCCTGGCTTGCACTTGTAAACTGGTAAGGTTGTTTCCTTTTCCAAAGAGCATTCAGTGTGTCTGTTTCAGTTCTTGCAATTGTTGAATGGAATCTGTCAGGGAATGATGCTTTGGGATGTACATACTGCAGTATTTCAGAGTCAACAAAATACTTGTTCTGTGATCCTTCCTCTTGGCAGGAAATTAATTTAAATTATGCTTGCTTTTTTTAAAATTTTATTTTAGAAACAACAACAAATCTTCAAGTCAGCAGTCATCCTCATCTTCCTCTTCTTCATCTCTGTCATCGTGTTCTTCTTCGTCTGCACTGGCACAAGAACTGTCTCAGCAAACAGCAGTAATACCAGAGTCTGATTCTAATAGCCAAGTTGACTGGACCTATGATCCAAATGAGCCACGATACTGCATTTGTAATCAGGTAAGGATGGCTTCCAACCTGAAATATAACTAGAGCTGCTCTTCTGCTGTAGATGAACTTCCTTCTCTGATTCCTAATTAAAAAATAATCTATTTGCAGTCTTGAAATTCTGATCCTTTTTTATTTTCTTACTGGTGATATGAATAATGAACTCAACTGTTAAAGCTAAGAACAAGCAAGTATTCCAGTGATGCAACATACCTTGAGAGTTTTAAGTCTTTTAACAAGACTTCAGGAATAATTAAAATAAAAATTGAACAGGTTCACAGTGAATTTAGGTAAAATTTTAAGTTAGTAAGGAATTTGCTTGGTCTCTCCTACATTTAAAAAAAAAAAAAAACACCAACCAAAAAACCAACATAAAAACAATCCCCCAAAAAAACCCTCAAACAAAAAAAACCTTCAACAACCAAACAAAAAACTAGTTTTGTAGAAGCTATCCAGAATCTTGAGAGACTGAATGCCAACATGAGAAACTTTCATTTAGAAATTCCTGTTCTTACTTTAAACATTTCTCAGTGTTGGCTTTTTTTAGAATTTATAGAATTCTGTTATTCTCTTGAAAGTGTTTGATTGTTTCAAACAAAGTGCTTGAAATTCTCATGCATGCAATGGAAATGCCAGTCATCAACGTAATCTTGAGAACTGGGCTGATAATGTACCAAGCACTGTTGTTTAGACCGAAACGTACTTCAGTCAGTTTTTGAATGCTGACCTCTTTCATCCAATCTGAAATACACAGACATCTCTTTCTTTCTGCATTAAAAAAAATTTGAATATTTATTTGCTGTGAACATGTTCCTTGGGTTGTGTAACAAAAGCAAAATCAAGTATTATTGCTGCAGTTAATGGAAACACTCCTCAGAGGAAGGAAGTTGAACTTTAGCCCTTTGAAAACATTAATTGCTTTTAATTAGTAATAAAATTATTAATAAGGGTTTTTTTTTTCTTATTTACTAGGTGTCCTATGGTGAAATGGTAGGCTGTGATAACCAAGATGTAAGTAACAAAGTTCAAAAGGCTCATGAGATGCTTGTGTGTGTAACTGTTGCTTACAGTTGGTTTTGGAGTAGTTTTTTAATGTGATGTGCATATGAGTTGAACCATTCTTCGGGAAGCTTCTCCTCATCTGTCCCCACAGTTCCCATTCTTTCAGGCGGCTTCCCCCTTTACTGGGAGGGTTTAACATCTTTAAAATGTCCTTCATTTCTGGGAACACTTAGCTTTGTCAGTAGTAATACCATTTGCCCCCTTCAAATTTTTTTTTTAAAAAAAGTTTTTAAAGAGGAGTTGAATGTAATCATGTACTTACTGAGATACCATATTTAAATGTGAGTGAGTGACAAGATTACTTTTGTGTCGCTTAGTGTTGTCAAACTAGGTATTTTGAAGCACAACATACTTCTGCTCTGTTGTGTGAGTTCAGAGTTTTTATCACTTTCCTTAGTCTATTGAGTGTGTGTTAGGGACTGCGGTACTCCACTCTTCTCGGTTTGTCCCATAACTGTGTGTGAAAAGCAGAACCTGTGTTTTTTACTCATGCTTCGTTTTCATAGAATTGTATTTGTGATAGGTGTTTCGGGGAAAAAACCCAACAGAATCCCAAACTCTCTCTTGAACTCTGTTTTTGTAGTGCCCTATTGAGTGGTTCCACTATGGATGTGTTGGACTGACAGAAGCACCGAAAGGGAAGTGGTACTGTCCGCAATGTACGGCCGCAATGAAGCGAAGAGGCAGTAGACATAAATAAGTTTCTTCATGTGGAAAACAAATTCCATACTAAAGGTTTTGTAAAGGACTTGGGAGGGAAAGGAACCCCACCACACTTCCTTGCAACCACTTAAGGGTTAACATAGCAGTCATGAGATCTTGAACTATTGACTTTGCTAATTGTGTTTTAATATTGTAAGTAAATTATTTATGCACATTGATGTGCTACAGATACTATTCCAGTGAGCCTTGGATTGTTCCAGTGGCCAACATGTGCAGACATTTGTACTATCAAACCATTTCTCTAAGCAGTGGGCATTCTACAATTACTCAATCTTCAAAAAAATTCCTCTAAGTCAAGATTTTAAATGTATGTTTTATATTCAACAGATATATTCTGCTGCATGTACTGTACTCAAGAGCTGTTATGTAACACTATGTATATAAATGGTGCAAAAAGTCAGTGCTTCTGAAAAAAAAAAATGAGACAATGGTTTTTAAAATGCCTTTATAGCTTTGGTTCTTTATGAAACTTAATTCAGCAGGCTGAAGAAAATGGTTCTTGTATACAGCGGGCTGTTGTCCTCTAGGGTACTTGAGTATGTAAAAACAAAACAAAAAAATGCTGTAGAAGAAAATAAACTTGTGCCATTAGTCTTTATATGTTTCTGCTCCAGAGAAGGCGCAGGCCATAAGAGGAAAAAAAGGTGTTAAAGTGATGATAAATTTTTATACCAAATGTGTTTATTTTTTTGTGCAAGTAATCCTTTAAATTTGAATTGTATTAGGTGTTAAAATAAAACAACCTCAACTCCTCAAGTGAATGTTTTCTGTACATTTGTCAAAAATGTTTGTCCCTGAAGTGGTTTCGGAAGGATGCAGTTAAGGTTGCATAAGAAATGGCTACGCACGACCCATGTGAAGGATCATTGTACAGGAGGACATTGCTCTGGTGGGTGAGTAACTGACACATATACAGGTGAATGCTGAAATACCGTTTGCCTTGATGTCTCTGTCTCCAGACAGTAAGTGGCATCTGCTTAAAAAGGCACAGAAGTTCTGTTTGCCATCAGGTTAAAAAAAGAAGATCCCTACCGTGTCAGCAGTCTTGCCTTTCTGTTTCCACGGCACGGATGGAAATGGGGAGAAGAAAACCACGGTAAGTGTCTTGCAGCTGCCGTGTTCCATCCCGCACAGTGGTTTTCCTGTAAAAAACCAACACCCGGTGCAGGAAGGAGGAAAGGGAAAGCCAGTTCACCCTGCCGTAGAATCCGTAGGGTAACGGAGCATCATGTTAGGATGCAGGCCCATAAACGGCCGGATCTGTTAGCTGTTCGCGTTGTGTACAGGATCAGAAAACTGATCTTTAAATTGGACACTTGACCACGAATATAGTGGAAAGTTTTACCTATATTTTTCCCCACTTGCTTATTTCAGACATAGTTTGTGGCTTTCCTTTCCCTGATGAGTTTCTTAGGTTGTTTTGGTGTGGCTCTTTCACACGGCAGAACAGAAACAACTTGATTACTCCCTTTTCCTCCTTCCATCCACTACTGAAAAAATGCACTTTCCCTTTGGAATGAAGGTCTCTCTGTAGCACTGGGTTGCTCTTTGGGCTGTCGGGCTGGAAGATCATGACCACCGCAGCGTTCCAAACCCACGCAGAGGGGGAGGAGAGTGTTTCAGAGTGAGATGGTGCGAATAGCGTCAAAGCAATAACGAGTTAGGCTCATTAGTGGAGTTTGTGCAGAAAATGCAGGCTTCACCTAAAACAGAGTGAAATGGAGCTTGTGCTGTAGTATTTATTTAAAATTAAAAAAAGGTAGGCGTTTTAAATCCATGATGTGGGTAAAAGTAGATGTGTAAGAAGGAAAACATGATTATGGATGGTGGTAAACAGACTTTGGTAAAAGAGTAGCACAGGAGTTGGCGAAAATAAACAGCAGCAAGCTGTGTGACTAAGGTTCCATTAAAACTGGAACTGAGCCCTCTGTGTGTGTATTTCTGTGGAAATCTCAGTCTACAAAAACACTTGTGAACTAGAATATCGGGTTTTAAGTGAGGCTATTGAGACAATAGAGATAACAGAAGCTATTTGTTCTGCTGGGAACTGGTGCCGTGCGATTGAAGTTAAATAAGCCACAGGTAATGTGGACTCCCCTTGGGCTGAATGTCTGAGGGCTAAGAAGTGCGTGAAGAATTAAGAGCACATATAGCAAAATCCCTCACTGGTGGTAACCATACGTCCTCATTAGTACGTCAGTGTTTTGTGTCTAAGTTAAGAAAATAGAAATGGACAAAGGTGGAAAACATTTTAAAAATGCAATACATAGGTCAACGATGTAGAACAATAAAACCTGTACATGCTTTTGTTTTGTCTCCTTCTAAACAGGAAGCATGTGATGGAAGCTTAAGGGTCAGCACGTGATTATGGTGCAAAAAGCACTGAAAATTTACAGGACAAGCAAAATTGTTTCTTCACTGTGCAAGAGGTTAGACAGATTTGAGCACCAGGGCCTTTCTGCAGGTTGCTTGAGGATTGCTCTCAAAGTGAGGCCCCTGTAGAAATGGGTCTGCAATTAACTGGGGGGACCAAACCTGCCACAGAGTTCTAGAAGAACTCACAAATGAAATATCTGAGCACTTATGGATTTTAAAATGGAATGGAAAGCAATAAAAAAATGTCAATTTTTTAAAAGCTTTGAGTTGGATCTACAAGCTTAATTTGTATTTCTTTGTACGTTAGCAGAAACTGATAAAGACTAGAATTCCTGTGTGAATAGTTACTCATCGGCAGCGTCCTCTCGGTCACCAGAGTTCATGGAAAGCTTCGCTGAGTAGACAGAGGCGGCCAGGCTGGTGTATAGGGGGTCTCTTGTTCAAATCTCTTTAAAACACAGTGAGGCACTGGCTGAGGAGTGGAGGGCCTTAATGTTACGTGGCTGTTTGCAAAATGGGATGATGAAGAGTAAAGGAATAAGTTACCAATAAGCCCAACAGGGAGATGCTACTGAAGGAGTCCCGCAGGACTCTGCAGCTCAGCAGAGACCTAACACATCAGTTAGAGGGGTAAATGGGAACGGAGTGTTTGCGCTTACCTTGGGTTCTCAAAAATAACGAAAACGCAACGTGTGAAAAGTAGCAGAACAATCGCATGAGTGTCTGATAAAATGGAGGATGTAATTCAACATTTGCTAAAATAATATGAAATAATACTTATTTTACCTGCAGCTGGGGCCTCTGAAGTAGTTACTGCTGTGTAGGAATGTGATTTTGGAGTTATCTAGCTAATTCTACGGAAACATCAGCTCATTGCTCAGCAGCGGGCCAGGCAAGTGCTAAGAATGACTCAGGAGGAGATAAAGCATAAAACGGAAAACAGTTTTACACTGTGTAAATTGATGTGCACTTGGATCTTAATGTAGTATAAAACTCTGGTCCACTCCTCTGCAAAAATGCAGCAGAATAGGAAAGGCTCAAATGGGAGGGTCGAAGTAGTGGAAGCTGTGTAATGACAACGCATCTGAGCGGCCGCCGCGTTGTCCGTGAGTCGGCTGGCTGGGAAAGGGGCGGCTCAGTAAGGATGTAACGGGGACCTGTAAATCCAGGAGTGCTGTGGAAAGGGTGTGTCTTCTGACAGAAGAACTGGTGGGGAGGTAGATGGTCCAGAATGAAGAGTTGCATTTTTTCACACATGCCATGCTTGAATTGTAAAATTGGCCATATAGCTTTCCATGGGTGTAAAGAGTGAGTGAGACATTAGTGGAAGCGCAGCCCATGGAGGCATAAAATGCAAAAGTGACACATCTGGATCGAAAACTCACTAAAGACTGATCACCAGAAATTAAGAGTGTAACCAGGGACGTATTTCTGGATGCCTGTGGCAGTCCTACGCCCCTCTGGCACACGCCACCCAATGCTGTCGGATGCCAGGCACGAGGTTAGGTGACCCTAGCGCAGTGCAGCTGGTTTCAGTTTCATCTTGATGCTCCAGCATTTGGTTGAGTTTTCAGTATAAGAAGGTATTTGTAGTGCCACACACTGTGAAGCCAAGTGCTAAGCCCTGTAACAGTACAAAAAGTGGCCTTTGCTTTGCAAACTGTTGTCTGTTCGCACTGTGAAGAAGTAACATTTTTTTCTCAGCTGTAGGTTTTATTTGTTCTAGGTCTGAAATCAAAGAGGAAATACGCTTCCTGCTTTGAAAATCCTGCTAGGTTGTCTCTGAACAGCACAGAATAATTTCCATTCTTGTTTTCTTTACTGAACTTTGCAAAATGTTGTTCAACCACACACAATAAAGATTAGAAATTCCAAGGTTTGTTTTCCCCTTTCTGTTCCCCCCCTCCAGGGAGGTAGTTTCCACTGTGAGCTGGCTTTTCTTGGCAAGTTTTCTCCTCTCCCACCTCATCCTGCTGGAATGCCTGGACCCTGTGCTTGTCTTGCTGGATAGGTGTGACAGGTGACAGAAGGAGGACCCAGGTGCCCTTCACCTTGGCAGCAGAGAGTTCAGGTTTGCACCTACACCAAAAATCTCTGAGAAGAAGAATGGCAAGAGGGATAAGGGTCTGGCTTTTTACACTCTCCTGGGGGTGTACATGAGCAACTCAACCCGGGCCACGCTTTATGAACACACTCTCTGCAGTTTTGTTACTCTTCCCAGGATTGCCGAAAATGCTCTGAAATTAATGTAACAAAACCGAGAAAAATCCCACATTTCAGTATATCTGCACCAAGTTACAGTAATATTCCTCTAGCACTTTCAAATACATATCTTGCTTTTGTGCTCTTAACGATATTCTGTAAAGACAAGCTGCAACTTTTTCCTCTAGCTGTATCTTGTATTTAGGAGCTATGTGAGCACGCTCACGTTGTCAACAAGTAGCAAGGTTGCTTGCAGACTTGTGCTTGCATTCGTCATGTCTTACATTTTAGAAAAAACAATAGTTTCCCACATTAGTTCATAATAAAGTCTTGGAAAGCATCAAGAAAAAGAAGGACAATGTTAGGATCCACAGCTGTTTTAACATTTTTAAAGCCCTAACCCTTATCTGTACCTTATATTATGAAAAAAGTTCTGAGTGTTGTGACTGCTCTGTTTCTTTCTAAGTATTTATTCAGCAGTGCCATGTACATTGACTCAAATCTGTATACCCACATTTATGAAACTGGCTACTGCCAATTAAGAGAAGTTTTACTGAAGCTTAAGGCTACAATGAGGGGATTCTTCAATAAAGTAGATGCAGTTGTTCACTACAATTTGTATACTTTTTACAAAAATAACAACATTTTTGTAAAAATAACAAAATTTTGGGGAATCCTAAGTGTACTTTTGTTGCTGAACACAGATTAATTTATTAGTTTGACATTAATTAATGTGGGTTTGACGTTAGATAATGTGGGTTTCCTAATTAGCATTATACCAAGCCTTTCCTTATAGAAGAACAAAAAAAGTTATATGCATGAGAATTGGGGAAACAGAAATAGGGGAACAACACAAAGATATTTTTATATTGTTTCCACCCGCGAAATTGTGGCCCTATAACTTCAAAGTAAGTTTTACTATTTATTTTCAAGAAAAGACATGTGGAATAGATGTTTGGATAAACTTTGCAAGCGTGAGTGTAGCGAAGTGCCGGAAGGGGTCAGTCAGGGAAGTGCTATGGAATTAGGGAGTCCTTTCTTGTCAGATGTACAGGAATATTTTTCCCTGTGTTGATAAAGGAAATGTTTTTTACAGCTCTCTTTTCTTTTATTCTGGTGAGACTAGAACTACATTGTTTCTGCATCTGGGTAAAAATAAGTGCTTATCATATTTAAAAAGTGATTTAATATATGTTCAGTTATGTGATTTGCTTGAAAAGGTGACAAGTTGGAGTGTTTCTGCTGTGACGAATTCATCTTGATATGGTATTCCTGGCTTAAATTATTTTAAAATGTGTCTAATTTTTCTGTTGTGTTATTTGGGGCTAAATTAATCTCAGGCTTTTAAAGAAAGCACATTCTATAGACGGATGCGTTAGTCAATAGTTGAATGATCTGACAATAAAAGCATGTCTTCCTCAGTCACATCTGGAAAATGGAATGGTCCGTAGTATTGACCAAACCCTTATTTTAATTTAGGAAGGTATACGATATTCCCAGGGATCTTCCTGATAGCCTAATATACTTGGAAGGGTTAAGGAACTGAGGAATAAACAGAAGTTAATCTAGGAGCTCTTTTAAAATTACATTCAAAAATTAAAGTTACATATTGTCATCCAGAGTAGAGATTTTCTTAGTGCCTTAAAGCATGTTTTGGCACACAGAAGCCCTGATTTCAGAAGCAATGGTTACCTTTGAGAGTCCCTTACGTCAGAATGGTTTTGCCCACCTTTTCCATAACATGGCTGGTTGTTGCTCTTGTAAGATAGATACAATCTAAGATATGCTCTGGAAAAACGTCTCAGTGACGTTTTAGCCCAGGACAGGACAACTAAAGATGATTCTCAAAAACAAACAAAACCCAAACAAAACAAAACAAAACAAAAAAAAAAAAGAGAAAAAATATCCCACTAGTCTCTTTTTTGCTTAGTATCTCCATTAATGTTCAAGATTTACCAACTCTAGAGTACTTTTCATTTTGAAAGTTCTTTCCAAACACTCACCTACAGCTGTTTACTTAAAGACTTCTGTTAAGAGGGTGAAAGGAATGTACCGGGACAGGAATGTCTCTTTATGGAGGCTGACAAGCCTTTTCATAGAAAAGGGTCTGAGTTTTCCTTTTCCTTACTGTTTAAATCTTAAGCAGTAATATTTAAACTCATGAAGGAAGGATTCATCTAAATACATTGTTTGTAATTACATCAGCACATTGTAATCTGATTTCATATTTGGCTAATGATGGCATGATTTCAAATCAACCCCAAATATTCTCTGTAATTCTCTTTTTAAAGTCTATTTAAAACAAGTAAATTAGCTATCAGCCTTACATACATTCTGTTACTTTTCTGTGCTGGCACTAGCTGGTTTTACTTTATTTTCAAAACAATAGTCTCTTCAGCATGCTTTAGTTTTAAAAGTACATCAAAACATAGTTAGATGGAAAAGTGATTGATTTTAAAATATTAATAATATACTGTTCAGCTACTCCATATTGTATTTCAGAAGGATTCTGATTTGGTTATATTTTAATTTTTGCAAAATGAAATCCTAAGAACATCTACATCTGCCTCTAGCCATGGAATATATCTCCATAATTAAAAAAAATATAAGAAAACAACCCACAAAAGAGACAACTCCAAACAACCCAGTAATCAGACAATGAACAAAATTACTTGTATTCACTTTTCAGCCCCTCTGGACCATTCAAATCAGGTGTCAAGTGAGAAGATGACAGCAAAGCACTTTAGATCTTTCAGACCTGAGAAACATCTTCCTTAAACCTTGGGGTTTTTCAGCAGCGGCTTGCCTGGCATGCTGGTGTTACGCGCGCCCCGTTTGATCGAAACGGTTAACATCGCCCACTGACAGCGTGATGTTCGGCTTCCTCCCGGCCGCACCGCAGCGCTCAGCATGACATCCCTCCCTCCGTTTCATCTTTGAAGCCGCTTCCTCCCAGCCCGGCGCAACAGCGACCAGGCGTCCGTTGCGCCAGCTGCGCAGCCCGAGAGAGCAGAGCCGGGAGACAGCGCGGCGACTCTGCGCGGGGCAGGAACCGCAGAGCTCATCCGCCCGCGTGCCAGCGGCAGCGGGGACGCGCTGCGCGGCCTCCTTCGGCGCGCGTGTTCTGGCCACCGCGCTTTTGTTAGCTGCAAAAATGCTTAAACTTAAATTTCGGCTTTTACTAGAAAGACCGTGCGGCCTAGGTTGTCAGGAGTCGGGGCTTAAAAGATGTAACGTACTCGAGGGTATGTCGAAAGTAATTTCTGTGCCACGGTGGTTGCTGCTGTCTTGTTCCGCGGGAACAGTGCCGAGGCGGCTGGACTCGTGAGAGAAACTGTTTAGTTACAATCAGATCGATCAGTTCAGAACTATGCCGTTATCTTTTCCTGCTTCTCCGTAAGAACAGCAAAATACCATGTCTTGCATCTCCGCACACTCTATTTGCTTGTACAGTAATTTCTCATATACGTGCGCAGTATGTGAAGTGCCCCGGGTGACACACTTCTGTTCTGGCTTATTGCGTGTGCTGGCAGCACCACAAGAATGCAGCAACCTGGAATAAACTGTTACGTGCTCTAGTATATATAATAACGGCTGGTCTTGATGGGGCTGGTTTGATGTGCGGGTGTCTCGAGGCACAGGTGAGCATTTAGTGTACCTTTCTGGGTGATGTGGTTGTCTTAAAACTCTCCTTGATAACACAGGAGCTCTGTTACAAATACCCATCAGCACAAAGCCTTTTGATACAAAAAACCCCTCAAGTCTTTGTTCCCTTGTGCCTAAAACACCCACTTGTATGAACTCATCCGGTGAAGTCAGCGTACAGTCGTACATAGAATAGAATCATAGAATCATTAAGGTTGGAAGTGACCTCAAGGATCATCCAGTCCAGCCGTCCCCCCACCACCTATTACCCACTAAACCATGTCCTTCAGTACCGCGTCGAACCTTTCCTTAAACACCCGCAGGGACGGTGACTCCACCACCTCCCTGGGCAATGTGCATGGATATGTGGGTATCCATGTGCATGGATACTTGCTCTACTGGGACTAACCAAAATTTAATGATCAAAACGTCTGAAATGACGGCCGCCTGGAAAATGGCAGAGCTGGTTTGCCAGCTGTGGCAGGCACACCATCTGCGGCAGCACGGACTAAGTCATCTCGAGGACAACGCAGACACAGCTGGAGGTACCTTTGCACCCTTGTTTTATGAGCAACAGAGGTAACACTAAACGACAGCTTCTTGTTTTGAAGACCTCCGTTTGTTTTCCTGCTGCCAAAGAGCACCAGAGGACTGCTGAACCTAGGAGACACTGGGATAGTAATTCGAAAGTCTGTGAGTGATCTCAGCAAAGCAACTGCTCTGCTAAAGGAAGGGAGGATGTTCCGCATGGCAGGAGCAGTGAAGAGGAGGATAGGCAGCCAAAGGTAATGGAGCAGAAGAAAATACGGTTTAAAGAATTTAAGAGAGTGAATTGGAAGATGAGTTTATGAAATGAGGAGTCTAGCTACATTTTTCTCTTTCAGCTTCTGAAAGTTGGTTTATCTGAAACGCAGCTTGCTCCTGAACTTGAGGGCAAACTGGTGCTCGGGGATGACTGTAATGAATTTTCTGGTTACCTTGGCTTTTCTCATTTTCTGGACTGTTTTGGGTCCACTTGTGCTGGAGAACAGAAGGAGAAAGAATAAACATGCTACTAGTCTTGGATATCTACATAATGAGGCCAGGTTAAAGTGAAAAGGGAACATAGCAATGAAATAATTTAGTTTACACAAAAGAAGAGGAAAGACCTTGTGACAGGACCTGGAGCACTGATATTTCAATTATATATTTAGGTTTTACAGAACAGAAACTAGAACAATTAACTTAAAAAAATACAGGATCTAGAGCACAAGTCTTATGAGGAGCGGCTGAGGGAACTGGGATTGCTTAGTCTGGAGAAGACGAGGTTGAGAGGAGACCTTAAGGCTTGCTACAACTACCTGAAAGGAGGTTGTAGTGAGGTGGGTGTTGGTCTCTTGTCCCAAGTAAGAAGTGATAGGACAAGAGGAAATGGTCTCAAGTCGCTCCAGGGGAGGTTTAGATTGGATATTAGGAAAGATTTCTTCACTGAAAGGGTTGTCCAGCACTGGAACAGGCTGCCCAGGGAAGTGGTTGAGTCACCATCCCTGGAGGTGTTTAAATGACGTGGAGATGTGGTGCTTAGGGACATGGTTTAGTGGCTGGACTTGAGAGTGCTAGGGTAATGGTTGGACTCAGTGGTCTTAAGGATTTTTTCCAACCAAAACAATGCTATGATTCTATGAAAAAAAAAACCAAACCAACGCAAACAAGTAAGACCAGAGAAAATGCAGAATGCTAAACATTAGACATAAAAGGGTTTGTAAATGCTTCTCTCCCCTCTACTAAATGCTGGGGGCCTTTCCTTCATGTTTGTTGGTCTCATTCCAGCAACTCCATGACCTGCTTGGAAGCTTCACACATTCCCACTGTATGGGAAGCTATTTTGGACAAGTCCTTCTGTCACCCTGGAGGCCTGGCTGAATCATCGCTCCTTCCTCTTTGCAGTAGCCAACGGTTGTCCCTCTTCAGTGTGTCTCCTTCTTGTGGAAGTTTTTCTGAGCTGGTGATGGGGGTGGAGAAGAAGTGCCTGATGTGGGAAGGGTATCCCAGCACATGGAACAGTTGGTGAGCAGTACGGATACCTTTCATGGCAAACATCATTTAAGCAGGCATGGAGTGGCTATGATGGAGTCAATTATACTGGTGTTCCCAGTTTCTTCCCACTCCCATTGGTCATTTCAATACATTTTCACTCCAATATAAGCAGCTACCAAGAACTGCAAGGAAAAGGCTGCTATGCAGCACATAAAGCACATTCAGAGCCCTCCTGCAGGTACAAGGCAATGAATAGCTCTGCTTGCAGTCGTGCATGTGAAAGTGGAAAAGCATTTGTGCAAATACCTTTCATATAATAAGCCCAGAGAATGTAACTGGAAAAGACAATAAGAAGGATCTAGGTCAGCTAAAGAAGAGATTATTCATTGTTGTAAAAGAAGAGAATTATTTTGAGAGAAGACAGAGCTGTCATTAGAAAAAGTTTGTAGGAAGAAAGAGGAAGATCTGAGAATGGAAGTTCGAATGTTGTCACCTGAAGTGTGAAGAAGAGGGGGACCAGCAAGATTCCAGAGAAGTGATGTGGACCATGACAAAATAAAATATTTACTTAAAATAAGAGAGACTTTATAGCAGCTTTCCAGTACCTAAAGGGGGCCTACAAGAAAGCTGGAGAGGGACCATTTAAAGCGCATGTAGTGATAGGAGAAGGGGCAATGGCCCTAAGATGAAGGAGGGGAGATTTAGATTAGATATTAGGAAGAAATTCTTCTCTGTGAGGGTGGTGAGGCACTGGAACAGGTTGCCCAGAGAAGCTGTGGAGGCCCCATCCCTGGCAGTGTTCAAGGCCAGGTTGGATGAGGCTTTGGGCAACCTGGTCTAGTGTAGGGTGTCCCTGCCCATGGCAGGGGGGTTGGAACTTGTCGTGGTTTTACTCCAGCCGTTGGCTGGGCACCACATAAACGCTCGGTCAGCCCCCCTCATTGGAAAAGGGGGAGAGAATCGGAAGAGCGAAAGTGAGAAAAGTCGTGGGTTCAGATACAAGAGTTTAATCAGTGAAGCAAAAGCCGCGTGCACAAGCAAAGCAAAACAAGGAATTCATTCCCCACTGCCCACGGCAGGCAGGGGTTCAGCCATCCCCAGGGCAGCAGGGCTCCGTCACGCATAATGGTGACTTGGGAAGACAAACGCCATCACTCCGAATGCCACTGCCCCCCCTTCTTCTTCGTCCCAAGCCCCTTATAAACCGAGCATGACGTCATATGGTATGGAATATCCCTTTGGTCAGTTTGGGTCAGGTGTTCTGTCTGTCCCCTCCCAACTCCTTGTGCACCCGCCGCCATCCCACCGGCGGGGTGGTGCGAGAAGCCGAAAAGTCCTTGGCTCTGTGTAAACATCGCCCAACAACAGCAAAAATATCTCCACTATCAGCGCTGCTTCCAGCACAAATCCAAAACACAGCCCCACACTGACTTTCTTGAAGAAAATTAACTCTCTCTTAGCTGAAACCAGAACAGAACTAGATGGTCTTTGAGGTCCCTTCCAACCCAAACCATTCTATGATTCTGTGAAAATAAAAAAGAACAGAAGTGCTGTCAGAGGTCAGGAGATACTTCACTTTGTTCCTGTTCTGCATAGCCAAAGATAAACGTCCATGTCTTCACAGCCTATCTAGGCCTTTTTTTGATTATCACTGATTCTCATCCAGCTGTCAGCAGTAGCCAGTAAGTCTGAGCAATCAAACTGGCTACAAAACCTATGAATCTCTGCGTAATCTCAGAATAACTGCTGCAAGGGGATTATGTCAAGCGTTAGTGAGTAACTGTAGACAGGAAGAAGCAAAGAATTTTCTGATCTATTTCTTCCTCCTGACATGCAAATTTTAAGCAGAAACCAGTATCTTCATAAGACTTTGATCTTTAGCTGCTTTCCTTTACCCTCATGTCAAGCACCTTCTGTATCAATGTGTATAAATAAATAGGTATCTGTGTTTCACTGTCACCTTTCTGTCAAAAGATCGTAGTGAAGATCATGGCTGAGATACAGAGAGATGCCTCTAGACAAATAACTCAATTGGCCCAGTTCCTACCTAAAACTTCAGGGAAGCTTGGGGTAGGTTCTTAATCTGGTGAGCTGCGTATCAAGCTCTGCCGCTGCCAGAAAGGTCCTGTTCCCGTCCTCTCATTACATCCTCTCTCACTCGTGTTCTGCTGTTAACTTGTACCAGCACTAGGGCCCATTAGAATCATAGAATCATTAAGGTTGGAAGAGACCTCAAGGATCATCGAGTCCAACCGTACCCCCACCACCTATTACCCACTAAACCATGTCCTTCAGTACCACATCTAACCTTTCTTTAAACACGCCCAGGGACGGTGACTCCACCACCTCCCTGGGCAACCTGTTCCAATGCCCGACCACCCTTTCCGAGAAGAAATTTCTCCTAATCTCCAACATGAACCCATTGGACCTCTCAGTCGATTCAGCTGACTCACCTGGCAGAACACCAACCAGCGCAGTTTTTTCTCATGACAAGATCAAATGAGCACTTCCACAAGGTAGGAAGAGGGGAAGGAAAAGGAAGAGCAAAGGTGAGGAGGTGATGCTAAAGGCAGGGGATGGGGGAGCAAGCAAGAGCCTTCCTCTTCCCATTACTAGAAATGGGAATTACTAAACTGGCTCATCTGCCCATGGGACTGCAGGTCTAACAGCATCTTTCTTGGGGCAAAACATCCAGTAATCACAGCTCGTAACACGCTGATAAAATTTACAGACTAAGGATCTAAAATGGACTATATATCGACTATACGTATATATGGACTGTAAATCCTGTGATGAGAAGTAAGCACACTGCTTGTGTAGTCCAGATAATGTATTGTTTCTTACATGAAGACAAAATATGAAATAAATCAAACAATAATGAGAAGCAAAAGCAAAAGGGGAGTCTCCCCTAAAACTCTTCTCCTGTTGACACCAACTGTTTTGCTTTCCAAGGATTTGCAAAATCTTTGCAGAATCTTCTCCGCTAGCCTGCCTTCACTGGGAGCCAAGAACAGAGAAATGAGCCAAAATGGGATTCAGACGTGAATCTTTGTTCTCTGGAGTGCTCTGTGGAACAAAATCACGGTATCATTAAGGCTTACAGTGTTCTATGAATGGGAAAAGGGGAGAGAGTCTGGGGTTTTTACTATGCTGGAATTAATTTAAACTTCAGTAGTATCAAATTTTCCAATGTGCAGAGCAGTAGTGAAATGCATTTCTCCTATTTTCTTCCCTTTGTTACTCCATGCCAGTCTTCCTCACTCACTGTGTATAACGGGACCACACACAGGACTGAAGGCACTGCAAATCGAATTGCAATCTGGATTGAATTCAGGGTGAAGTAAAAATTTGTGGAGGGTGCGGCGAAGCAGGCTTTCTCCAGCACAGTTTAACTAGATGTTTTGCTTGAATATTTACAGTGCTGTTAATGCCTCTTGTTCATAAAGCTTTTATCCAATATTTGAAGTTAGTGAGAATTTATGGCCCTTGGCATTGTTTTTAGTATGCTAGAAAATACAAAAAAGAAATTAAAGAGTTGACCATAAACAATGAAAAGTGCACACAGGTTTGCGCTGTGAATATGACAGATGTGATTACAAGGACTTGACTCTCAGTTCATTTAGAAATGATCTGTTTGAGCTTATTCTTCATGTGAGCTCATTTATCACTGAAATTGTTGCTAGGACGCTATACTTTGTAATTTGAAACTTGCTCTAGAGAAGAGCAATTGTGAATAGGTTTTTAAACATATTTTCTTCTTGGCAGCCTCTGTATAGTGAAATTATTGATGCAAAATGGTTTTTATTACATCAAGTCCTGATCTTACAAGCACTTATATCTGGCCTTAACTTTATGCAGAGTTGCAGAATGACTCATGTTAGATCTCTGAGTGAAGTTAAGCATGCATAAAACGGATCTGTTCAGCTGGCCTTAAATTCCTGGTAACTTTCTGTGCCTAATAGTTTCTTCTCGGTTGGCTCCTGGCAAATATCTGTCCAGGTCACTACTTAGGCCATGGAAATCATTCCCCAGTGGTCACCAGCTTTCACCACTGAATAAACACAGGGACTTGTGTAAAATGGAAGCAGTGTGAAAATGAGCTGGATTGCTTAAAAACCCCAGTGAGGTGATGAATGGTGCACGTTACATGCCTGCACGGCACATTGGCTAAGTCCTTTCAAATCCTAGTCCCTGGCAATTTTTAGCAAGTCTTGTGGCTTTCCTCTCACCTCTTCTGCGTCAGGGTAGCTTTAAACACTTACAGTCTACTCCAGATGATGCAGATGGAACTGGGATTCTGGCTGCAAGCACTGGAGATCACTCTGGACAGACGTGGCCGGTTGGTTTTGGCAGAAGCAATCCCTGCAGGACCTTGCCTCACGCAGAGCAGGAGAGCAGCTGGCTGCTGTAAGGAGCATCCAGGAAAGCAGCCCTGAGTGAGTGGAAGGAGTGGGAAGAGGTAAGCAGGCTACAGCACCCTTAATCCATGCAGCAGGAGCAGCCACTGGGAGGAAGAGGTCTGGGAATCCCAAGGCAGAAATGAATACTAGATTGTTTTTGTATGTCAGAAAGAGGAGATTTGCAGCTTTCTGCTAAGATTCCTGAAATATGTAAATCTACCTGCAAGTGCAAATACTGAGCTGGATAATTCTGATCTTATGGGTACTTGTGTTGTCTGGTTATTTGAATATTATGCACTGAATACTCACAAGTTTGGGACCCAGGAGGCCTGAATCTTTATCCACTTCTACCCTTCTGGTAAGTGACTAGTTGATGCTAGGGAGATTAGTCCCGTTTTCAACAGTTGTGGCTTAATTTCTGAAGTGTCAGAATGTGACCAGGTAAGTCAATAGACATGTAAGCCCAGGGATGTGGTGGAATCCTGACACAAATGATGACAGTAATCATGTTCACTGCACTCTAGCTGTGATTGAGAAAAGTATTTACAGCTTAAGAAATGTGCGTTACATGCTATTGTCATGAAAAGAAACCACAGAACATAGGGAAAAAGCCAGCTCACTCCTTGGAACATCTGGAAAAGCAGAGGAACAGAGGGCTGATTCCCAGAAGTATACAGGAGGCAGTGATCTGCCTGTCCTCTGCTGATATCCCTTCATCTCTTTTTGCAGTATCAGTCTTCGTACAGCAAATGAGTAAAAGTTGTCAGCTTGTCCTGAAGACTTGGGGCCCATCTTGGGGCTGCAGGAAGGATGAATTGGCTCTGAGACATTGGGGAAAATGTGAAGATGAAGACCCCACTTAAAAGCTCGTGAAAGGGGAAGATGATGTTGGGCTGGAGGGAGAAGCATAGTTACCTGCTGTGCTGCAGGTAGCTGAGGGAGCAGGGGGTGCAGACAGGAAGGATTACTTTGTTCTGATGTGGGACTCTATCAAGAGGGCATGATGTCCACATTATGAAGCAATCATTAATCCAAGTCTTTATAAACTGGTTTTAAGCAATTCTGCTAGCAATTGCACGTAAAGGTCTGACTAATTTCCCTCACTGAGAATTTGGAGAAGTTGACAATCTCTTGAAACAACAAAGCAACTCTACTACGCTCTCCTCCTCTGCTGAGGGGGTCACTGTGGCTCCCCAGCTGGCTGCAGTGTCTCTGCACTCCTCCTTTGAATGTACCCGCTCCCCGGGTACCCCTCTCCATTGTGTGGCACAGACCGTCCCCAAAGCTGCAGGGAGCCCGTGCCTTTCCGACGTCCGCTAGCCAGGTGTGTTGGCTTGCCCGAGGCTTTGCAGCACAGCCTGCCACCAGCGGGGCCCGGGGATGGGAGCTGGTGTGCTGGGAAGGAGGGCCCATGAGCAAAGTGTCTCCAGAGGGCAGAGATGGGAGCTTCTGTGCTGCTATCATGGGAGGGTATGGGCAAGTTTTGTGCTGCTTTCCTGCTCAGGGTGACCCAGGAGCCTGACTTAGACGATCACAGCCCCGGACAGAAAACTAACGCGCGGTGCGCGTGACAGCTGAGGTTCTGCGCGAGGTGTTGAATCACTTCTGTGGTGTTTTTCTATATGTGCAAACTGATGGGTTTAGTATGGGAAAAAAAAAGGATTTGAAAGCTGAATAAATACCAACACTTCAAACAAATACATACTCTACTCTTCGTTGCTGTAGCTTGGCCTCTAACCTGCTAAGGCTGCTGCTGCTGCTGCAGAACTGTGTGGATTGGCTCAAAGTTATCATAACAACGCTCATTTCTTACATATGAGGCAGCGTAGGAAGAAGTCTTCCTTTTCAAAAATAACTGAAGATGGAGGATAAAATAGATTACGTGTATACAGATATTTTTAGCTAAAAGAACTTGATTATATGAGAAGTTTAGGTCCATAAAGATAACAGAGTTCCTCAACTGTTCCCATCTGTCTCGTCCCTGTCCTGTGTCAGCAGGGGGAAGTAGCAACTAAGACCGTCTGTGGCTTAGATACTAAGTGCTTTCATTGGAGTATTTTTGTCTGCCCTCCTTTCTTTCGCTCTTTGACATCAGTAAGAAGTTTTATTTATACACTGCTATGAGATATTATACCTACTATGGAAAATTACTGACAACTGCTCTGTCAGTGACGCTTACGTCCAAGTAAATCTGCTTCCTTTTACAACATTTTTGTTAATCTGGATTAAAATACCGCAGGTGCTGCTCAGATTCCTGCTGCCTGCAAGATATTAATATTGTTTCAATTAGACTGATTGCTGCAACAGCAGTTTTCTAAAAATTGCAGTGATGGTGGCTTCGAGGCATGCGGTGCGAGCAAGGACACCTCTTGTTCCCCATCCAGATCCCAGGCTGCGTCTCCAAACCCCGTCCCTGCTCGGAGCGGAGCTGGTTTAGCCCCACCCTCTGAGCAGTCCAGCCTTTATTTATATGAAATCTGTGGTCCAACTGGCTTCAGACGGCGTGTGTATGTGCGTGTGCCTGCCTCCTGAGTGTGTGAGACGAGCTGGGATCATGAGCCAGGGTTGTTCCAAGTGGTTTTAATCAGCAGCCCATTAGAGGAGAACAGAAAACTTCTAACAGGATAAGAACCAAGTAAGTAAACCTAACTTTGAACTCGCAATCTGGACAAAACGAACGCAAACGAAAATCCTCATAGTCTGTCAGTTTTCAGATAAATGATCAGCCTTTAGAGAGAAAGCTGTGCATGCTGACAGGAAGGAGGCAATTTAGAAGGACTGGAACGAAGGAAACTGTAAAAACAAAGTGGGAATTGAGAATGCAAAAGAGAAAAAAACAGCAAACCATTGTTCACGAAGTTGGTACACTCTCTCACCCTTCTCAGCTGTGGACAGGACGTGTTCAGCTTTAAGCTTTTGCTTTCTTGGACACTGTTGTCTGGCTGAGTAGCTCCTGCTGCGAAGGGGGTGAAGATTTCAGCTCCTCACCTGTCTACCAGCAGGTCTGTCCTGAGAGCACGGTGTGGACGAGCTCGCTACAGCTCCTTGCGGATGTCCCCATGGCACGCTGCTGTTTGCCGCTGCTCACTTGTTGTTTTTCCACAGGTTGCCCCCGTGCCCCCACGGGAGGGTACGGCCCGAGCCTCTGCTCCTCTGGAACCCGTGACTTCTTGCCAGGAACCAGGAGAGCGCTCAGCAGCAGACATGGGGAAAACTCGTGCTAGTTTTGGGTAAAGTGTGCCTTTGACTTTTTTTGCTCTGGGAAGACGTGGCTACTTGGACTGCATCTGCAATGTGGCAAAGGGTGAAGTGAGGACGGCAGAGAGGCCATGGTTTGTGGGCAAGTCCTCAGGTGCCGCAGGCTTTGTCGCCCTCGTCCCTTCCTTCTGGCCTTAGTGGTGGCCCTCTGCCTGTTCTGCCAGACCCTGACTCCTCTCATGACCAGCAGCATCCTTTCGGCAGTCGTTAATGGGATTGCACCCAACAAACTGGCTAAAACACAGCGAGGAAGGTACAAGGAGGTCCCCCCAAGCGACACACGCTGCTTCCTCCCCGGCAGTAATGCACAGGCAGTGGAAAAGGTAAGTCAGCTGGAGCAGAGTGCTGAGCAATAATTAGCAAGGCGAGGGATAGCGAGTCTGGCAGGATCATCTGAGTCCAGCTAAAATTAGCCTAAGCTTGGAAGTCTGAGATCTGTGTACAAACAAATGGGTGATCTAATGACAGCGGCATATGCGCAAGCACATCTCCCTTACCAGCTCCTCAGTGTGCTGCTGTTAGCCCAGGAATCCCGAAATCTCCAGCTGAAACATGGCATTGCTCTGTGACTCCAGGGAGATTCCAGTTTGCTGCACAGACCGTATTTTATTCTGGCTTTAGGAGTCGGTTCAGAGGCTTTACAGTACAGGCACGTAAATCAGGAGCCAGTGGGCTTTCATGGGAGTGACTGGGGCTGTTAATTAGCACCGGGCCTGCGTGGAAGTTATCTGCTCGTCAGTTTGGAGCTTTACTGGGATTCTGCCGAGAAGCTGAATTTAATTGCATTTGAGAAATAAAAACCCCTCTTGTCACGTTTTCAGATCACACTGTTTACTTTGGAATCTTTGTCCCACAAATTTTACTTTGTCCTTAGGTTACCTGACCTCATGTTTATTTTGTATAGGGTTCCTAGAATGGGTGTTAAAACCTAACAAATGCAGACACTGTTATTTTAGTTGGAAAATGTGGTTCGTTAAATAGTCCAGACTGAGGTAGTTATTTTTACTCTGGAATCTGTGATCAGCACTAGCACAAATGTTTCAGGTTTTCTTCAATGCTGTAGAGGGCTGCTAATAGCACAGCAGACATCTCACTGGGAAATTAGCATTACGCTGGCATTTTACATACAACTGTATCGGGACTGTTAACATTAATCTGTGACTTCACAGGCTATGGACAGCATCCACATAAAGCAGTTCGAGTTTTTTAAAAAGAATTCAGAAGGCTGCTTCTTTGATTAGGCAGGGTTCGCAGTCTGAAAGGTCAGCAATATTGATTTTAGGAGAGCAGTTGTAAAGTGCATCTTCTGCAACAATCAAAACCAGATACGTGAAATAACTTTGGTATGAACTCTTTAGCCTTCAGTCTTAAAAAATGGATTGTTTTTCTTGTGAAGTTCAGGGAGATTTATCTTACGAGTTGCAGAAATGTACTCCATGCTGCATTTGTCATAATTTTATATTTTAATGACCTTTTAGTACACCAAGTACCCAGTTTTGGATTTGTTCAACAATGTGACATGAAGAATTAGAATTTAAAGGAAAATAAGCACAGCTGACGGATGCAGGTTGCATTATGTTACAGATTTTGACACAGTCCATTCCTTTTTACTCATTGCTGTAATGGTAACGAACATTTCATATCTTACCTGGGGCTACCTAAGGTCTGTAAGAACTGGTGAAATAATGGCAAAGTATTGGCAGTATGCTGTTTGGCTGAAAATATCTGTAATTTCTTCTTTCCCAATTTGCCTGAGAAAACTGCAGATTGACATTGAACTTGGCGTGCTGGCTGTTTGAAATGAGAAGGAAGCTTATGTTTTTATTACACGCTGTACTTACTGCCCTCCAGCATACGTGGTTGGATGTGACCATCACATGCACATGCTGAACCTACAGTGCAGATGAAAATGCATATGTTAACCCTTATAGGTATGTTTTCCAGGGTTGTGCAACTCTTAACACATTCCTCTTCAAGCTCTGAAGACCACCCATAGTTGGCTCCCTATTTGTCTTGAAAGTTTCCTCTAGAGCGTGATGAACAAAATGTCTTGCACATGTTGGGATGTTACTCTGAGTTACTCTCTGTTTCCAGAGAATGCTCTGCTGGTTGTGTGGGCTGAATAATAATCTCAGGGAACAGAAAAAACAAACATCTCCAAAAATCTCTGCCACTTTGCTTTGAAAGTGTGTTCTTGAACTGAGTGCTTTCACCCACTGCTTATTCAGATAGCTGAACTGTTATCTTGCTTGATTTTATTGGGTACCCAGTAACATCTAAGACGGGTGTCATGGTTGAAACTTTACACGGTTTTATTTTACAGTCACGTGCCCACCCACAGTAGGTACTTCAGAAACAAGTTTTCATTAAAGCTGTGGTTTAAATCTTCATGTATGAATCTGGGAAAATACTTTAAAATATAGTCCAAATTATTCACAGTTTTAATTAACTAACCACACATCTATTTTTATTCTATAATTAGTCCAGCAAGCAAATTTATTAAGAAGAGTCTATTGTGCAGTTAAACAGTGACTTAAAGCAAACAATGCAACATGTCTTATGAAATTGAAGTTCATGAATACATTTTAAGGAAAAGAAGACCCTGCTGGAGATTATATTCTTTAGATAACACCAGAGTTTCTGGGGTTTGAGCCATAGCATCTGTCACAGTGCAGAATCTCTTCTGGCTGCGTAGGGGCTGGTTTAGTTCTTGCTTCCTTCAGAGAAACAATCAGTTTTGTTTTGAGCCTGCTGTGAGAATTTGGTTATGATTGTTATTGCATGAGCAAAATCCCCTTCCAAAGTCTGATAATTTCTCCATTCAGATTATGCATAGCATTAAGTGCCTAAAAAAAAAAGCTGGCATCTTTTATGAGCCATTGGGGGAAGGGAAGGGAGAGATCTGAGGAAAAGTGCAGCTTTGCCACTGCCTCTCTGATCTCAGCATTCATCTCATTTTGGAAGGGAAAGTTGCAGAGAAATGTGGAAAAAGCATGGGGCTGGAAATTGCCCATTTGATCTGTAAATGTGTCTTTAACTACATCCATGATACCCTGGTATGGAGCCATTACTGTCAGGCACATAGTGCAAGCTGTCTTTTTTAAATTGCAAAAATGCAGCTTTCATTCGTAGCCTGGAAAACCTGACAGAGCTCACGGTACTTCGCTCTCAGGTATCACACATTACAGGAGTTTTAACAGCTGCTGGAGAGCTGCTCCTGTAGGCTTATTTTCGTGTGATCAGAGGTCAACATTTTCTAGGACAAAATTAAATGTTAATACCTGTACAGTGAGAAATAGAGGGCTTATATCTGAATCTACAACATTAAAAGCATTAGAGGGATGTATCACATCCAGCAGCAGGCTGTCTTCAAGTTCAGCCAGGGACGCTCACCTCTTCCATGACGAAATATTTGTGAATATATATAATAAGAGGAAGAGTTTGTGCTGTAGCATCAAAACTGAAGCAGGTATCAACAAAAAAAGCCCGTACAAGCCCTGTGTGTTGGTCTGCCTGGCATCACATTGTGCCAGAAATACCTTTGATATCAGCCCAGTGTAAAAGCATTAGACTCTGAAGTAATATAGCTCTGCTGCTCAGCCAGTTCTGAGAAGAGCTAATTAGCTGTTTAAGCTGTGTTTCCACTCTCTCAATTATACCAGGCAGAGCCAGCTGAGGTGTCTCGCACAGCAGCGCGTTTTGCCCAGGCAGGCATAGTGCTGCTGCTGTTGGGAGGAAGCAGCAAGACAGCGCTGCTCACACGGGAGGCACTGTTTCGGCATACTAGCTCTCAAACCATGGCCAGTGTATAAAGAAAATTACATTCTTGCATTTTGAGATGGAGATTATTTCCTGGATGCTCACAAGAGTGTCGCTTCACATCCCCTGGCCATTTAAGGCCAGCTGAAAAAAAAGAAAACAAACAAGACATGAGGCTTCTCATGATTATTTGAGAATTTAATGGGTGGGTGAGGCTGGCATCTTAGTAAATGAAGTGCAACAGGTATGGTGAAAAAATCTGTCTTCCCTTTCACCCTCTCTCAGCCTGCCGCTTAGGTTTGGTGTAAAAGATACACAAGAGGAGCTATAATGAGGTGAGCAAACATGAAGAATGAGAAAAGGTTTCTTTATGGCTTCGTTCTGGACAAATAGGATAGGATATAATTTACTGGGAATGGACAGTATGAAAGATGCAAGATAATGACAGCTTGACGTGGCCATATCTCAGAGATACTATGTGGAAAAAGAGGGTGAAAAAAAAAGGGGGGGAAAAAAAGAGAAATGTCATGTATAAATCCTAACCAAGATCTAGAGGAAGATCCAGTTGAACATCTGGAACGGGTTACAGACCCAGGTACCTATATTTGAAAATTGGGAGTGAAATTACTGAAAAGCTGAGGAATTGTTACTAGAACTGTAGAGGTCTGGACAACCAGAGTGGAATTATCCTTGAGTGCTCCACTCTATCTTGTCAGAGCCAGAAAGCTGGACTTCATAGTCGATGGAAATAACTGCCTCTAATGCAAAATTCATCATGACTTAATGGAGACATTTAAAACAAATTAACTTCACCCTCTAAAGGCATATGTCTGGGTTTTTTCTGTTGGTTTTTTGGATTGAATATACTCGCTTCGGTCAGAATAAGCAGGGAAGGAAGGGGGCAGGAGAGAGGTGTCATGGAAGAAGGCGTGGGGAAAGGAGGCACTGGCTGGGGAGATGTGGGAGGCAGAGTAGGGAACTATGGCTGCAAAGGATCAGTGTCCTCAGAAGGCAGAGACGAGATTGTGCACAGAGGGGGCTGGATTTGTGCTGGGGTAGAGAAAGGGAGATGGGAACTGAAATGGAAAGAAAAGAAGACAAAGCTAGTGGGAACTTTTGAAATGTAAATATGTGAAATGGGAGAAATGAAGCTGGATGAGACAATGAGAAGCAGAGATTTTTGCTATTATGCAGGAAGGGAGTGTGCTGAGAGCTCCGGGTAGAAAAGATTACATTATGCATAATAGCATTTGATACATTTTTAAAGCAAATTTAATCTTTAAAAGGATATTTATTTTATAGAATACGGTAGGGGGATGAGAACTCTTTTCTCCTCACAAAAGAACAAAGAACTTTGCTCGTATGAAACCTCTGTTAATAGAAAGCGATTGACAGATGGTATGGTATCAGCAACTGGCTTCCTTGGAACCACAGCGCATTCGCATTGCACCCTATGAAAGCAGAATGTTTTTTGCAGAAAGCACTGAGGAAACAACTATTTTTACTGCGCAGATAGCTAGGGATATTTTGATGATAAAGAGCAAGGCTATTGTTGTAGCCATCAGGAAAGAGGGGCAGGGTGGAGACTGCTTGCAGGAAGGGAACTTCGAGAAGGATGCATCAGCAGCAAGTGGGAACTGGAGGCAGAATCTGGCTCGTGCACTTCGCTGGAGCCCTTTCCTCAAAAGCAGCTGTTCTGATAAGGTGGTAGGATTGGCTCGTCCTCTGTTCTCAAGAGAGGGCAGTTGGTGCCATGAACTGCGTGCAATCATAAAGCAAAGGCATTTTGATAAAACAGCTCTGTACCTCCAGCTCAGAGTGCTGCGGGTGACTGTGCAAATAACTCCAGTTTTGCTCTTGGATTTATGAAGTCATCAGAAAGCAGCCATCAAAGGAGTGCCAATAATCTGGTTGCTTGTTCTGTATTTATTCAGCAAACAATTGGAAGCAGGATCACATTCCAACCATTTCGTTCTACAACCCAGTCCTTTCTGATTAGGAAATCTAACAGAACATAAAGCCAACACATTTAAATACTCTCCAGAAAGTGAAACAGGAAATTAACTTCTCTGTTACTTCTTGATACAGGAGCTATGTGCACTTCAAATATGACGGTAGTATGAACAACTTACTATTTCTATGAACTTCTTATGCAAACGTGAAAAAGAATTTAAAAGTCACATTTGGAATTAATAAAGGTCTGCCCAGTCCTGTAAATGACTGACTTAGGGCATTAGAACCACATGCGAAGTTTTTATTACTGCTCTTCTTATTAATGCTGTTTAATATTAGTGCAGTTGTTTCTGAGTCCCACTCATGGATTTTTTTGCAATGTTGTGCTAGGCGCTATTCAGCAGCGGAGGTAGATCCACACTGCCTTTGCTGGCTAAATGGGAATTTAGGCGGTGAATATCGCTGGTAGTGCCGGAGTTGCTCACCCAAGGCTGGCTCTCTTTCGCGGTGTTTCTGTTGCTCTCCCCTTTCATGCAGAGGCGTTTTGGTTTGCGGAGCGGCTCGTGTCTCTCCTTTGCAGCAGCCCGCTGCAGAAAGCAGCGGGGTTAAAGCAAGCTGCAGTCAGGCTACTCGGAGCTTTTGGACAACACTCTGAGCTCCTTGGCTAGCTCGGTGTAAATCAACACAGGGACTAACGCCACCACAACGGGGTAGCTGAAAAGATGATTCACAGTTTTTGGGTTCTTTCCTGAGAGAAGCTTAGGCAGCCATGAGTTGGGCCGTTATGTGAGGAAGAAGAATTTTGTTTCTGCAGTTGAAGTGATGGTCAATGAAATTCTGTGGCAACAGTTCAAACTGTATATTTGCTTCCTTGCCAGGCAGAGACAATGCATCAATATTTATGGAATTATGCAATCTTCTTGGAATCTGAAAAAACGCCAAGGAACTGTTTTTCTCTCCTCAACTTGAAATATCTTTGCTATTTTCTTCTTGGCCAAAACAATGACAGTAATTATATATTAGAAGATTCAGTTACTGACCAAATTTTGGATTTTTGGAACAACCCAGAAATTCTGTGCAATAGAGGAAAGCTTCAGAGACTAATACAATCAATTATATCTTTATACGTTCATAACCTAGAATTGGATAAACGGGTTTCAAGGAAAATGTCAAAACATTTTCTCTTTAACAGAGAACTTCACAGGTATGTGGAACTTGCAGACAGACAGAACTAAGAACTTCAACTCAGATAGATAATAGATTGTCTATTTTCAGTCAAAAAAGGATGGTTATGTAATTCTTGAGCTTTCATATTACATAAACTGGGATGTTTATCTCGTTTGTGAAGACCTCAGAGGAACATACATCTGATTTGATAATTTTTAAAAAATCCATAGTAAATTTTATGGACCTCAATTTTTCTTCTTTTGCATTTTTCACATTATTCTGTCAACTGAAACCAAAATTACGAAATTCCTTTTCATTCACTTTACAGCCCGCTGTGGTTTGTTTAGGCCAGTTGTTAGCGATCATCTGTGTAACAGCCTATTGCACTAAAATGAGGTCAGTGGCTCAGCTAAGTGCAACGGTTGGCAGACTGTAAGAGCAGGTATATCATGTCAGAGCTGACATAGGCCTCATCCTAAATCATATGGGAAATCTCAGCTTTGCTGTAAAGCCTCATTAATTTCTGTGGAGACAGACACTCTATTCTCTAGGTAAGACATGGGCCACAGATGTTCTTTACCAATCCTTTTCACATAAGGTGTATTGAATCTGTAATAAACTGACCTGGTAACAAATAGACTGAGACTTCAAACTGGGGGAGAGCTAAAAAATGGTTGGGACACGAAAACATTTGACCATTTAACGATTATTCTCAAATATTCAAAATGCTATGGATCTGTTGGTTTTTGGTTTTTTTGGCACATTAAAGTTATAGGAATGCAAAAAAAAAAATCAGAACCATAAACTGTCAAAATATGTGAACAGTTTATTTTTGTCTATTGCACTCTGCTTCTTTTATACCAGCTCTCTGCCCAGACTGCGTTTTTATGATTGAGGAACATTTTATAAAAACCAGCAGACTCTTTAAGTGTATAAACATGACTGCTATTGCTATAATATTGGAAATTCTGAAAAACATCCAGTAGTAACTAGATCAGCATGGCCAGTGATGTAAGCCGTTTTATATAGAGCTTTGGAAAAAATTATGGAATCACTTGCTACAAGCGTGCAGTTGGCCAGAATTGCTTTAATTCTGTGTAGCTAACGGGTAGTTTAAAGCAAAACAAAAAACCCACCATACATTGCACTGGCTTGGCAACACAAGAGAGAGGAGATGTTGCATCTTGTAACCTGGACTGCAAATAGCTCTGAAAGGAAAGGGCAGAGGAAATAAATTTGGCAACTCTACACGTGGATCTCAAGCAAGCACGGTAAATGGTGTGGAGCTACTTCATGTTATTTAATAGTATCAGATCAGATATCAGGCCAAGCTGTTATTTTGGACCCTGAATTGTCTTGGTGTCCCGAGGATCCTGCCATGGCTTTTTGGGAAGGACCACCAGCATGTCCCCAGCCAGCCCTGCTCGGTGCCTGCCAGCCCTGCGTCCAGGGGCTGGGGACGCCAGCAGCCTGAGGGGTTTTCGCCGTGTGTCCCAAGGAGAGCCCTCCGGAGCAGCGAGCAGTGTGCTCCATGTGCAAGGGCCATCGCAAGCCCCCATGAAAGGCGCCTGGTGGGAGCTGGCGGCTGCGCGGCCCCGTGGAGCCACTTGAGACTGTTTGCCTTTGTGTTTTGTGGAAGTGACCCAGGTTACTGCCACTGCTTGAACTTCCTTTTTTTTTTTTTAATACTACTATCAATATTCTCTTGAATATTTGTCATTGCCAAACTGGAGCATTGTAAACATTTCTACTAATCCCCAGGGAACTGGGGATGATGATGCCATCTGCATCAGCAGAGGTGGGAGGGAGAACTCCCCTCCCCTGGAGGGTCCTGCTGCAGGTAGGCTGGGCTCCCCTCCCCTGGAGGGTCCTGCTGCGGGCAGGCTGGGCTCCCCTCCCCTGGAGGGTCCTGCTGCGGGCAGGCTGGGCTCCCCTCCCCTGGAGGGTCCTGCTGCAGGCAGGCTGACCCCGTGGGGTCCCTGCGACCCTTGGGATGCCTCCAGGCCAGCCAGTTCCTGGCCCCCTGTACCTCACCAGTCAGGCAGGGGAGCAGCAGGGGCACAGCTCGGCCCCAGGCCCGGCCAGCACCCGGGGCAGCCATGGTCTGTTGCACCATGTGTGGCCTGTGAGGCAGTGGCCGGGCTGGGGTGAGCCCTGCGAGGGCTGCCCGGGGAGCAGTGCCCAAAGTCATTGGTGGTTGCTCGAGTGTGTTTGAAGCAAGACACCAAAGGAGCAGAAGGCTTTAGTTTTGTGAAGAAAGGTGTGCTTTGGTAGCATGATGAAAGTGCGGTAACTATCGGTGAGGAGGGGTGAGCGCTGAGTGCCGCCAAGCCCAAGGCAGGACTTGCGCTGGGCAGCGAGCACCCGCAGCTGCGCCGGCAGGGACAGTAGTGGGACCGGCTGTAACCGCTGGGCAGGGATGTGTGCTGGGCTGCAGCCCCTCCACGCTCCTCACGCGTCCTCAGTTCACCCTGTGACACTCGCCCTTGCAGCACACGTGGGATGGAAAATCGGATTTGCTGGCAAAATAAAGCGAGAGGTGTCTCTATCCTCTGAGTTTCTTCCGCAATGCAGGTGACATGGAGAGTGGGAAGTGTCTGGCTGGACTGCCTGGAGGATAAGGAAGACGGAGCGCAGGAGGAGGGGCTGGGGCAAGGGCTGGATTTAGGAACCAGGAGGGAGGGAAATGGAGAGGAAGGGCTGCCAGCAGCTGCTGGCCTGCAGGAGAGCAGGAAAGAGAGAAGATAAGAGGAGAGGAGGGAGAGGCAAAGGCAGGAGGGGAAAGAATGTTGGGTACTGTGGTGGGGAAGGGTGATCTGAGAGGCTCTATTGCTGTGCTTGCCACCCAACGTGTTTTAAAAATGCTGGAGTGCCAGAGAGGACATCTGACAGGTTACCTAATGCAGTTCCAGTGACTTCACCCTGTGCTATTTGTGCTTCTTCCGGACACCACGTGATCAACCTTTACTTGAATATCCCAGTGTCTAAATAGTTTTGGGTTGCACAGTTAGCAAATACACGTGGAAGACTCTGACAGTGTTGTATCGAGATATTTTTCAGGGTCCTCTCATTGAGGATGCTAACAATTTCCACGGGGGGTGTCTGCTCTGGAGCAAAAGCAGACGTGGCGTTAGAGGCTCAGGGCTCTGAAATAGTTTGTGCTCCTCGCTGCTGCAGAGAAGCTTACACTTCAACCAAGCATAACGTAAAACTGCATCCTGTAATTGGGGACAGGCTGCTGAGAAGAGTGGCTTTATCACTGGATCTCAGTCCTGTAAACAACTGGACACATCTTGAATGACGTTTGTTTATATCAAAGCATCTGTCTCTTTTCAGTGTGGTCTGCTGTGCAGAAAATGGTGGTGCCTTGTTTGTGTAGCACTTCCCATCTCCAGTGATAAGCTGACTAAAATTAGAAGTTATGGAATAACTTAGTTTTTAAAGGACTTACTGCTAACTACTGTTTGGTTGAAATTCATGAGCTTGCTGAGAAATAATTTCGTGTCCTGAATTTAATCCCTTGAATGCTGGTATGTTTCAATCCCAAAGACAAATACTTTACAAGAGAATAAAATCTTGCCTGTAAATGGTGTTTTTACTGCAGATATATTGCAGGTATTAGGGACCTGTTTCCCACACGGAGCATCCTATTTTCATGCCTTATGTAAGACCTAAGATATCCCCCTTTCCCAAAGACCCCATGACAGCAGCCCAATAATTTGCTCTTTTCAGAACTTAATGTCAAGCGCGCACTCTTTCTGTGTGTTTGGGCTGGCTCTTCTCCATTTTTCCTTGCAAGAAGCTCATATCCCAGGCTATTACACAGACGGAGGGCTTTCTCTGGATGCCATTCTTCCTAGGCACTATGTGGGAAAACAGTGAGTGGTAGACAACCCAAGAGTTCTTTGGAGTTCACTGGAGAGATCATATGCCTTTCCACATGCTCCTATATACAAGCCTCTCTGCTAGTCCTCCTATGGGCTGGATCATGTTGGACTTATCAGGCAATGAGGTTCTGACAAGGTTACATTTAATTTTGTAGAGGCACAGCAATCTACAGTACTGTTTAGGATTCCTTTGCATGCTTTTACTTCAGTAGTCATCTTTAATGAATCTACACAGCAGAACACAGACCCCTGCACTTGCCATCTGTGTAGGACCCACGTTCCTTGGAACAGTTTACATGGGACCCACCAAGACCTCTCTGCTAGGTGACCCACAGATCAGCCTGAGGCCATGGCCAAAGTCAGCTGGCAAGTACTGTTACCAGCTCCCCAGGACAGCCCAGATCTCAGCCAAAGGTGTTGCCATGAAGGGAAGACCACGGTTTAAAGATCCTCCATTGCTACCCTGAGCTTTCGAACTCTTGCAATATCAGTCCAAAATGAAGGCAGACAAAACGGAGGGGCAAACAAAATAGAATCTGTGGTCAGGAGTCCCTGGTGTAAGGAGAATTCTTAATTATACCAGAAATATTTCCCTGATTGTCACAGTAAGTTACTAGTTTGTGAAAAATAACAACTGTATATTATGCTGCTAAGGAGTGTCCTTTCTTACAACCATTGGCTTTGGGTTGTGTTTGCTGTAGATTGACGACTCCATTCTCCAGTACTTTGGAAGCCGCACGAGAAGAGCAGTTCTGCACGCGCCTCCTGGCCACCGTGAGACCGACCGTCAGCTCTGTCGGCGCATCTTGGCAAAACATGGATACACAGTCACAGTCCTTGAAAACACGAGACTGATGGAAGATCCCAGGCATGAGGGCCCTTTACACAGTAAGAATAATTGAATTTAGTTAATTCATTAGTTACTGAATGTTAGCTATCGATCCAGCATTCTTTCGCAGAGGTGAAGCTTATAACCTTTTGATGCAAGTATGGATAGAAGCCAAATTCTAGTCCTTCTCAGCTGTGCAGCTAATTTTCCACCATTAGATGATTCTTCCATAGATATATCCTTCTGTAAAAAAAAATACAGCAGAGTGATTCATCATACTCTTGACAACCAAATCAGATCAGTTTGATTCCTGATGACTTCTTATACCAACTTCATCAATATAACTGAGTGATTTTCAATAGGGCATTTTGTAACAAAACAAATACTTGCTACATTTGGTTCTTTCTCGTTTTCTCTCTTCAAGAAAAGCTGTATGCAAAACGTCCTCCAGTAAAGTTTTGATTGTTCTGTAAGCTTGTTAAAGAACATGATACAGAAGAAGTACATTTTGCACTTGCTGCAGAAGCCGTAGTAAATTACTGTTGGTTCTCAGCTCCTGTCGAAATGTGATCCACAGTTAAAGCAGGCTACTGAAGAAGCTTCATCTCTTGCTCAAGGGACTAGATTCATTGTGTAGAGTTATACTGTGCTTGGCAGAGGAGCTTTAGGCACCAGTTAGGTACATGCTGACCATGTTCAAGCGCTCTTGGACACCTTAGAGTATGAACTGAAACTGTGATCTCAATTTGGCATTCTGGTGGAAGTCAGTTTTGGAACTGGAAGGCTTTAATAAAAATGCATAGGCCACCATTCTGTCAGTAGAAAAATGGTGTGGTTGATTATTCCTCATGCTAAAGGGAGTACTGCTTGCATCATTCAGGCTTGCAATACATTCCTGGGATTACCAGAGAGTTCAGTTGTGCTTTGTGCTTTAACCAATCAGGGTAATTTTATAGATTAAAAACATAATGACTTTGCGTGCTTTGAGACCGCTCAAAATTCCACCACTAATTTCAAGTTTCTTTAAGAAACTTTCTTGAAAATGAGGTACATGCAGTTTTCTTGGCACGCTGTACCAAGATTATTAAATTGTCTTCACCTCACTCTTTTTTTAATAAGGTCTCAGGCACCTTTCAGCCACTCATTGCCTTGAGTACCTTCCATCTCAGACTGACAAGACACAGTGTGTCTGCAGGCTTTGCTAATGTCAGATGAGCTGCAGAGAGAAGATGACATTTATAGGGACCATGCATACCATCTCTGCGCAATACTTCTGTTTCAAATGGCCAAGGAATTGGGTATGGCATATTTAGTTATTACCTAGAAAAAATAAAAATAAAAATGACTGTGCTAGAGTTTGCTACAGTAATCAGCTCAAGTTGAAGTTTTCCAATATGGGTTTTTACCCTCCAAATACTTCCTCTGCGGAAATCAACTTAACTGTAGGTATTTATATTTTTACAGGCTAGCACCAGTACTTCCTGTAGTATTTTTCCAGTAATGAAAAAAAAAAATAAAAAGCTTTTAGGTATTTTCCAGGAACATCCTGCAGCTTCCAGCAGATGTTGGAATATGTACAAAAGTCAAATGCTTGCCAATTTAAGGTAAAGAGTAAAACTCTACTAATTCCATTTAATGGCAACATAATTCTGCCTTTAACTATTCCCTGTGTTATGTAAGTGCCTAGCTTTAAAATTATATTTTAAAAACAAGGAGTAAGTAGAAGAGCATGTCTGCATACCAAACCAATGATCTTTTCTTAGAACTAAACAAGTTATATTCACAGTTATTTTTCTTTGCCAGTAGATGATGGGGTTTACTGTTCTGGAGGGGACAGAACTCCTTATTTTGGAGAAGGGTATTTTGAGCTATGATTTGTCATAATATTTTCCTAATAGGTGTGTTATAAATTATTAAAATATGTTCCTTGAAGCCTCTCTTCAAAATATATAGATAATGAACTGAGAAACATAGATCATGAGTGTTGTGAAAAATCTATTAAAAGAGTCATTCCTTCTTACTTGGTATTATTTAGCAGCTCTATCCGGTGCTTTTATTTTTGTGCAGTCTTACTCGTGTATCTTTCAAAGTTCACTCTAATTTTGAAAGGATTTTTTGTTTAGACTGGCTGAGAGCCAGGAGTCTAGCTGAAGTCATATATGGGAAAAAATTCACCACAAAACATTCCTAACTTTTTTGTGCTGGTCCGCTATTAATTTTGGGACCAGTTCTGCTCCCTTTTGAATCCCAAATGTCCCACACTGGTCTTCCAGAGAGATCCTCCACACCTGGGCTGCAGCACTGTGCTCAGCTCATTGCTGTCAGAGAGAAACATCAGGAGAATGGTTTTCTTCAGTGGAAATTTTTCACTTCTTACAGACCAACCAGAACATTTTCAGTTTTGGTAACTGGAAAATAGTTGGCTAAAAAGGAAAAGTATACCTTATCTTTTTTTTTTTTTCCCCCTTCATGGCAAAGAGACTGCGGTTTATGGGTTTCCTATGAAAAATCCGTACAGACGTGTTCCGCAGTAAAACATAAATTATTCAAACCCCTAATTTTTTCACTGTGAAGTAGCTTTGTCAGTAAATTCTCAAGCAGCTTTGCTTAAACAAAAAGTAGCTGTGCTTTCAGTGCTTCCACCATTCCTCAGCAATTAAGCCCACATGGAGGGAAAAGCCCCTGGACTGATGGTGTCTGGGCCTGCTCTGAGCCCTTTGAGTTTTCGTTTTGTGGCTGCCCTGAATCAGACAGTTTTTTGGTGAGGTTTAACACACCTCTCAGTCTGCTGCTGGAGTGGAGATAGACAGGCAGCTGTGTTCGCAGCAGATGATGGGATAGCCAGGTTTTGCAGAGAGCTGGGATTGCCACCTTGGCCGTGCAGCTGCTGCTGGGGTAGATCATTTAAGTGTGGTCTGTACCTCCCGTGTCTGTGGTAAGTCCATGGTGAAGCAAGCAGTTCACATGATAACAGCTGATGAGAAAGGTATCGGGTTGTATTGGCAGCACATCTATAAACGGTACACTTGTCTTGTTTGCCAACTAGGCAGAAGGTGGTGTGCTTGGTGTGTGGTTCCTTCCTTCCTTCCTCCTCTTTTTTTAAAAATGTGACAATCTGTTCATAGAGACATAGCCTGTGGGACATGTTCTGCCTTTCCTGCAGCCTGGGAGCAGGTCTGAAACAAGCATCACACATCTTTGTGAAAAACAGTAAAAGGATCAGGAGGAGGAGTGAGAAAGCCCCACACCTCTGGGCTTTCACCTGGGAGGTTTTCTGTGCTGAGGTGCATGAGCCGCAGGCCTCCCTCCCCTTAGCCCAGCACAGAGCTGTGCTGTTCTATCAGAGGTGAGAGGGATCAGCTGCCCGGCTTCAGAGCACCCTTAGGTCCTCCCAGAGCGGCAGATGCTGGAGAAGAACTTGCCAAATATTTTTCAGAGTCTTCTGCTGCCTTCCCTGTCCTTCCAGTCCAAGAAACTCTTACCTCTGGGGCCACAAGAAGGATTAACAGAATCTGTGGGTCCCTATTTCTCTGTGATGCTCTGCCAACATTTTCACATTTTTTAACAGGAAATTTTTATCTCGGAACTTTGTTGCACTAAAGTGCATTTCTGTCCTCCAAAAATAACGTTCCTTTGTTACTGTCTGCTGCCTGAACCTTTCCTGAATTCCATACTTGCACCAGAATTATCTTCTAAGATAATTAAACTGCTTATATCTTTCTTTCTGAAGCCATCGGTTTTTCTGTCCTTTGCTCAATGTGCTTGCCTCATTAGTCAGTGGTGACTCCCCCTTAATAGGCATTTCCTCCATTTCTCAATTCCTCACCTTTACTAACAGTTACGCAAATCTCAGAAAAGTGCAGGCCCTGAAAAACATGTGCAGTTGTATGCTACACATCTGAGCAGCTGGTTTTATTTCTTTCTGCAATAAAATGCAAAATGTTGTCACTGCTAGCTTTTGGAATGGAAAAGATTCTGTATAACCTTAATGATAGCCAGTCCGTTTGGCCATGGGAGAAAGCCCATCTATCCGGGCTGCCGGCAAACTGAGTGCACACGCCCTGCTGCCTCGGAATCTTAATTTTAGTAATTTGGTGGAAGCTTGTGCAATTGCAATGGGTGACTTTTAAAAAGAATCATAAGCCGTTTTTATAATAGTGATTTTACACGATCATTTCCTATTTCTAGAATACTACAGTTCAGTATTTAAACTTCACTATGGCTTCTGTTTGCAGTTGGAGTGACATCTACTGAAGGTGAAATTTTAGCCTTACCATTAGAAAGATTGTTCCAGTACATCTATTGATTTAGGTTTTTGATTGTGGGGGATTTTTTTTTTGAGAGTTTGTTGGGGTTTTTTTTGTGATTTATTGTTCCATAAGATATAAATAAGATATATATATTTATTGCAAAGAAAATTAGATCTGAAGTTATTTCATCTTTGCTGACTTTATCAATATGCACTGAATTTTGTCCTGTTTTCTGCATTTTTAGAGCGTGTTGTTTCTAAGTACTTGGCTATGTAAATTAAGCCCTGGTTCCAGCAGCTAACTATAAGGATGATCTGGCTTTTTGCAGATGTGGGAGCAGTGCTTGGGTGGAGCTGCTCTGAGAACAGGAAGGGATGAGTGAGACAACAGACCCGTGGGAATAGATCTAAGTGAATCTTGGCCCTTGTCTTTACGTGCTGGGGTCAAGAGATCTGTCTGGCATTTAAGGTGGCATCTCATGGTATTACTTAGGTATTACAGCATGGAGCGAATAACCCTTCATTGTTAAAGCAACCTGAATATATTCAGACATATCTCATTTTGCTGTAAAATGCTGATTTGAGAATTGTTGTATTGTTATGGCAGATATGGCCTCTGCTGCCTCCCTCGTTGGCTCTCTATAGCGATTTGTTGCTTCCCTGAACCCAGCGGCTGCTCCCTGTAGAAGCTGCTGCTTGGGGAATGTCAGGAAGCATGAGCCTGCATGAGCAAGCACAAGTGCTCAGCAGACGTGGAGCGGTGATAGTTGCAGGATTCTGGATGGTGCATGACTGAAGAAGCAGCTGGGGACAGAGAAAAGAAAATTCTGCTTTAATTCTCCCAAAAAGCAATTTTCCAAGTCAGTCTTTGTCAATTTTTTTTTAATTTTGGTTTGTTGAGTATCCTTTGGAAAAATTGCTCTTTAAAGAAAGTCGACATTTTCCATGGGAAGAAAATATCTGTGTCTGTTCACTTCTATTCACAGTAGGACTAGGAGGCAGAGAAATGTTGCCACACCAGAGTTAGGGATGGAGAAACTAGGATAAAAACCGTATGACTCACTGTCAGAACTAGGATAAAATGCATGCTTCTTGCTGTATATCTTTGTTAGTTCTTTAGCATATTGTATCACCTCCAGTGTTCCTCACTATTCATACTTTCGACCAGAGACTAAATCAGCAAAAGAATCAGCTTAATTGCTGACATCTGGCCAGCAGCAAGGTAAGAATTTGCAGAAGTGCTAGGCTACTTCAGAAGTGCAGCCAGTAATAGTTTCCTCAGGGCTGCTAATTAGTCTAGAGAATAAACTACAGCCGTGGGTTTCAGAGGCCCCCAGGGCCATGTCTGGTGACTGTCAAGACATTTGCTTTTCATTTTCCAACACATACTGTATCAGCAAAAATAGTGAGAATTAGAGGAGGTGGTAGAGACAGGAGGACGCAGTGATGCGCTTTCTTCAATGAGTGTGAAGACTGGTATGACTGGGGGAATGGAGGTACTTGTTAATGTAAAATATGTAAAAATTCTGCTGCTACGGAAAAAAGAAAAATCTGTTCTTCATGCCTGTGGTAAATAGAACGTGAAGTACTACAACAACAAAAATCTTAGGTTAGATATTAGGAAAGCTGTTTTGGAGGTCAGGCTAGTGAAGTAATCAAACTGATCCCCTGTTGCTGTGGAGCATTCTGTCTTAGAGGTCTTGAAATATTACGTAAAGAGATTTTATTTAGTGTAGTGTGTCTGTCCCCTTGTGGGGTAACAAAATGGACTCAGGCTTTTTGAAGTCTATGACTAGCCTTGAGAAAATAAGGCAGATAGATAAGAAACTAAAGAGGGAAAACAATGATTTCTAAAGCAGATGGAGAGATTTCAGGTACAAATCAGCTGTGGTAACTTAGGGCTTTAGCTGAGGAACAAGCAGTATGTAGTCTACAGCATCTTCTTAAAATGCAAAATATTCTCAGAAAAAAACCCCTCTCAAATCTATGAGAAAATATTCCTGGCAGGAGTGGTGAAAATGGGAAGGGAGTACAAAATCAGCCAGCTGAAGTTTAAGGTGGAAAGCAAAAAAAACCATACTCTGAAATAGGGATAGTTTTCATGGGATGCCATGTAAAAATCAGTATTAAGAGAATCTCCTCCCTTAGTGAGTGGTTTTCTATGGAGTTTGAAATACATTAACAGAAGTAGGTACCACTAGTTCTAACTTTACTTTTACTTCATGTTTTACTTTAATTGTTCAGAGTACAGTTAGGAGGAGACCCTATTTGCTGTTTGTTACTTAGACAAGTTTCCATGAAGTCCAACTAACTTTAGCAAACAATTATAAAGGCCTCAAGGAAAATTGCTGGTGTGTTCTGTAAACATCTGGTTGCCATTTTCAATTACAAGGACCAACCCACTGAAGGAAGCAGTTTAGTTTTTTTGGAACAGAAATGGGACACTGGGGTTTTTGTTCTTTTTCATAGTGGAGAGTAAAGGAAATGTCAGGAATAGAGAGGTCACTAGATGCTCAGCTTTTATAAATACAAAGGCTCTGAGAAAATTAAAGTAGATTGAAATCAGGTTCTGAAAGTGTAAACAACCCTGTGGAGGTAAGGTTAAATAAGCAGGACTGGAGATCCTAGCATGCCAGCGAGAGCACAAGATCATTCTATCATAAGTAAGTCGTTTGAAATGTTGTGCAAAATAATAATGGTAAGGCTAGCCACAGAAGTATTTTGTGGGTTACCATACAAATACATGTATATCTTCAAATCTAGCAAGTGTATCTTCTCTTCCAAAAATCATTTTGGTTAACTGTTGGTACAAATATATAGCTGACAGTATACAAAACTAGTTGGTTTCCTAATACAAAGTATATGTTATATGAGTCCTGGGCAGGGTTTTAAGGAGTAAACCATGCATTTCAGAAGCATTCTTTTTGTATGTTGTTAAGCGAGGAGCTTCCTGAACAAGCTAAATAGGTAGAAATGTGATTCTCAGAGTGTCCTGAGTTACAAGAGTACTTAATGTTTGCTAAATTTGTTCTGCTTCTGTAAAATGAAAGTTATACAGTTTTAGGAAGAAAATGTATACCAGAAACATACACTGTCTTAATCACTTTTAATTTTGCTTTTAGCAATTAAGCCTGGCTATTTGGCAACTAGTTGAAAGTGGATGCCTAATCTCATGCCACGGACATCATCGGTTTCAGTGCAAGACAGATCAGTTTCTGACATACTCAAATAAATGCTGTGCTCTAACGTGATGCTGTGGTTTCATGTTAGAAAATCTAAATGCATCGTATGCTTTTCTGAACAATATGTGTTCTCCTTCCTAATTACTAGCAGAACTTATCCATGTTTTGTAGCAGAAAAGCACACAAACTATTTCTTTGTATCACTAAAATAAACCCTCTGTAGAATTGTACTAAAAACCCTGTTTCAAATGCACTCTTTTCCTTGAGAAAGGGAAATTCTTTGTTTGTTCATAACAGAAGTATAAGGACATTGAACTTTGTCAAGTTAAAACCAAAATATAACATTCAGTCATAAAGTTACCAAACGTACCTTTGTTTGAGTGTTCTTTTTAGTCATATAAATAGAACACAGAGTCCAGTGGAGAGTGTTATTTATTGGGCTGATGTAGAACTACAATAATTAAAATATTACAGACTGATTACACAGTGGGCTAAAATTAAAACTTTGCTGGAATAAACTATGTCATGTTAATAGAATCTGAAAAACACCAGTGTCCAGGCAGATACGCACGTCGGCCAAAGGCAAGCGGTGTGCAAACCCACTGAAACTGAATAAAACCAAGGGATTAAGGTGTAAGTATACAAGCTGTATAATGTGCCAGTAACATGCAAACGCTGTAGACGAGTTTGAGGCAATGTTTTGCTGATGTAGCCTATGGGTTGAGAAGGTAACAGCAGATAATTGTTAATTCAAGTGTTTTTAAAATGCTTTCCTTTAAGAAATGAATCCTGGCTCTGACAGGGTTCAAGCAGAGACTCTGGTTTATAACTATGTCTGTTTCTAAATGTCGGATCACTGACTAGTAATACAGGTGCAGGGAGAATGACAGTGAGCCTAGCCAGCAGCCCGCAGCAGGCCGGCCGCAGCGCTCTGTCGAAGGGACTGCTGCATTTCTCTTGCCCAGCGCTTTGGCTGCTGGAGCCGCGCACCCTCTTTGATGCACTCGCTGGCTCTGAGCCCTGATCAGCTGTGAGGAGCATGGTGTCTTTCATCACTCTGCTCCCATTTTAGGTAGAAGCATTATATACACCATTGAAACCAGGCCTGGTGGTTTAGCTTTTAACTTGCTTTAGCTACCATGGCTTTTATTGGTTCGGATAACAAAAAGCTGATACACTGTGTGGGCCTTCCTTGTGATTTGCAACCAGCCCACTCCATTCCTAGGTTCGGATTCCAGCTTTCTCCAGCTGCATCCACTTTCGGCTGACAGCTCTTTTGAATGCCGCATCCCCAAAATGCCCTAGACAGCAAAAGTGCAGTAGCCACCCACGGGTTAGAACACGTTTCTGAAAATTTCACGCACCATATTGTTGTTGCACTGGCTTATTTTACATCAAATGGGAACCTTTCCTTCGTGAGGGGAATGGTTATTCTCTCTTTCTGATGTTCCTTATAATCCCTCAAAATTGATTTTTCAATGTAATATTGAATATTCTTTTATTTGGCTGCTGAGGTTGTCCATTTGGGGGTAATCCTAGTTCTCACAGATGTCAAAGAGAAAGGAAGCTTCTCTGACATCCTCACAAATCAGACCAAACTATCCTCCAGTTTCAAGTTGGTCATGAGACCTTTCAGATTTCAGGGGGAAAAAAAAAAGTACAGAAGATTAATACTAAAAGTGGCACCTTCACTTTAATTAGAAAGAAAAAAACCCAAATATAATTAATTTCTATCATTTTTTGCTGGTATGTTTCCTTACAAAACAATGTCTATTTTTAACAACAGGAGAAAAAAGTATGTAATGGGTTTGGATTAAGAAGTACCAAAGGAATAAGATTTGAAATGAAGATGAGCAACCTTAACTGGTAGTAAGATTAAAAAAATATAGTCTAAACATTTTCCCTCTGGGGTGCCTCATATAAGTAAAATATGTTCAGACTTTGGTAGAGGGAAGCAGAGAAGAACTGAGTGGTATGTTTTTTGGAAAGTTTGAAACAAATTATTCAAGGCATAAAGTGTTTCTATAACAAGCTCGTTGTTGTAATGACTTTGTTTCTGACATTTGTGGTAATGCTTTCCAAAATAAATATTTAGCTATAAAAAGGAGTTTCATTTTTAATTTATAGCAACTGCTAAAAGTGTGTCTGCACATAGAATTTACTGGGGTTTTTTTGTGGGTGGTTTTTTTTTTTTTCATTTTCTAAATGCAAGATGAATTTGGCAGAACCACGGTTATTTTAGATCTGACAGAACACAGCTCTGTTGATCAGTTCTTTGAAAAATGACTTTTAGTGTAAAATGGTAAAATAAGACAAAACTATTTTTTCTTTATTTGGAAGAAAACCGCTGTTTGCTACAATTATTTAATTATTTTTTTAAAAGAGATAAAACAGAAAACCTATCAAAATATCGAAGCACTTTGCTAAACAGACTGATAAACAAAATAAGAACAAGACCAATAGCTATTTTGGACCAGATCAAGAAGTATTTGTCTAAATGGGAATGAAGCATTTAATTTTTTTTTTCTATCTGACTTTAGCAACTCTGTCTCAATAAAAAAAAAGAAAAGCCCTCACTCCAGTTTTCACAACCACAGTGAGGCTGGGTATAACTGGGGCCTTTCTAGAAGTCAGTCTTCAGCAAAAATTGATTGTAATTTTCTGTGAAGAGTAGGCTGAAGGCAAGGATTTAAATACATAGAGTTTGGTACGTTAACCCGTTTTCACTTGGAACGAAGTGCCATAGCTTTAGAAGAAGATTAGAGGACCCTTGGAGAAAGCTCTAAGAATAGAAAGAAAAAAGTATGCAAGAAAGTATGAGCACAGAAGGTAACTGTAGACCAGTTAGGATGCCCTCTTTATGACAGGATGATGTGTGAGGTAGGAGAAGGCAGCAGGTTTTTGTCTTCTCTGCCCAGCATCGCGACACATCTAATTTACATCCCAGACATTACAGTACACATTTTTTGCAGGTCTAACAATGTGGGGAGGTTCTGCTGACCTTCAAGAGTGAGAGGTCTGACCCTACATTTCTTTAAAATGTTTGCAGAGGTAATTTTAACGTCTACTTTAGAGTCCATGTTCCATGGATGCTCTACATGCAGTCATGATGATGTCAGTATCACCGACTTTCACTACCCCATGGCGGGCCAGGTGTGTAGAGCTGAAAGGCAGCGCAGGGTTCTGCAGAGAAAATGGTATCTGTGGGGTACAGCTGGAAATCTCACAGACATTAGCCATGACAATTGTCACATCGCTGTCTTCTGTGGTTTTGTCTAACTAATAAATGAAATGGGTCAGTTCCCTAGTCCTGAGGAGAAGTGATGCCGTATGGCTCATGTCCATGTACCTAAACTCTTTTGCCCTGACTGAGGGTGGCCTGCTCTTCACTGAGTTGTAGGAACTGTCACAGGCTTGAGCTGTCCCCTGGGGCATTGCACGGCCACCCAGGGAGAAGAAAACAAACGCAGCGGGTGACTGCAGGCCAGTGGTTGAGCCTGTGTCCTGATACTGTTTGATTTAGCCATTGCCTCTATTCCCAAGCTTCTCTTTTTTTCAGTATTCTGATTGTTTCCTACCTCTTGAGTATTAAGGAATCTGACACATGAATTAGTGTTGGCATGGGATGCCCGAGTGCTGTAAATGCAGTGATCAAGAGCTGCCATTCAGATTTTAAAATATGTGCCTTTGTTTCTTGCAAAGGAGATCAAACGCCATACTTTTAACACTGTAATTGTAATCCTAATTCATTGTCATTAGAATAAGCTAGGACAGTAAGCCAAATAAATCCATCTACTCCTTAGCTGCTTATCCTGAGGCTCTTCTATATCCATAGAAGGGAAGAGGCAGTTTTCTCAGCTCTAACAGGTTCTGCCCTTTAAAGTTCAGAGGGCTTCTTAGCTCAGGTTCCTCATGTTTTCAGTCCTGTAGCAAAAAGTGGGAGTAGCAGAAAGGCTGGGGTGAAGGGCAGGATGGAAAGTATGCTCAAACCGGCAGTTTGGTTTCCTTGGGCAGAACTCCTCCTGCCCAGGCACTGCTTTCCCATTGAATTGCCCATTGAATCTTTTTTCCAGCCTCTTGCTCTCTCCATTTGTTGCATGTGCCTCTAAATATCTGGATGGTTCCTTTTAAGAGTAGCAGGATCAGCAGCCGTGGTCATGATAAGGTGGGGAAGATGCCTCAGTGCCTCTCATCTTTGTTGTAGCTCCTACAAACGCACTCATCCAACTTAGGGATTGCCAAACCCAGCAGCCCGACAGAGGTGAGGCTGACGCAGCGTGCTCCCGCGCCCAGCCAGCAGCAAGGCTGAGCGTGTGCTCCCAGCCGCACACCTACGCACCCCGCACGTACCCACACACAAACAGCTACACAGATAAACACGCTCAGCGCCTACAGCCTCATCCGCTCGCTAGCGTGCAAGCACGCGCTTGCACACCCGCTTCCACCCCAGCTGCTGCCACCATGGACACAGGGGCCTCCGAGTCCTGGTCCTGCTCCAGGAGCTGCAGACCCAGAGCCCCAGACACACACGTGCACACACATGCGAGAGCCCCACAGCCAGGAACAGAGTTGGTGGTGAAGTTTGAGAGGACAGGACCGACTGCCCTGACCAGGTGCAGGGCATAGCCAGGCAAGGGTAGCAACCAGCACGCTGCTTAGACACAGCAATCCCTTTTTATCCCATTATTATTCTGTTTTCCCATACTTCACACTACCTCGATGCCTTCTTTTTCCCCCACCTTTGATGCCTCTGCTAAACAGCCTGTAACAAGCAATTGGGAAATGTTCTTACCCTGCACCTCCTGAGAAGTTCCAAACCCTTAGGGAATGCACTTCCTCCCCCTCTCCAGGTCCACAAGGCGCTTTGGGGCTCCCATTCACTCATTATGGTGGGCACTGGGGCTGAGTCTCCCCTGGGACGGCTGGGGAGGGCCAGGGCAGGGACTTGTGTCTGTCTGACAGGGTTACTGGGGTTCCCCCAAGCAGCATCATGTCTCTGTGCTCCATCACGTCAGATTTTTTTGGCTGCAAAAATAATTGGAGTTTTAGTAAAAGTTTCTGTAATAGAATTTTTGAATCCTGGTGATTTTGCATCAATTGATTTCGTCAATTTTTCATTTTACAGCTCTCCCCAATGTGTTCTTCATTGCTACATGTGTTTGTTTCCCTTCTTTTGCCCCTCTGCTGTGTGAGTGACAGAACTACCTCCCATATTTAAACTGCTACTTTTCTTTACGTTATCTGAAGTCTAAATCAAATAACTTTATAATAAACAGTGGGAGATCTTGAAGAACCTTGTGAATATCAGACCGGAACGGGCATGTTGTGCACACAAACAGCACACAGTTAGGTACTCAAAAGCGGTGACATGCACTCTTTTCAACTTGGATTTGACTCACTGGCTTATGATACATCCTTCCACTTCATGACTGCATGCTGCTTTTTCACATGACTTTGCCTCAGGGTGCACAGAACAGGGGTCTGAAGTTCTTTCCTGGATATCGTATGAAGAGTTATCAGTTAGTTAGAATAACTTGGATCAGTGAGGGTTGTCCAAAGGCAGTTGTGTCAGGCAGCATGTCCTTCCTTGACACAGAGTGGGGAGGAGCTATTCTTCCCTCTCTGCTTAGGCTTGGAGAGCGGAGTGCCCTGTTGCTCATCGCGTGAAGCAGTATGGTTTTAGTCCCTTGGCAGGATGCATGTGTGAAAATCTGGCAATATTTTGATTTTACCATGAATGGTATACACTGCCACTTCCCATGCTGAGCCCCAAACCCTGCTACCAGGACAGGAATGTCATTGCAAATTTTCCAGTGGCTAGGAGAGATGGAGCATATGGATAATAATGTCCTTAACTATAGAGCTGCCCTCCCCATGAGCTTCTTCACCTCAGTCTGATCCCTACATGTCTCAACTACACGACCCTCCTCCTCTCTGCAGGCACATCCTCTCTTTCCAGTTTTCACCTGGTTCTTCATCCCAGTCCACTGTCAGTAGCCTACCTCTAGTATCTCTCAATCTGGCTTTTCTGTCGCACAGTTTCCTCCTCCACCTTCACAGCAGGTAAGGAAGCACCCACATGGATGGTTTAGCTGAGCTTTGGCAGATCTGTGCTTTAACTAGGTGCCAAGTACTTCCATCCCAGTGAAGGTTAGATCTCAGTCCTACAATGCTTTCTTGTGCAAGTGAGAAACATGTCTAGCAGTTAGCATACCTGGTGTATTAAATACATACAGAGTAAGACTTCCAACATTTGGGATCAACTAGGAATGTAAACCTTTTTAACTTGCATACAAATAGAGCATACCATATTGGCTTAATAGACGCTTTTGGTTTCACTGAGGCCTTGCTATGCAGAAGGTACCCATGTGTGGAGAGCATACCAGAGGAATCTGAATATTCATCCAAAGCACGGTGTGTAAGCACGGAAGTGGAATAACAGGCTTGAGTGTTTTAATCACCCTGATGTGTTTGCCATTGGGTCAGGACAACATATTTTCCTTCTGTTTGCTATTGAACTCTGCTGCAGCTCAGAAAATATTTTGACAGCGTATTTTCATAGCTTGAGTTGACAGATTAAGCCATGATGAAATCTGTATATTGAGTTACAATCTGTAGTACAACTCAGTGGAGAATTATTCTGAACCTGACACAGTCTCTCCCCGATAAGCTAAGAACCATCTGATGCACCTGTCTTACACACTTACACTCTTCTCCCCATGTCAAACTAATCTAAGTTTTGAATGTACTTTAGTTAACTTTTCTTTCCAGTATTCTGCTTATTCTTTGGTTGCACAGAAAAATATGTGGATATAGTTTAATAATACTGCAGGTTTTTGTGTGCTATTTTTTGTTGTCTTACAGACAATCAGTTATCTTCAAATTGAAAAACACCGCTTTAAACCATTTGCTGCAGGTCTGCAAATACTTTCTAGATTGTCTCTTATATTAGGGTAATTTGTTGACTGAAGAAAGGATTGTTAATCTGTTGCATGACTGAATGTGATATAAATGGAGAAGGGATTGTCCTGTCTCTTCTCCATTCCTGCATTTATGCCTGCAGTAGATTTCTCTTGCTGCTTTTAGAGAAAGTCATCTGCCTTGTGTTATCAATTACTCCAGTAAGGAAGATGGTAACTGGTTGACTTGGTAGGTAGGTCCAAGGCAGTTTTAGAGTCTGAGACAAGGTGGAAAAAGGAAAACATCTTGCCAAATTTGAGAAGAGTTCTGGGAAAAACTGGTAGCTCTTGGCTTGTTACAGTCATTTATTTTTGTATTCTTAAAATTCTGCTTTGGATTGACAAGTAAAGCAAGTTTGCAGCCTGGCCCTTCATGATATAAGGGAACAGTAATAAAATAACTCTTCTTTTTCAGACAAGAGTGGAAGCATTATGCCTCCACATTTCAAGTTAGACCTAACATCCCTCCACAGTATTTGCAGAAGAGATACGGAATAGTCAAGCATTACCTGTTTTTTTATGGCTGAGGCACTGTGGTAGGACTTCAAATGGCTATTTCACTCTCCAAACACTGAACTCAGATCTGACTGTGCATTAATTCTTGAGTACAGGGCAATGTTTTGTGCTAAGCTGCTTAGGGACAGATGAGCTGTCCTGGGAATTAGGCTGGTTCCACTTGGTTCACGCCAGCCTCTCTTCCACAAAGAATGCTCCCCTTGGTGCTTCAGATCCTCTTAGTTACGGGGTAACTGAGCCAAAATAAAACACTGATCATCCTCAAGGGGGGTGAATAGTGTCTGTCCTCAGGATTCCTGCAGCCTTTCCCTGGCAGCCATACAGCAAATGCATGAAGTATTTTGTGAATGAATTGACTGCTTCCAACAATCTCAGCCTCATACATAGGGTGGAGTGCTTTTTTACACTTACTTATAATACTACACTGCAGTTAATGTGCTGAAAGATTTCAGCCTAATTTGTCTAGTTAAGAAGGTGGTTACTGGACGGGGCTGTGCGTTATGGCGGAGTACAGTCGGTCTCAACAAGTAGCGTGGAGCACGCTGTGCGAAACAAGGAGAGGTATGCACTTGGGCAAGCGAACTGCTGCTTTCCAGAATACTTCAGAAACCTTGCTGGTTTTTCCTACGCTATCTTCACCTGCCAGAGTGGTTATTTCTTCGTTGTTGTCATAGTGAGTTGAAATTGGTGATAGCTCATGACTATCAAGAGCTATGCCAAAAGAAAAATTAAAATACCTCCAATAGCTACTTTAAGGGGGAAATTTCTGCACACCCAGGTATGAGTTGTTCCTTCAGGGAAAGCCCTACAAATGAAACAGTGATATCAAAACCTTATAAAAGGTCATATCATTACAAAGAGAAAGCATTCAGTCCAGCAAGTGGCATTCTGATCTTTGCATGAGTGAGACAGCCGAGCTGCTGTAACCAGAAATAGTCTTCAAAGGATATCTTTCCCTGGAGCGTTATCAGTGAAGCTCAGATCTTCAGAGGTGTAGAATTCTCATGTCCCCAAACCCTGTCACGCAGCCTGCCTGATGCTGCTGCCCTCTGAGATGCTTATGGGCATAAAATCCAGCCCAGAGACCATGACCAGTAGTTCTTCCACTCTAAACTCTTGATAAGCAAACTATTGGCTCCTATAAATTGCCTACATGGCAGGGATGAAGCCTGCTTTGTAAAACATGTTTCTATGTCTTGTTTAAAGTTGGATTTGTGCACAAGTAGCTACTTCCATAAATATGTCTCCTCATTAAACTTGGTTCAGTCTGTGCTCACTCCATCACCCTGCAGGAGCAGAGGAGTTTGACTGGTTTGTTGGTTTTTTTCCCTCTGTAGAGTATGAGGACTCATGATACATGAAGCTAAAATTTACATTCATTTTAATTTATTTTTTACAGATCAGGGTTATGACATGCCAAAAGTATATTTGAATACATTTCAATGTGTAGGTACCGAAACAATAACTTTTCCTGAAAATCTTCTCTTCAGATCCATGCAGCTCAGACGTGCCTGGAAATATGTTTCAAGTACAGCTGAGGGGAATTTCTTCTAAAAACCCATCATGCACAAATCTCAGGACCTCCCTTGGCAGGGGTCTGTAGCCTCCCAAAGTAATGGGAGGAGTATTCTGCTACTGCATCCTTGCAGCTAGAAACTTTCTTTATATAATCTTTGCTGCAAATTAAAATGTTTACTTTGTATCCTACCTCCAGTGATTAAAGAAGACAACTGATTTTAGATGGGTAAAAATTTATTCTGTGATGTAGTGGTTTAACCCCAGCCAGCAACTAAGCACCAGACAGCTGCTCACTCACTCTGGTGGCATGGAGGAGAGAATCAGAAGGGTAGAACTGAGAAAACTTGTGGGTTGAGATAAAAACAGTTTAACAGGTAAAGCTAAAGCCGTGCAGACAAGCAAAGCAAAACAAGGAATTCATTCACCACTTCCCATGGGCAGGCAGGTGTTCAGCCATCCCCAGGACAGCAGGGCTCCATCACGCGTAATGGTTACTTGGGAAGACAAACGCCATCACTCCAAACATTCATAGAATCATAGAATGGTTTGGGTTGGAAGGGACCACAAGGACCATCTAGTTCCAACCCCTCCTGCCATGGGCAGGGACACCCTACACTAGACCAGGTTGCCCAAAGCCCCATCCAACCTGACCTTGAACACTTCCAGGGATGGGGCCTCCACAGCTTCTCTGGGCAACCTGTTCCAGTGCCTCACCACCTCATAGTAAAGAATTTCTTCCTAATGTCCAATTTAAATCCCCCCTCTTTTAATTTATACCCATTACCCCTTGTCCTGTCATTACACTCTTTAATAAACAGCCCCTCTCTATCTTTCCTGTAGGTCTCCTTTAGGTATTGGAAGGCTGCGATTAGGTCTCCCCAGAGCCTTCTCCAGGCTGAACAACCCCAATGCCCTCAGCCTGTCCTCATGGCAGAGGTGCTCCAGCCCTCTGATCAACTTTGTGGCCCTTCTCTGGACTCCCTCCAGCAGCTCCATGTCTTTACTGGGGACCCCAGATCTGGATGCAATACTGCAGGTGGGGTCTCACAAGAGCAGAGTAGAGGGGCAGAATCACCTCCCTTGATCTGCTGGCCACACTGCTTTTGACGCAGCCCAGGACATGGTTGGCTTTCTGGGCTGCCAACGCACACTGTCAGCTCATGTTGAGCTTTTCATCAAGCAGCACCCCTAAGTCCTTCTCCTCAGGTCTGCTCTCAATCCATTCTGCACCCAGCCAGTTCCCTCAGGACCTGTGGATGCACCTCTTCAAGTCCCATGAACCTGTGCACCTTCAGGTTCCTTAGGTATTCCTGAACCTGATCTTCTCCTACAGTGGGTGGTTCTTCATTCTCCCAGTCTCTGCCTTTGCCTTCTGCAACTTGGGCAGTGTGGCTAGAGCCCTTGCTGGTGAAGACTGAGGCAAAGAAGTCACTGAGTACCTCAGCCTTCTCTGTATCCTGGGTGACCAGGTCACCTGTTTGATTTTGAAGGGGACCCACATTTTCCCTAGTCTTCCTTTTGTCACTAGTATATTTATAGAAACTTTTCTTGTTTTTTTTTAACCTCCCTGGCCAGGTTTAATTCTATCAGGGCTTTGGCTTTTCTAACCTGGCCCTTGGCTTCCCGTAGTTTCCCTGTATTCCTCCCTCTTCCTTCTTTTTCCCTCAGTGTTTTTCTGAGCATGAACTCATACGGTATGGAATATCGTTTGGGCCACCTGTCCCATCTGTGCCTCCTCCCAGCTTCTCGCCCACCCCCAGCCTGCTCACGGGATCAGAGTGAGACCAGAGAAGGTGCTGACACTGTGCAAGCACTGCTCAGCAATAGCTAGAACATTGTTGCATTATCAGTACTGGGTTGATCACAAATCTAAAAGACAGCACTCTGCAGACTGCAGGGAAGAGGATTAACTCCATCCCAGTCAGACCCAGTACGAGGACTTCTAAAACCCACCTCCTTCTCGTAACCCTCTGCTGAAACCGTGTTTTCCACAACTGGGAAACAGAGTTACTGATGAGGTATGACCAACACCAGCCGCAGCAGCAGGATTACCCCCTCTTCCTTGGATAGAACTCTATATAGCACGTTCCGTTGCAATTCTTAATGCCTACGGGTTATGAGTATAAGGAAATAGTCCCTATTATTTAGAACTCCGTGTGACAGGAATAGATTCAAACTGCAATTTTAAAGGAGGGGAAGTCGGCTCTTTCAGTCCCAGTAAATCTTTGCCAACAACTCAAAAGTTATTTGGGGAAATTTTTTTCAACAGTATTATTCTGTTAATTCATACACAGTTTATGAATCAGATCTTTTTCTGCAGAAGTGCTGTCTGGCCAGTTGTATCTGACCATCTGATTTCTCCTTCCAAATTGTTCCAAATTTCCTCAGGTTGAATTTGGACCTTATGGCAAAATTATTTTGAATTCTGATTGTGTCGAAGTGCTAACACTTCTTCTCAGCTTGGTGTCATTTGCTACTTAAAAATTCAATTGCTATTCCATCTTTCAATTTGTTAATGAGAAATTTGAGCAGAACTGAATGTACAGTGGGGTATGCTTTGAGGTCCTCCTCCATAAAAAATCCACTTGATAATGTAGTGTTCATTTTTTTTCAGATAGCTGTGCACTGACCTGATAGTTACGTTATGTGGAAACAGTGTCTAAAGACTTACTAAAGTCAAACTGTTTCATTGCTACTATTTCCTTTGTTCACGAAATCGGTTACTCTTTCAGAGGAAATTAGACTAGTTTTATATGTTATGTCCTTGACAAACAAATTTTGCCTGTTTCTTGTCATCACCATACCCTCTAGTGCTTGTAAATTGACTATTTCTAGGGTGATGGTGCGAGCCAGTGCAAAATTGCAAATTGACTAGAAGTTAAAATAAAAATAAAGCTGACCAGCCTTTTAATTTCCCAGACTGAATGAAGTACAGAAAGATGAGAATAAAAGATGAAAAATTGTACTTAATTTTCAAAGTTCTTTCATTTCAAAATTCAGAATGAGGATGTTTTAACACTGAAAAAATGAAATTTCAAGCTATGGTATTGAGATGAAGCTTACTCATTTGGTTAAATCAAAGAATACTTTTCTGTGTATACACATAAGAGATTAAAAACTCCGTTGAGCTGCACGCATCTAACAGTTTTCCTGCAAAATCCAGCCTCCAGTGCCATAGCTCATGGGGAGAATGTGATAATTTCAAAGGTAGGAATAACATTACTTCATTTTAGAAATAACCCCCAGAAATTCTTGACGTTCATCTATAAAACGTATACGCTGTAAGCTTAAAACCCCACTAAATCCTACAGTTCTCATTTTGTTTCTGCTCACTTTGATCTATAATATCAGAATACAAAAACTCTCTACAGAGTATTTTTATAGAAAAAGTTAAATGTTTTTATTGGTCTCTGTATTGCTATTTCCACTGCTGCTAAAAACATGTTTGTTTTTCTCTCTAGATTGTTATCTTTTATATTATTTTTCCACATTAACCATTTTAATTATTCCAAGCAACAAGTCAGAGTCAAAGCCAATGAAAACAGTCGTATCTTGTTGAAAATTATGATTTGTACTTTATATCGATTTTCAGTTGAAACCTATTGGTCTCTGAATTGATTAGTATGTCCTTTGACTCATTCAGAATGAGAGTAATTAAAGGTAGTCACAGCGGATTGGAATGAAGGTACGCTGTGGAAAAGTGCTTCTTGGATTAGCAGCTCGGGTTGATACTCTCAGGTAAACACGAGAAACACATCTCGGGTACACAAACACTTTTTAAAGTGGGAATGCAAGATGGGGCTACAAAGACTGGAGGAGAGGAGGGGGAAAGAGCTGGCAGAAAAGACAGATGAATAAAAGGCCTCATGCTGCCACCATAAGCCGTGTCCACATTAAGCTCAATTCGCCTGCATAATAAGATATAATTCTGCAGGTGAACATTCCTTGTGTAGGCAAGACCTTAAATAACAGGCTGGACTAAAAAAATCGGGGTTTGAAAAGGTGGTCAGAGAGGGGATGAACATACAATGGCATGTTCTTATCTTAAATTACCACTCCTCTGCTTGTCCAAATGCAAAGTAATGCAAAGCAGTAGAGACTATCTCTATGAGGTGGGATTTCATACTGTTTAACTGATCTACTGCTCCTGCACGCTGAGCTCCGCTGGTTTGCTGAACAAAGCAAACAAGATTTCCATATCTGTAGACAAAGCTTTTTAGATGGAAAAAAGCTTCATGCAAATTGCTCGTGGTTAAATTGTTCAGATATGAAGTATCCATTTTAATCTTCCACTTCAAATGTCCTGTGAAAGCTCGCTTCTGGTGTGAAGTCTGCGGGAAACCAGCGAAACAGTGTGTACATTAAAGGCAGAATAATATGGACATTATTAATGTTTCTTCGCTAAACATCTCTAAAAACATTCTGAAACACGATTCTTTCCATGCAGATGACTTGTGTTATTACTGTCACTTTTGTTCTGCCTTTCCCTTTCATTGTAGACTGCTTCAGCTAACAGGTTGTATCATTGTTTTATTTTAGAAATAATTTCTGTGAAAGGGTTCTTCTCCTGTTTTAAAATACAGTGCCTGGCAGCTTGGGATCCTTTGCCTGAGCCACTTGGTGCCACAGGAATATTAATAAAACTAGCACTTTTTCACCAAGATACAATTTTATAATTATTACATTTGCAGAAGGGCGACAGACTCATGATCTCATGATCGTAGATGTTCATTTTCCACAAAAAGTTAAGCTGTGAGAGGAATGGCACGGGCAGTTTCTAGGCTGTATCTATTCACGGAAGAGTCTGCCCCAAAACCCGATAATTGTTGTTAGCACATGCCTCTCTCATTTTTGTTTTCCAAGAACGAGTTTTCAAGTGTATTTGATTAGAAATCTATTGATACATTTAAATAGAAATCAGACTGCCCTGTCAGCCTGAGTCTGAGAGACAGCGCTAGGTGTATGCTGGTTTTCTAATAGGAAGTCTCCTGTTTTCTATAAATAGACATGTTTCAGTTCTGATTGTTCTGTACTGAAATAACTGGCTAGATGTCTAATTACGCTAAATAGAAAACACAAATAATGGCAGGCATTCAACCTCTCCTGAAAAATGGTTCCTAGCAGTTAACTGTTCTGCTCCCTGGGCACTGGCTCGGAAACACGCTGGGTCTGAGGGTCCTTTTTCCTTTCCTTTTCTTCACTTTGCTACGTTCATATCGATCACTCCGCTGTGTCCTAAAGGCAAACGATACACAGTGCAGCGTACCCTTTAGAGTCAGGGATCAAATTCATCCCTGGCCAGGATGTGTAATAATAAACAAGGGAAGGAAATGAACTGCTTCTGAGAAATGGAGTTCCCTCCAGCTCCCTTTCAATTTGCACACAGCTAGGCATTGTGCTTTAAATATAATTATAATGATTTATTCAAAGGTGTTTACTAGTCAAAGGCATAACATCTTGCCTATCTGATAATTACTTAGCTGCTGAGGTCATTGAGTACGTTGTTAACACTGTCAGTCTTTTGCACTGAAATGAGGTATTTGCTTGTACGTTTCTTTAATGTTTCATTTATTTACTATCTGTGCCAGTTTTATCTGCCCGCAGTTTTTTGTTTGTTTCTTTCACCAAGGAGCATGTAGTGAATCTGTCTTGCCTGAATTTCACATGCCTTAATTATTTTTGTACCGTAATACTGGTTCTCGTAATGTGAAATTGAAGAATTCTTTACAGTAATGGATGCAGCGTAACTGAAAATTAATCTCTTCAGCTTTGTCACACTGCTTATAAAGAAGGTGATGGTTACTTTTACAGTCCTGGACCCATTCTACACAATCAGTTCATTACTGCACTTAATGTAAATTGAGTGTTAAATCTCTGTAAGATCACAGATGGATAGCACAAAATGGAATAAAATGCATGTAATCTTCCCAACGTTGGGAAAAAGAACCAATCGACCAGTCACTGAAATAGCTGTCCTGCAGAGAGCTTTGGCCTAATGCTATACCTGCCTTGGATGCTGTACAGCTTCTCTGGCTGCCCTTTCTGTTTGGAAGTTCTTTATTTCTCATTGTCATCCTGTCACTGAAACGGCTTACCCTTTATTGAGCACATCCATGGTGTCCTCACCAGATGCAGTGATTCTGTGAATCTTTTGAGAGATACCACTGTCTCTAGTCCAGAATACAAAGGCTGTGTACAGAAGCAAACAAATAACCACTTCAGGGAGCTGGCCAAGCTCATTTGAAGCTACATTGGCATTTCTATACCACCTCACATGCTGCAGTATGGACAAACTCCAAGACCTATTTGTATCTTCTAATCCATAATGGTGTTTTAATTGGTGCAATTTAGTTTTGTCTCTTCTTCAAGCAGCCATCTCTGACTCCTGTGTTGCTTGTTTCCTGATAATAGAACCCCATGGTCTCGCAGGTCAGCTTCATCCCAGACAGCAAGCATCAGAACTACCTCAGAAGCTAACTACTTGCTCAGTGCAACTACATTCCCACTTGTTCACCAGTTCTAGATGTTGGCAATCTGGTGCCTAATATTTAGGAAGCTGCTACACCAAAATTTGGGATAGATATTCCTGTTGTTTGTAATAGCATGACCAGTATTACTTCCTGTAAAATTTACTTCCCACTAATGAAAGACCTCAGAAGATGACACCGCACAGAGTAGATATGTGTTATAAGTGTGCATATTGAGGGGTTCAGAGAAAAGAACAAATTAAAGCAGTAGCATGTTATTCAACTTTTTTATTTCTGAGTGTTATATACCAGGTCAGATAGCAAGGAACTGGATGTCAGTGGGCAGGTATAAGAGGAGGTGCCAACTGTGAAATACCTAAATATAGTTCCAGAGCTTGAACTGTGGTAGTGAATATGTCTTTTTCCCTTCTGCCACCTGTAGCTGTTATTGTACTTAGCAATGCAACAGTTTGCTGTTCCTCAAGATTTGGCTATAAGTATTTTTTGTTCAAATAGGAATTGTGTGGTATTTTCTTCCTCAATATATTTCTTTTCTTTCCTGATAGGTGGTACGAGCCCCTGGGATCTTTTGATCTGCTTATCATCCAGAAAAAATGATGGTACTGGCTGCACTCAAATAGAAGACTTGCATCATCGTCTAGAGTTATTCCAGAAGGTACAAGATTATTGTGTTATCCTTTGTGGGAATGAGAGGACAGGGCTAGCCCAAATTTTTATCACTCACTCATAAAAAGAAAATTATCTGATGCTTATTTTATACCTCAGCAGCATGGTTTAACAGCAATTAAAAAGTTTTTTCAAGTTTCCTATGTACTGAGAAATATTTGTCAGATACCAACATTTCATTCCTCTTTATATCACACCCAGTGATCAAAAGGAATTGCTCATTTGGACATGGTATTTTGGATGTAAGTATTTCAGTGTAAATACCGAAAATTGTTACAGCTGAGTGACAGGTTTTCCTTTTCTCTTCTTTGCTTGAACTTTTGTGTTCTTGCCCACTCTCCACCAGCATGTCAGGCAGCAGAAGCATCTACAGAAGTCAAGGGAAAAATAAACAATTTACCCCACTGGAAAAAGAGAATTTAGAAGTGGGGAGAAACAACTAGCCAGTGCGTGCAATATTTCAGAATAATTGTCTAAGCAGAAGATAAAGCTGGACTAATTTAGGTGTCACATCTTATATCAGTATTGAGTTTCATCCAGTGTAATTGCTCCTTTGTAAACATAATTTAGGCACCTCTCCAAACAGTGACAGTGCTCCTACAATTGATAATGTGTGAGCTGGACTGATGCCCTCCTCCATGGTCTTCATGGGAGTTCCTTGCTCTGGCACTGCAATCTGTTTACTCACAGTCCAAACCATTGGTGGTGCCAATATTTCTTGTATTTTCAGGATTTTTTAATTATTTTTTTTCACTTGAGTATGTTGTGGGCACAGTTTAGGTTACTGGGGGACTGGGAGAAATAAAAAAGTATTTAGTTCAGGTATGAAGTTCATGAGGATGCAAAAAACCACTACGTGTCCACAGAAGTCAGGGCTAGGAGCGTGTACGCTGGAGTGCCCTGGGACAGGATGTCTTATCTAAGTGTATCCAAAGTGAAATTTTCATAGCAGTTCCAATTTGCTATACGTACTTTGGATTCAGGTTTCAGATCATAAAACACCCCAGGCTTCTACAAACTGCTTTTTGCTCATTCCACCCATATTATCATACCTGAGCCTCTAGTAGCATACAATATAATAATCCTTACAGCACTCTGCAGTGTCCAAAAGTTTCACACATGAATAACTGAGACATAAGGTGATCAAAGGAATTGTCCAAGTTCCCTCAGGAAGTCTGCAGCACAGCAGGGACTTAAACCAGATGGCCCGTATCTCCGGGTAACTTTAAATATTGGTCTAACATTACTCGCCGCTGGCATGTCCATACCATGGTGCAACACAGTTCTTTGTTGCAGATCCTGGATGTGGTTTAGCTATATTAGCTCACCACTGTTCCCAAGCACAGCAATTCAAGAGGCATAGGCTCTTTCCATGCAGAGAGAGACAGTGATTGATAACTGGCAGAGAACAGAGAAGCTGCAGAAACTGAAAAGGGGGCAGGGAAGGGGTGAAAACTCAGCAGCCCGGAGGAGAGCCATAAGTCTAAAATTGTGATTTGTGATGCTCATGGAGGAAGAGCCAGTACTTTAACTTCATTATCTCACATTGCAGGAATGGCAAAGTTGTAATTCACTGTTGACACTGACAGGAGTTTTGCACATGAGGTGTGCCTGATAAATTAAGCACAACCCCACTGATGGCTCCAGGAAAAAGAGCACTTTTCTGAATGAAATCATTAAAACTTCTCTTTTTACCTACAGGTAAACCTTCTTCCACAAATCCAGCATTTCCTTTGCAGAAAAGAGGGATTATGCCAGATAACAAAAGCCTTTTCAGGTAACCTAATTTCTTCAAATCTGCATATGTGATGACACTTTTTTAATAGTGGTCACAAGCAGTCTCTGGAATGTCACTGTCAGGCTTACAATTCCTTTTTATTTTTAGTCATGAATGCATAGGGAGAAAAAATGAAACAGGAATGATAATCCATTTCAGACACCGCTTAAATTACAGTTATGCAGTATCTTTTCAGGTAAAGATATTGTATTGTTTAGCCATTGCATACTGCAGAAATAATTTGGCTGTAAGTGTCTTATTTTTGGACTGTTTTGTGTTAATATAGTGTATTGGTGTTTACACTTCAAAGCCCTGGGTTCGGTGTAGTATGTTTGTTCAGCTTTACAAAAATGTTGTGGCATGGAGAAGGAGTAGGAGTCGGAGTTTGGTTCCCATCCAGACATAGTTTACTGATAAAAAGCCTTTGTATATTAAGATCATCGACCAGAAAAGTTTAAAGGTTATGGGCCAGTTGCCAGAGAATTCTAATTTACTATGGGTGAAATTCAGCTTTGAATAGAAACTGGAAAAAAACTGTTGTGCACCATTCAGGTCTATTTAAACTACAGAGGAAGACATTCTGATCTGTTAAACCACCAAATATCCAACATCAATTCTAATTTGAATTTATGTTCTATTTTGCTTATAAGAAATCTCGTCCTTTTTTTTTAAATCCACTAGCAACCAAGCCCACATTTATTCCATTAGAATATAGCCTTGTTTGTAGACAAATATACAAGATTGATCGGTCTGATTTTCTCTTCCTCTTCTCTTTATTTTCACTTTTTATATATAAGCCATATTTAGCACATAAGGAGAGGACTGGTTATATCTCATTTAACCATTTAGAAGTCAGGTGTCTTCTGCACCAGCATTCTAGTCTTCCCCTTAAGCCAATGGAGAGAGAGGAACACCTTCAAATGCTACTTCATTTTATCCTAAACTGTGTGTTTAAAAGGTATTGAACTACCCTCTGCACCCAATAACATCTCACCACTGCCTGCAAATGGAGCCTAGACAAGTAGCTTAGATTAAATATCTGACACTTGGATGCTTGACTAAAGTTGAGGTTAGGTAGTTCCTAACCTAAGCATACATATTTTAATGGTTTTACTGTTTCATTTAAAGACAGATCAATATTTAAATCTTATGTAAAGTGTTTCCCTTAAGGAACTGTATGTTGGGGGTCACTTTAAATTGGTCATTTCCATTTTCCAGGTGCAGTAAATTGTCAAAACTGATCATAAGGAACATGCAGTATAAGGAATGTCTGTCCAGGTCCCATGGGAGTCCTTTATTGTATAGAATCGTAGACTCATAGAATATCCCAAGTTGGAAGGGACCCATAAGGATCATCGAGTCTAAATCCTGGGTCCACACAGGACCAGCTCAATCTGAGCAGGTGACTGAGAGCATTGTCCAGATGCTTCTGGAACTCCGTGCTCTGACCACTTTCCTGGGGAGCCTGTTAAAGGGCCCAACCACCTTCACCAAAGGTGAAGAACCTTTTCCTGATATCCCACCTAAACCTCCCCTGTCACAGCTTCATGCTGTTCCCTTGGGTTCTATCACTGGTCACCAGAGGGAGGAGATCAGTGCCTGCCCCTTTGCTCCCCCTCGTGAAGAAGCTGTAGGCCACGATGAGGTCTACCCTCAGTCTCCTCCAGGCTGAACAAGCCAAGGGACTTCAGCCTCTCCTCATACGTCTTCCTCTCTAGACCCTTCACCACCTTTGTTGCCCACCTCTGAACACTCTCCAATAGTTTTATGTCCTTTTTGTACTGTGGTGCCCAAAACTGCACCCAGTACTCGAGGTGAGGCCGCACCAGCGCAGTGTAGAGTGGGACAATCATGTCCCTAGAGCAGCTGGCAATGCCATGCTTGATGCACCCCAGGGCATGGTTGGCCCTTCTGGCAGTCTGGGCACAGTGTTGGCTCATGTTCAACTTGCTGTTCACTGTGAACTCATATTACACCAGCTAAGTGATATATTCTGTTTAGGCTGAGTTTTAAGCATGTCTTCAGTGATGCCCAGTGCCGTGGTTCGCTTGCACTGGAAAAGGAATTAGAAAGTATTCTGATATAGTACCAGTTTCAGACAAACCTGAGCAGATTTCTAAAAATTTCGAGGACTTTAGGAATTGGTATTTCCTACTCATGCTGTAACAGATTGCCTTTAAAAAACATTGGTTGGCTCTGGTACTTGGAGAAAAGCCAGTTGCAGTAGTTTTATTATTTTGCTACCGCAAAACCACAAACACAAGAGGCACTCACCACACACGGAGCTTTCCCCTTAAAATATGCACATTTTCACTGATGTCCATAAACTGTAATACAAGCCACTTCATGTAAGCGGTCTGTTAAGCTGTCCAGTTTTTTTTCCTCTTTAGGAAAAGGCCATTTGTAAACATCTTATTCCATACTTACATTATTAGTGCTTTCCTGGCAAAGAGAAAACCCCTTCTGATCGATGTCTAAATCCCATTGAAATCAAAGTAGTATGTGTGCGTGGCAATGGGGATCTGAGTCCTACCCACCCAGTAATGGGGGGTTATTGTAGCAGTCTGCTGAAGGACTGTTAGATAGAAAAAGGCCCACTCCTCACTTTTCAGTTACTACTAAAAAAGATTTTGAACCTAAAATAGCTGCACTGTTTTAAAGTAAAAAAGTATAAAATAATCCTTTTCTTAAATCTAGGTGTCTCCACATCAGCATGCGGTCCAGAGACTAACGTAGCTGTTTCAGCACAAGGGTGTCATGCCAGTTGAGACAGCATGGAGAGTCCAGGACGTCCAATAGGATGGGCAGATTTGGCACAGAACCTATGTCTTTCTGGTCCAGCAACTGTAGGCCCAGAGGGATGTCCTATGGTGTCCTAGATGGCAATGTGTGGACACCTGAATTTAACATTTGCTGTCTAAGATCCCAAAATTAACGGAAGTACAGTTCACAGTGAGCAAGTCCAAAAGAGGATTTGCTTTCAGCACAATTTAGGGTTAGCTGAATTGCTCCACGCTGACTATGTAGACTACGCTAACATCCACTGAAAGGAACGGAAACTCAGATGGTGGCACACCGGGAGTCATCTTTGTATAGACCAGACCTCAGAGTATCTCAATCCAGAAATTAATCCCATTCAGTATCACTGGATATGTGACATCTAATTTACCATGAGTGAAATTCACCCATAGAACGTGACATTAGAATCAGAAAGGTAATTAATTTAATTTCAGGTTAAGAGGACAAAAAGGGAAACCTAAAAAGTTAAAGCAAACTTCTATGTAGACCAAATATTTGAGATTGTCTCCTCCCCTTCCATTCATCTAATAAAGTCAGCTCTTTCCACTTCTTTCTTTTGCTTGCACCCTCTGACAGACTTCTCTTCCCAACAACAGCAATGTTGCAAATTATTAAGATTTGTTTGACCCTCAATTTTAAAATTGCTGGGGGAAAGAATGGTTCTCGTCAGTATTTCCTTCACAGAAGAGTTTGTTTCCTTTCAAATCAGTCACGTACTTTCACTCTTGTGTGTTTTGGACAAGGCTTCTCTGCGATTCCTGCTGAAGAGGGTCAGTCGGTTTGTTATTACGGTGTTTGTCATTTAGTCAGCCCCCCAGGGAGCCAAGCAATTTCCTGTAAAAGTGAAAACATAAAGTTACTGTTTTAAGAATTGTGTGATCTAATTAAAGCCACACTACGTAGCAGAAAGAAATATCAGGCAGCAAGGCTGAGAGGATGGGATTACTGGATTTACTGTGGGTATTGTTAGTGTTGATATTGATAAGCAGTGGGTTTGAGGGTAAAGGTTATTTTTAAAAAACAAGTTAGTCTATTTGTTGTTGTGCAACTCTTCAGCTGCTGGGTTTTGTGTTTAAGAGAGCATGCCCCTTCTCATATCCCTGTTGTATCAATATGGGAAAGAAAATGAATTGTTGAAAGTATCGGGTCAGTGCTTGTTTATTTGCTTTGTCTATTTAATGAAATATCTTTTTGTTACTGTGAAAATTCAGATTGGTTCTATCTGTATGGGGGAAAAATTATGCACATAGCAGTGATGACTCCTTTTTTAGGAGACAGGAGCGAAGCTGGGAAGAGAAAATTAGGGAAGACAGACTAGAGGAAGAATTTAGAGGAGCAAAAAAAGGCAAAAAATATGTGATGTGTGTGAATAAATTGGATTAAGTAAGAGAAGGAAAGAGATGAAAGCAGTTACTGAAGGATGGACATGTGACAGTGGGTTTGTGATGAGGTATAAGTAGGATAACAGAGCTTAAAATTCAACATGGAAGACACTGATAAGTGCTTGCTGCTCAGCCTGAGAAGATTGGCTTCATTCCTGCTTTTGTAGGGCATTGGGCCCAGTTTTTAGTCGGGTGCCTGACGTCTGCTCACTGTATGGGACTTGAAGAAGTTCTGGCATGGCTACTGACTAACCAAGGAAGGCTCCTGGCACTTACTCCTCAGGTCAGCTGTTGCACGGATCTGTGAATTAACTCTTTCTGCAAGCAACCCAAACCTAGAAGCCCTCTGAGGTTGGAGAATGGCTGGTAAAGAGGTTTCATGTGCTTATACTTCGTGTCCCACCACAGGTGGTGTTACAGCTGGACTTGGCTACCTCCTGGAACTAGTATCAGCTGAAAGATGGAGAGAACTAAGATCTGCAGTGTCAGCAGAACTGCCCAGCCTCAGTTTAGGGCACAGGAAAGACATCCTGACGTATGCACAACAAATAGACTCTTTAACAGGTTTTGTCTGGAAAAGCAGCAAGAATGCTTACAGCATTGCCTCCCTGTTTTTCCTGTTCCCCAAGCAACCCAGGCTAGTCTTTTACTATCACCCAGAACACCAATTCTTCTTAAAGTAATACTTCTGCTGTAGCCTCCCTTCTGCGTTTCTTTTTATTAGTGTCACTAGCGCAGAGACTTTATGAGTGCCTGCCAGCCTTGCGTGCTCACTTGGTCACCTGTGGGGCTGGCCGATGGTGTCAGTCACACAGAAGGTCTTGGGATAGGCAAGACCCTAATGAAATTGGGTGGGAGGGAGAGCCGAGATAGTGCGGGTGGGTGACTGTGCTGTCACTAGGTGATATGTTTACTGCCTGCTGCTAACCCTACTCCAGCTTTCCTCTCCCTGCCCCTAGCAAATCTTCCCTGCCTGTCCCCAGCATCCCTGGGTTTCTCTGGAGTCAGTGGGAAGGGTGATGAGGTGAGGGGAGGAAGCAAAACCTTACTGGGCCATCTATGTAAGAGAGAAATTATAGATTAGATTTATTTTCTGTTGTAATAGTTCAACATCTCTGACGGGAACATGCTGCTTTATAGGGGGATGCATTTCTTTTGCCAGCTGGCCCTTATAAATACCTGCACACCATTTGTGATCAGTTTTGTGCCTGCTATATTTCTGCTACTGTAGTAGCTAAGAGCCTCGAGAGTGGCCAATAAAATCAAGATCTGACTCTTTTGAGTTAATTTGATTATAAACTACATGGGGCAGGATTTTCTTTGTTTTACAACAGGGTCATATCTCAGGACAAAATCTTACTTCTCTAATAACAACAAATATGAGGAGACTGAAAAGAATTAAAGCAGCTAAAAGAATTTAATTTCTCAGGCTATACTATTCTATGTTCTACCTTTTTACTAGTACAGAATTGTAGCTGTGGCTCTAATAATGTAACAGTCAGCCAGCATTTTCACTGAGTTGCTTTTTTTCCAGAGTTTTGTAGCTTATCTGTAAATTTAAGTTGTAGTATGAAGGGTGTACACAGAAGAAGGAGCCTTTCTGAAAAATATTGGAAAAAGGAAAAAAATAACCCTATCTTTTAACTGTGAGGATGCTTTAGGAATGAAGAAGCAAACACTGTATTTAATAAATACTGTTTTCAATGCAGCTGCCAAAACAGAGAAGCAAAAAAACCATGATAAATAATTAATCTAAACTAAAGCTGTATTTGCTAATATTTTAAAGGGGAAAATAAACAACACATGCACTTCAGAATGATATGCTATCATCATTTTCTCTTTATAACTCTGAAACTTCACAGGTGTTTTTTAGCACGGATTTCAGTTCATTCCAACCGACAGTTTAAATTCTTTTCCCTCTAAATCTGCTTTACTATAAACTTTTTTTAATACTAAACAAATTTTAGATAATTTAAATTTCTAGAAATGACTAAGAGTTTGAAAATTCTCCATTCTGAATATTCAGGGTGGGTTGTTTTGAGATTAGCTGTATTACAGAGGGAGGGATCACTGCATTTTTTGAATAAGAAAACCATCTAAGGACATCCAGATCAATACTCAGTAGTGGGTGGGATATTGAACCTGCAGCAATGTGCATGTTGCAGATGAAGCTTGTAGCATATGTCAAAACCATCACAGGAGTGTTAAGTATCAAGCAAGAAATCATATTCCCGTGAAAGCAATAAAAATTTTGCCAGGACTTTGCGGGGGGCCAGGATTGCCCCTAGTCTTCCTAACTTCCTTCAAATACTCAGCGTCTGCTTTGAGTTTCACAGCCACCCTTTTCTAAATGCATAGGTTATAAAACTGAGTGTTAAAGGTTCTCTCTCTTTCTTTAGCAACCTCAAGGCATAATGTGTAAACCACAAGAGAGTACTAATCTTTGTTTCAGAGTCTTTTCCTCCGATAGGTCAAATGGATAACAGAGGCAATTAAATGGAATCGGTCTGCTTTCTGGGACAAGCCTGCAATGACCTCCAGGCATGTAGCAGCAGTAGTTCAACTGAAATCGTATATCCTCCAAAATCAACACTGAAAAATGAAAAAAATGTACTTTTAATGCTCATTACTTTCATGGTTATGCGGCTTAGAGCAGGTTGCTATACATGACTGAGCAAAAGGCACTGGATAGTAGGTTTTATTTTGATCGAAATCCCCTAGTCTTGGGGGTGCTTGGAAGTCTGCCTAAGACACAATGAAAGCTTTTTAAGCATCTCCTGATGTGACGCAATCTTTGCAGCTGTTTAACACACCTTTCCAACCTACAAAGGCTGGAAAATATCCCAGCTGTAGAAACTAGAAGAGGACCAGGTTGTAGCAAGGCAGTTTGCCCAGTCTGCTTCAGAAATAGGCTCTTTGTGCTCCAGCATCCCGCACCAATCAGGCAGATGGATGACCACAGCACAGGATGCAATATGAAGTTCTTCTAACTCACTGAGATGGCCTGTCAGAGAGCAAGCCTGCAAGGTAGGCAGAGAGAATCTGTTATCAGTCCTTCCTGAATATTGTGCTGCAGAAAATGCTGAGAAGTTATGTGAGGTGACTGTCATTCTCCTTTTTTTCCTGTGTGAGAAAATTCAGGCTCCTGTTAGAGACAGTCTACCACTATGAAAATGTAGGAAGAAGTTCAGAAGGCTTCTATGCAGATGGAAAGTCTCCTGGATGCTTTGAGGATTAATGTACTTTCGTATTCTGAAGTGATATTTTTCCAAATTTCCAAAAGCAATTGGATGGAGACTCTGCAAGCACAAATGTGCTGAACTTACAATGGCCTTTATGGAAGAAATGAACAACGTGCTGAGCTCAGGACAAAGCACAGTACCTTAGCTGCGTTTCATCCCATGGCTAGCCTCATGCCTCATGAAACAACCAGCAGCTCCCAAGGTGACTTAGTCACTCTTGAAATGTTCCTAACAGATCTGACAGTTGATGGGCACTTTAAAAACAAAATGACCTTTTTCTCACAGGCAATAGTCTTAATCGGTCCTTGTTCCATGTTTGAAGCGTATAAAATACAGCCTATTTGATCTTGAACAAAGTAAAAAAAAATTTAAAAATTAACAAAGAAATCCATATTGTAACCCCCTTTGTAACAACAAAAGATAACGTAAAAGGAAGGATAAAGAAGAGGACACATTCTCATTCATCTTCTGTTTCCTTTTCTTTCACATGAGTGTTGCTCACTTAGTTCGACCAGTAGGTCCTTCTGCTGGATTCATTACCTTGGCAGATCACCAGATGTTTATGTTAACCTAAGCATTCCATTTACCACCAGTCCATGTGTCCACAGGCGAGTCAACACTGGCCTGGCTTTGCTCCAAGAAGTCTATTTGTCCAAATGTTCTTCTAGCTATTGGTAAACCTTTTGCTCAGCCACATGTTGTAGCTCTTAAATCAGCTATTCTTTATTGCATGTGGGCTGGATCTCATGTTACACTTCAGAACTCTGAGCCAAAGACAAGTAAATAACTTGGGAGCTGGAGGTGGGGGGAGAGGGAGCAAGAAGTCATAGCTGTGTAAAATACTTGAAAGGCCTCATTAGATGTCAGTGTAGCTGCTGCATTAGATAGCAGTTGTTGCTGTCAACTGATCTGTTTGACTCTCTGGTACTTTGAGAGATTGCAGTTGACAGGACAATATCTACCACCAGTTCATGTGACAAAGAGGTGCTTAATTTTTTTGATCTAGAGGTGTTGACTTGCTTTGGTGGATCTTATACCTCCCTTTCACATGTGTCCCCCACCTGTTCCTAAGTCTCAGATCTATGTTCTACCCATTGCTGTGGTTAGAGGGCTAATGTGTGAATTCAGCTGAGAACTTGTAGTGACTTCCTTACCCATCAAAATGGCATTGTGGAGAACACCCTAGGCAGAGGTAAAGTGGTGCTCTTTGTCAGTATTTTCAATGGTAACATTTCAGAGATGTCAGCAAAAGAAACCTTCTTCAAGCCAGAATTTCGAGGAAGCGAAGCATTTTCTTTTTAAGTGAAAGCACATATCTGGCCCTAGGTTCTTTGCTGTACACTGGATCATCGCAGGTAGCGACAGCAAAAGGTACTTGAGGCAAAGCCTGCAGCTGCTCCTTAGGAAAACCAGCAGTTTGTGCAGCCTGTCACTTACTGCACAGCCACTTTAAAAGGGAAAATGTTCTTTTCTAGTTTACATCTGTTTGTTTTCTTCTTCTTTCTTTTGATCTTTAGACTGGTACAAAAATTACTGATATTAAGTTCTGGATTTTTGAAAGAGGGGATGTAATCTGGACATGACCGTAGGATGCTGGGACTCTTTCTAATTGAGTTTCCCAAGCTGCCTGACACATATCAACTGCTGATCATGCCTCACCTCTTCTATTATAAAATGTTGATGTTTTTTACGTACTTCAAAAAGACTGTTTAATTAACAACAGCTTGTAGAGTGATTTCAAGATGGAAAAACATGGCAATTACTGCAAACAGTAAAGGAACGGCAGGGTAATTTTCATTGATGATAACGTTGATTAAACAATTTACGGCTTTAATAAACACTGCTACTGCTTTTGAGTGCAAGAGCAGGTGAAGAGTTGCCATGAGAACTGATGCAGCTAAGGATGCTGCAGTTCAGTGCTACTGATGTCTCTTTATTATTATAATTGTCTTCACTGATTACTGGGAGTAGATTTACCAAAGTGAGGGACTGTCACTCCATCATTAACTCTGTCTCATGGTGTACGTGCTCTGTGTCATCTCAAAGGAGCAAGCGCCTTGTGACAGTCTCGCGCCCCTTTCTCCTTCTCTCAGCCACCTTGTGATGGGCTCTCTCCCAGGTGGATGCTAACACAAACCAACAGAGGTCTGCAAGGCACCATACAATCAGGATGCTCTACAACATGAGGAATAATTTACAAGCATTGCCCCTTCTTTGTTCTCAGTGCTAATCACCAACACTGTATTTGTTTAACCTCTTCTTAAAGAGTTTTTTTTTATGTGGAGGCGTTTTGCAATGACTTAGGGCAATACTAAGGAGCTTCTACCCAGTGGTCTGAGAATTTCAAGACATCTCTTTTTTCATCTGTCCCTACCCAGGTTTTTTGTTATGTCCAGCTCTAGTAAATGGTCCACTGGGTAGTGACAAATGAATTAATGTCAAACTAATCATTTCTATTTCCCTAAAACAGCTGAAACTGTTGTTTAAGAGGGGTAAATACAGGTACAAACCTCATCTCAGTCTTTTCCAACTCTGCCTTGTGAGTTAATACCATATTGGTTACTTGTTGCCTTAGCAACACAATTAAAACCATATTTTAAAAAGTAAAAGAGAGTCTCTGGTTTCTCCTGAGTAACAAGCTGAACAGCCCTTCTGTGCTGCCCTGTTCTTATTTTCAGTGAAAAATTGGCTTTCTTTTAAATAAGAAAGTCATGGTTTGTGCCTTTCCCTTTTCTCAACTTTATGGTCATTTTAACTAAAGCAGTTGCTAAAAAATGTGCAACTTTGACATAATTTGTCTTTCCGATAATCAGCTGAGAAGAGAGCTGTCATTCTTGTTCTTTGCATGGCTCTGTTAATGTTGTCATGTTGCTGTGGTCTCATGTAAAAGATACATGTGTTATAGGGAGCTTGGTCTGGAAGCACAGTTCTGCCTCCTTTTAGCTGTGTTCTATAGCCATCAAGGTAGGACAACTTGTCTCTCTCTCTTGTCTGCCCGTCCCACCCCCCACTGCCCCCCTAGGCAGCATCAGCAAGGGGGTAGCTTGGATTGCTGTCATGAGCTTCATTGAGTTTTGTGTTACTTTGATCCTACTCGTGGTCAACAGGTCAGTGTCTTCCTGTTTGAAGATGTAGGCCATGAGATTTGAACTCCAGAGTCTGACAGTGCTGGGCTGTTCCTGATGGGTGTGCTACAGTACCACAGTACAGGAGAGCAGGACTTGGCTCCAGAACTCTGGAAACGGCTGCAACAGCTGAGGGCTGCGTCTTGCCTTTTTACCAATGTGAGGAAAAATTAGAAAAAGATCTCTAAAGTCATCTGTGCACTGTGGAAGGCCTTTATGTGTTTTAATAATTCTGGTTTTGTCTGAACACCAAAGTTGTATGATCAAACTTTACACTCTGGGAATTATTTGCAGCTGCAAGTAAGTAGCTTAGTCTTTTTGCATAGTCAGGGAAAAAACCAGACCCTTTCAGAGGGCAGTTCAGAACCAGTTTTGGGCCCCTCACCACAAGAAAGATATCGAAGCCCTGGAGCGTGTCCAGAGAAGGGCAACGAAACTGGTGAAGGGGCTGGAGCACAGGTCTTATGAGGAGCGGCTGAAGGAACTGGGCTTGTTTAGTCTGGAGAAGAGGAGGCTCAGGGCAGACCTTATTGCCCTCTACAACNGTCTCTCTCTTTCTCTCTCCATTGCCTAAAGACAAAGCCTAAGAATACTATTTTGCTCATACAGGCACTTCAGTTAGGTAAGGAAAACAATGCATAGGAGTAGTTGCAGTGGGACCATTGCAAATTGCCATGGTGGAATGCCATTGTCTCTTGGCAGGGTGGAAATTGCCATTGCGAAATGCCATTGTGTCTTTATAAGGCAGATATGGAAAAAATACCCCTTGATTTAGCAGATCTGCTCCCTGTGTGGAAGCAAGTCTGCTAAATAAATGACTTAATGGGAGTTTACTGGCTTATTCCTGTCATCACAGCACAGCCAAGTAGGCAGACAGTAGCCTGTTTTGTCTCTGTAGCATCAACAAACAGGTAGTCACGAAGTCCAAATGAGTTATAGTGCATAACGCACACAAAGATGCCGATGAGAGTATAATCTGAACATGAGGTGCTATATTAATAAATGTCTGGTTTTGATTAGTAAAGCCTTTAATCCTGCTAAATGGTGCATATAAGGCAAAAGGCCAGATTAGTTTTAGATCCCAGTTGAGCTTGAAAGGCTGAGCTGAGCTGATCTGATGAACATCTGATAAACAGAGACAATCACAGTGTCATTTTAACAGGATCTGTATGAAAATGAATAGTTCTTTTCCTTGAATGGCTGCTCACAGCTCATCACCAGAAATACACCTCAGTTTTATTTTTCATTTCATGTACCCAAGTCAAGAGTGCATGCTGTAAACGAGAAGCTATACAAATACATTCATAACATTCGCACGGTGCGGTATGTAATTAAAAAGATAAGTAATAAGGTTTGGGAACTGTGTGAACAGCTTGACTTTTCCCTGACTATTACTTAAGAACTTGAAATGTGAGGCGTGTTAGAGTTAATGAAAACCACCCTACATTAAATAATGACATGACATAAAGGCTCTGTGCCTTTTTATCAGCACAGTAAAAGCAGAAAATAGATACCACCCGTTGACTGATCTCACATCACAATATTTTGATTACTATTAACAGTCACATGCCTCAGTAATCTTGAGGACACTGATACACCAGTCCTGCTCCCACTGTGTTCAGTGGCAGAACTAAGCCTCCCACAGATTTCAGTAACTACAAAATGTAACCTTAAACGGTGAACCTAGAAACAAGGATATGTGGTTATTTACTGAGCTGTCTGTGTGATTACAGTGGCAAAGTCCCTTGGTCCTTAGTCAAATGAATTTCTTATCCCCATTAATTGTAATTAGGGCTACATGAGAAACAAAGTTTTGGTATTCTGTATTTAGAAAGAAAGGATTTCTGTTTAGAAGATGGGGGAAGGGGATGCTTTTTGTATGCAGCACTCATGCACTCACCTAGAAAGTGGGAGCTGCAGCTAAGCCTCTGAGCTTGCAGCTGGAAGGGGGTGCTTGGTGGCCATAAAGCTCTCTGCTAGCAGATCCAAAAAGGATTATAGTCTCAACATTTGTTATTTTACATTCTAGGTGGATGCTGGTAGCTCCTCTCTACCTGTTGTGTTTTACACATCCTTAACAGCAGGAGTCAACCGCTGCTTTCAATGCTCTGCTGACTTTCTCATCCCCTTGGTACTTTTTCAGACCTGCAGCTCCCCATCATCACCCCAGAGTGCTCCAACCAGCCTGGGCTGCCGAGGGCCAGCGCTGCAAGCAACATGTCCCAGGGCGGCAAAAGCTCTGACAAGACACGGACGGTCCATGGGCGGTACTGGTGGAAGCAGAGCTGGAGCGCAGAGCTGTAAGCTAATGACACCCCACCCTCAGAAACTGCAAGTGCTTCACTGTGCTTTTAGTTAGGAGTTCAGGGACGCAGAAGGTAGCAAGAGAGGAGACCAGAGCAGGTGGAGCACTTGGGTGTATTGCATCTCTTATACTTGCATAATGTTTGTTTCTGTACTAGCCAAGCTTGAACATTTAAAGTGTGAACAGCTAAGTCTTCATGCTAAGGGCGTTGAAGTACCTAGAGAGATAAATACAGACCCAGAGACACCCCTGAATGTTTAGGTCTCGTATCGGCTGAACTATTTCTTGGTCCCAAGCCTGCCTTGCCCCCCTAGGACAGACACACATATGTAGTCCTTTGCACAGAGACCCTCTCTTAAGTGAAAAACTAAGAAATGTTTGAGAACTGGCTGTCCACGTGCAGTTTCCTATGTTACAGTATCTCACTAGTTTATGCTCTGAGGCCCAGCCATTCTGCAGAGGAGAGAAAAAGGTCTCTTTAAGATAGATACTACTAGACTCCCTTAACAGATAACAGAATTGAGGTCTGGAAAGGCCACATATTGCCAAAGATTACACAGAAATGGGAGGAGAGCCCTGTGTCTTTTGCCAGTAATCGTCTTAGAGAACCATAATTTGTACAGTCATCTTCTCATGGCATTTGCTGTGAGGTAGATTGATACTCAGAGATTTTAACAGGCAGAATAATAACCACATTTGTGAATATCCCCAAGTGTAGCTCAGATTTTCCCAAGTAATAAGCTTTTAAATAGCAGATTTTTTCCCTTGCTTTTGTTTTTTTTTCTGTCCTGTTTCTATGGCTGATTTTTTTTTGTTGGACTACAGGAGCTGTAGGCCAGCATCTAGAAAACCATGTCACTTCCTAGCCAAAGTTAGCTTGCATAATTATTATACGTTTAGCTGATTTATTATGGGTTATTTCTAGGTGTCATCGTCACTCATAATATTTGGAATCATCATTCATGGCTTTCATTAGGGAAAGCATGCAGTGCCACATGCTTGTGTCCCTATATTGCATCGAAGAAAACGCTAACAATAGTGCAGTGTTAAATTTGGGTACCTTGAATATGCATTTCTGTTATTTCTGTAATGTTTTTACCTTCACTCTGAATGTCCTGGGTTGACAACAATTACAACACGCCCACAATACTTTCACCCGTATGTACACTCAAATGTAACTCCCTTCTAACATAATTACTTTCTATGTATGGAAATTCAGATTTTAAAATACTGAAAGCAATAAAAAGGTTTGATACAAAGCTTTGTTCCAGCCTGCTTGGTTTCACCTACTGTGTTGTTTAGCTTGGGCGGGGGGAAGAATAATTTCCTATTTCCACTAATTCACTATATTCTCAAAGCGCATTTTTGCCATTTGCAAAAGCATTTCATTAATGCTATGTATTCTCGTTACTTTCCAGAAATCAGATATCAGCTTCACCAGACCACAAGGACATCCTTAAAGCTCAAGACTTTTCTGTCATCATCAAAGCATATGTGCTTGTGACATCCTTAACACCTCTGCGGGCATTCATTCATTCAACCGCCACTGTCTGGCATCCACCCAAGAAGAAGCACTTTTCCGTAAAGGTAAAACATTTAATTTCCTAATTTTTCCATTTTCCAGGCAAAGTACAGAGCCAGAAAATGAGATAATATCTTTCTTCTTTTTTTACCCCTTCTTTATTTGCAGTCTCCAGCTGATACATTAATATTCTCCTCATGTACAGTTTTCATTTTTCAGAACGAGTGGGGTTTGATTCAGGAAGGAGGGAAGAGTTGCCCTCTGCAGTGGGGTTATCAAGAGCCCTGGGATTTGCTTGCTTCAGAGCCATTTTATTGGTGACGTTTGACAGCAGTCACAAGATTTTCTCTGAAGCACAGCAGTGGGGGTGCTGTTATGCAGAAAGGTCTTTTGCCCAGATATTGACAGTGTTGTAAAAAAGGAAAGTAAATATTTAAAACGGGTTGTTTAGATTCTTTTTTTAGGTGCAGTAAAACAGAATGAAGGAGGGTCAAGGGACTTCTAAATAAGGGGAAGGAAGTATACCATGAAGAGGGTGAGCCTCCCATGGTGTCTAGGTTTCATGGAGAAGGATATTTTGCATATGCCTTAATTGGATTAACTCTGGACATCTCCAAGTGCCTGGAGAGACCCCCCCTCTCCACATCTAGTTTGCTCAGCAGTACTATGGATTTCCAAACATGCCTTCCCATTCCTTCATTCCTTCAGCAAGAAACTGTGCTTGCAACACAGCAGCTCTTCATGAAGCAGCTACAGTTCCGTGGCTGCTCTTTTCCTTCTGAAGGAGTAAGGTCACAAAGTAGAAGTGATTTCTTGAAGTCACATAGATCAGCTCCTGCAGCAGCCACCTGAGGGTGGCATTTTGATCATGTAACCCTGTTGGGGTAGGAGCAGGTCTTGGCTTTGCATCAGTCTGGGTGTTGTGGTGTCAGTGTCAGGGCTTCAGGTGATGTCAGCCATTTGGTATGTTCCACAATTTTAGCTCTCTCAAAGTTAAGTGCTTAGTCTAAGCTCATTATCTAATTCTAGTTATTGTAGAAACAGACACCGCTAGAGAACAAATCATCCCATCCAATTTAGACATTAATTTTGGAATGAATTTCCTGCTAAAAGTGTCTGCTTCCTTCCATGGGCTATGACATTCTTGGAGAACATGCCAAATTCTAGATTGCCAAAATTAGGTGAGATGAACGTACTTCTCTTTCTTTCACCTCTCAGAAGTTATGGAAGCCCATGGAGATATATTATTTTGCCATTTATTTTCCTCTATTTACATTTAGGAAGACTAATGGTCACTCACTTTAAAACCTTGCAGTTCAATTTTGGTTTATGTTTATTAAAATAGCACAATGTCCAGTAGCATCACTATCGCAGTTGAAGTAGGGACTACTTTAAAGGCTAATAGTCATTAGTAATTGCGATATGGCTCTGTAAAATAATTCCCAACGAGGGAACTCTGCTGAATGGGGTGCCAGCCACCATTTACAAAGTACTTTGGCAGCTGAGGAAGCAATAAAAATGATAGATAGAAGCAGCAGAACATCTACAGTTGTTCCAATCTGGTTACTGCTGCTGTGGTGTTAATATCTTCCACAGCTTTAGGCGGACTTGTCAAAATGGCAAGAAATAAACAAAAAATAGGCACCACGGAAAGGACATTTGTAGCGATGTATAGATTGAAATGCAAATTAACAAAATGATGGAAAGTGAGGCGTATAAGACTGTCTCTCAGCATAAACAGTGTGCCATACAAAGAACCTGGGAAGAGTCAGGGAGTCTCAAGGAGAAGCGAGACACTGGGAATTCGTGCAGTGACCAGAGAGCACTACTAGGACAATTATAGAGAGACTTCTGTGCTTGGTGCAGGGGCATCAGGCAGGAGATCATCAGTCAGAAAACAACACTTGAAAGAAGATTTGAATTCAATTTGAATTCAATCCTTTGACATCAAGTTTCTCATAAACGTCATGGAGCCATCACTCGTTGCCAGTGGGATGTACAATGCCAGCAGAGTGATCTCCTCTCCCAAATTCACCAGTGAAGCTACATATATTTGTGCCAGCCAAGGAACCTGATCCAGAAAGCTCCTAAGCTTCCAGTTCCTGCCGACTCTGTTGCGTAGGAGGGAAAATTTGTTGTTATGTTGTAAAGCTCCAACCTGTCAATAGTCAAGAATGACAGAAAGGATCTCTAAGACCTGTTCCTCTGCTGATTGACAGAATATCCATCGTGTCACTGGGGACTGAACATGCCTATGGAGGAGACTTTGCTCTGGAAAAATTTACTAGTGTTTGATGTCTTTTTCCCCAAAAGCAGCTGACTGATTTTTTATTTTTTTTTAATGAACAGATGAGAATAATTCTAACCTCTTGCATTGCTATCATAGATGTGCTACTTTCAGTAAAGTTCCACAATAATTTAGAGACCTTGTCAGTGTGCATAGGCCTTTCATCAGCAAATTTTTCTCAAACCAGTATAATCACAATCGTGGTTAACTTGGTTACAACATTGCTATCACAAATTCACTATGTTAAGTCTAGAATTTGATTCCCTACGTGCATACCACATTCTTTATGGTTGCTAGAAGTAACCAGAATGTGGTATATCTGAAGGTGAGGTTTTTAAGAAGACTGGAGATGGGGTAAATCTAAGAGAAACTGTACAAAGAAAAAGCAGAAGTTTAATGAAATGAATTATACTGCATTCCCCACTGCTTCTTTGTTAGTAAACTATTATAAATGGTTTTACAACTCAGATTTGCTTATCCTAATCATAGTGGCAAGGCTTCAGAATGACTTCTTGAATAAGCATTGGCCAAATGGCAGTTCAGGAAAAGTTCAAGTGTGTTTTGCTCACCAGCTGCCAGTTTTTCTCTGGATTATACATATTTCAGTATCTCAGTTCAGAAAGCAAAGGAAGCTAATCCTGTGCTGGCATGAGGATTTCGTGTGTAGTCAAGGAGTGGCAAAAGTGTGACTCTACATCTGGGCCCTAGCTGGGAAGATGCAGGAAGTGCAGGGGAGATAATGGCTTTCTGCCACACAAATGTTTTGATATGAGACTTGCGTAATAACCTTATTTCCTTGAGGAAACTTGGAAACCCCTTATTTAGACCATCTGTGCTTTGAAAAAACTAATAATGAAATAGAAACTTTCTATTTTGCATATGGTACCAATTAAGGGATGGGTCTCTGTCAATGTATGTAATAATTTCCTTCGTGTTAATCGACACTATGCATGTTTTGAGCAGAAGGCTGGCCCCTGCATTATTTTCTGTTTTATAGAAGCTGGTGTACAAACCAGTCATTTATGAGTAATTATCTCAAGGTTTAACATACTGTGAAGTGCTTCCTTTGCCCTGCCATTAACCTTTCCCAACCTGGTCCTAGTCCTTAATGAAGGGATGCACTTTCAGAGACTTTAGTGGTGCCACGTCCTGCGTCACCTGGGAAGGCTCTTCTGTGCTGTCGACAGTTTTGCACGGCCCCCGCTCTGCTTTGCCGTCCCTTTGCCCGTCCAGAATAGACAGTCAGGTGTCTCCTGGATTTGAATTCCTTGACTGATGTACTTGCATAAGCCTCGATACCCTCAGCTGAAGCTATGCTCTTAAGTGATTTTCCAGTTGTGCAGTGAAGTAAACGTAATTTATTAAAGCAGTTTGCTGTTAAGCTTGCTGTGGTATAAATCAGCGTAACTATCACTGAAATTCTCTCTCTCTGTGTATTAAGCATTTAGAAACTTGAGTAAAGAGAAATATTTTTTATACTTAACATATATTCAAATAAAACTGGACCCTCACCTACCCAGGAAATACATCTTTTAATATGACGGACAGGTCTGGCTTAGAGCTGAACCCTGTGAAAATTAGGTTGCAGTATTGCCCTCAAGTGGCCAGTTTTGATACTACTTCAAGTAATAGCCACAGATATTTTATGTGAAATAGGATGCAAACATACACTCAGATAAAGAGCAAAATGCTTAGACACAGCAGAAAAGTTCGGGACTTTTCCCTGTCTTTTATTTTTGAATTCCATATTCTCGCCCTGTCATTTAGCAGGAGCAAACACATAAGAAAATTACCATTGACTCTTAATCAATTAGATTGTAGGATTATTTGGAAATAAAAATAAATTTGTTCATTAGGTTCTGTAAGAAATTAGCATATGCATTTAACTGTTCTTGCAAGTAGCCTGTGTAAAAAATCAAATGCTCTAATGCTTCTCTTCCTGGGAGGCTAAGCATAACATAAATGCCATCTCTGTTTTCTGTCCTCATAGCATCTAGAGCCCTATCATTTCTCTTTTCACTGATATAAGAATGAAAGTCTGTCTAGACTGGGTGACATCAAAGATATGCTTAGTCTGACATTCTGTTTCTGGCAACAACCAGACAAGAAAGCATCATGAAACTGTAACAGGACAAGCCCAAAACGGTATTCGTCCGTAGCAGACTATAGCTATTTCTGGTAACCTGCAAGGTAAGACACACAAAATTGGAAGCGGAATATATATCCAGTGGCCTTTTATGCCATGCAATTCTCTACTAGATTTTTTAGTCCATTGTGCTTTTGTTCTTCCCGACGTCTTGCAGTAATGAGACTCCACAGATTATTTATGTGTTGCCCGAGAAAGAACATTTGCTTTAAAACTTCTACCTGATTACTTAATTTAATATCCCAAATTCTTGTCTTAAGAGAAAGAATGAGTAATCATTCTGTCTTTAGCTTCTCCATGTCTGTACCAATCTGTCATGCATCGCACAAATAAAGTTAAAATTCTTCCTGGAGTTCTTTTCTGCTCTTCTCATTTTGAACATCCCAATTTAAGTCGTAAGAGTTCTAGACCGATTATTCTTTGTAGCGTGTGGATATGTCATAAGTATGTCTTCGCACTGTTACCCAGGCCCTTCGCGCTCTCCTTTTCTCCTGGACCACAGACCCTCTCGCTCTGGCTGCTCAATGCAGGCAGCGCTGTAAGCATGCCCTTCTGTGGCTCCCAACTTTCCAGACCCACCTCCTGTTATCCTGATTCCTCTTTTCATCTTTCTCTTTTTGCTTTCCAGCTTTCCTTAGTCACGCTGACCTACTCTTGCTTCTCAGAGAGCTAGGAAATGCTGTCAGTAAATCAGCTTTACTTTTCCGCTGAGAAGTCAATGCTGGGTTGGGAAGCCACTTAGTTCAGCCTCAGTCAGAGGAGCTAATTTAGTGATTGCTGAAGCGAGTGAGCGGCTTTTTGTCTTTGGACTTAGTCTTAAGAGCAAGGATCTTTAGAGGAAATTTTTTTCAGATGGCTTTTTCTCCTCAATGTAAATAGTTATAAAAGTGTTGTGACAGGATATTTTTTTTTTGTTCTGAGCGATTCAATAACATAACTTTCAAAAATCCTATGTAAAGAAAAAAAATTATTCGTAAGTGGGAAATCTACTGTTAAAAATAGTTGAATAATGCTGTGGCTTTCCCTTTCATCAAGTGCCGTGTTAGAGCTGCAGAGAAATGGCACATCATAACAATAAATCAGAGATGGAATAAACAAACCTACCTAAAGCTAACACTATAAACTTATGATAAATTACTGCACTGTCTTCTCTCTGATGGATTCTGGAACCGTTGTTTTGATTAGGGGTACATTTTTCTCCCATTACATGTCTTCTGGCTTTTTCTATGTACTGTGATCAGCGGAGAGGCCTGCCTGTGCTAGCAGGCAACATAGGAAATAGCTTCATTGCAAAATACGTTTTTTCTGGCCTTCTATGTGGAATCTGTCTGTATTCTTGCAGACACCTTAGATATTTAGATACCTCCATACATATAGTAAAAAAGATTCTTAGCTGTGTGTAAAAGAGTGTTTTTGTATCTATGAACGACTACTTAAACCCAAAAGTATTTGGACTTGGTGAAGAGATTTCACCAAATATAGATCCAGTTAGAAGAATGTATGTACAGAAATGAACTGTGAGTACAGAGCCTGTACTGAAAGTTATCAGAGATTGATCGAATTGACTCGAGTGAAAACATCCTCAGCTCTTTTCAGGGAGAGGCAATTACTTTAAGTCTTTTGAGACCCTGCGGATCCAATTGATCAGAAAGACTGCAACAGCTCCGATGAACAGCAGAACAATCTGGGGCGGACACCCTTTGTTACTTCAAAAAGGGTCATTTCTTGAAACCAAAGGTCATGCTTTGGCTCCTCAGATGTAAACCTTGCTCTCAGATATGATCCTGACAACTTTGCCTGCCATCTAGTTTTGAAGGCTACAACTAGGAACCAGCAAGGTCCTTTCAACATCTGTTCATACAAATCCTGTAAAATATGAAGCACCAAATCCCAAAATGTAAACCTCAAAATTACACTGAGTTACTCAGTAGCCCAAATGGCCTCTTATCTTCTATCTCCTTGCTTCTTGGGTAAGTTGGGAGGTCAGCTACACCTCCAAAGGTGAGATACAGTTGCAGGAAAAAACTGGAGTTCACATTGTTTAACCAAAACCAGGATAGAAGTGGCTAATTGATGGCATGTAATTAACTGGCAAACAGGAATAATAATACACTATCAATTTCAGTAACACAACATGTAAACCATAATACCAGAGACTTCAAAAATGTTAATAAGCATTGTACATTTCTAAACATCTTTCTAAAAACACCTCCTGAAGCTCTTGTCACACCCACCTGCTCACTCACCTTTACCTAGCCCCTATTTCACAGGGAGCACAGGTTACAAACACAGCCCCGTGCTCCTGGGATGCAGCTTCCCTTCCTGCATGCACCTCTGCTAGGAGAGGTGGGGGCTCCAGCTCTGCCTGTACCCACACAGGACCCGTGCCCACCTTTTCACCCTAGTATTCCCTGCAGCCTAGGCAGAAGCTGTGATGCCAGTGGGCTGAATTCTGGCAGTGCCTGACTACGTTTTCACTGCCAACCATGTCCTGGGTTGCATCAAAACCAGTGTGGCCAGCAGGTCAAGGGAAGGGATTCTGCCCCTCTACTCTGCTCTTGTGAGACCCCACCTGGAGTACTGCATCCAGCTCTGGGGTCCTCAGTACAGGAAAGACATGGAGCTGCTGGACCAAGTCCAGAGGAGGGTCACAAAGTTGATCAGAGGGCTGGAGCACTTCTCCTATGAAGACAGGCTGAGAGAGTCGGGGTTGTTCAGCCTGGAGAAGAGAAGGGTCCAGGGAGACTTAATTGCAGCCTTTCAATACCTAAAGGGACCTACAGGAAAGGTGGAGAGGGGCTGTTTGTCAGGGAGTGCAGTGACAGGACAAGGGGTGATGGGTTTAAACTAAAAGAGAGTAGATTTAGATTAGATGTTAGGAAGAAATTCTTGACTGTGAGGGTGGTGAGGCACTGGAACAGGTTGCCCAGAGAAGCTGCGGAGGCCCCATCCCTGGCAGTGTTCAAGGCCAGGCTGGATGGAGCTTTGGGCAACCTGGTCTAGTGGAGGGTGTCCCTGCCCAAGGCAGGAGGGTTGGAACTAGATGATCTTTGAGGTCCCTTCCAACCCAAACCATTCTATGATTCTATGGTTCTATGCTGCTGGTTCCACTGCAAAATTTCTCCCCAATGCAAATTTTCATGCTGCTTTTGTATTACTTGCCAAGCTGACTCCTTTCTTGTTTCAAAAGTCACTATGTAATTTCCTGGTTACTGTTTAACCTCACTGATGGTCACCTTCCTCTTTATCATGATAAGTTTGGACAAACATCCTCCCAGACAGGTTCTCTATATTCCAGGCACGCAAGTTTTGTTGTCCATGGGTGGGCTGGGCGAGCACTCTGGTGGTATATATCCTAAATGTCTTCAGTGTCTCATTTAGATTACCTGTACAGTCACTGGAGAAACAGAGCAGTTTTAGATTGCAATAAATGTCACCATTTGAGATGTCTGCCTTAGGATGGTATAAATCATGCTCTTGAAGCGTCTGTGTTCTGCAGTGAGGTGTAAAAGGAACCCAGACATCAGCTTGTACATAGATGTAAGCGATGTAGTCTTGCAGGGTGGGATTCCTCTACAGATTTTGACACAGGGGAATTGTCTTCACATGAGCTGTGCCTCTGAACACCTGTCACAGTGAACAAAAAGATAATCATAGAATCACTAAGGTTGGAAAGGACCGCCGACATCATCAAGTCCAACCATCAATGTAACGCCACCATACCTACTAGACCATGTCCTGGAGTGCCACGTCTACATGTTTGTTGAACGTCTCCAGGGATGGCGAATCAACCACCTCTCTGGGCAGTGTGTTCCAACACCTCACTACTCTTTCCATGAAGAAGTTTTTCCTAACATCCAACCTAAACCTCCCCTGATGCAACTTGAGGCCATTCCCTCTTGTTCTGTCGCTTGCTACTTGGGAGAAGAGACTGACACCCTCCTCACTACAACCTCCTTTCAAGTAGTTGTAGAGAGTGATCAGGTCTCCCCTCAGCCTCCTCTTCTCCAGGCTAAATAACCCCAGTTCCCTCAGTCGCTCCTCATAAGATTTGTTTTCCAGTCCCTTCACCAGTTTTGTTGCCCTTCTCTGGACACACTCCAGCACCTCAGTGTCCTTCTTTAATCAATGCACTGAAGGTAGGCATTTTAAGTTTGCCTTTATTGCCATTCCTAAGGGTAGTCAAGAAAAATCTTTTCATCTCATCAGGAGGGAAGACTGCGCTAGGACTGAGGTAGAAGGAAATCCCAGAAGGTTGCTAGAGGGTTTTTTATTACAGTAAAATTAATTTACATCTTCTGTGGAATGTTAGTATACAACGCCCAGTGCACACAGAGTCTGCCTGCGTCTGCTGCTCAACGCACTCTGAACAGGCCCCTTAAAACAAGGGGTGGGGGGAGAAGGGGCTGGGGGATGGCTGTCTGAACCAATTTATACCCTTTTGCAGGGAAATCCTCAGCTGACCATTCAGCTAGCTGCCCCAGGCTGCCCCAGCATCTCTCCTAAGAATTAATTTGTAGAAAAATTGCCAGAGGAAAATCCTCTCAAGGGAGTTACTTCAGTCACCATAGCATCCAACCCTGTGGATGGCACACACTCTTCCATTCTCATCAAGTGTCCACAAGTCTGTGCATGAAGCTTGTAAACTGTAATTCCTTTGTCAATTAAATTGCATTTTTTTTTCAGTGTGTCAGGCCTTTAATGGGTGGCTCAGTGTATTTTTGAGGAGCCAAAGGGATCCATGTCACTGAGATCATAAAGCTTTTTTTAATGACTGCAGATTTTAAACAGTGGATGTCAAAGCGGGTAGAGAAAAAGCATTCTAAAATTAATATAAATTTAGCCAAATCTTTTTTTTTTTCCCAATGGCTTATCTTAAAGCAAAAGTTGTTACCAGTGAGCAAAAGGTCAATGAGTTAAAATTAATCATAATACTATTTCTAGTTCATTCTGCCTTTAGAGAAAATGTGTGCTTGATCCATGTAATTTGATTGCATTTACACACTTTCTAAAAGCCATTACATAAATATGTGGAACATACCTCCAACTGTATGCATCCAGCATGTGGATGGATGTCTTCAAGCTCCTGAGAAGCCTTGGAATTCTGTATACAATGGTGTCATTGTACAAAATATTTGTGCATGTCTGCACTAAGTTTTACAGCCTACTAAAATTTAAGCCCTATTCCTCTGCTTAAAAATTTGCCAGCCAGAGGTCAGCTTTCCCTCAGACCAAATTCCTGTGATTGCCATGAGGTTTTCCCATTCTATCCTCTTTTTCAATACTGCTTTTAATTGCGCTCCACACTAATGAGATTGAATCTTGCTGGACAGGTACGTGGTTTCCTCAGAGAGTGGGAGAACCAGCATCAGTGGTGAACATCTGACACAACCTTCAGCTCAGTGACTTTAATATTTTGCAGTTGAACACAGATATTTATAGAACTTCGTTGGGCACGCTCAGAAGAACCTGAGATTGCCACAGGTTTTCACACTTTATCACCCCTAATCCAGGTACTCTACATTTCTCCTACCAGTTGCTGAGAATCCTGTAGAATCCATAGGAGTCAAACCTGACCTGAGCTGGTTCAAACAGGATTTTTTTCATCAGTTGGAATTTAACATGGAGTATTCATCTCTTGTTTCTATTGGTTCTGAAAGAGACTGACTAAATATTTATTTTCAGTCATTGGCTTAGAATAAACGTTGTCCTAAAACCTGATATCCCCTAATGAGGACCTGTTGAACACTGTTTCTTTTCTAGTCTGGCTAAGGAGGGCTGTAAATAAAATGCAGTTCCTTGGAGAAGCCAGTTTTATTTTCACGCCTGTTGTGCTGGAAACAATTTGCTGTTATAGCCAACAACATTCTGTGAGTGCAAATAGGGCAAATCTGCCTGGTTTTCATCAGTTCTGACTAGAAATATATGCATTGTGTATCCTTTGTGTTGAGGTGCTTAGGGATTGATTTACGGTGAGGAGCAAATGAGCTAATGGGTCTTTTTTTGTCCTGCTTTCCCTTCCTTCCAGTAATCCCCACCTCTCCTTGGAAAATTCTGCCATTTCTTATCTTCGCTGTGCAGCAAAACAACACAGCTTCTTGCTTAGCCCATCAATGCCCACTGCAGGTTTAGGAAATTAGAGAAGAAGTGCAAGCTAGTGTAGCGGGAATGTGAGTGATGGACAGGATCTGCCAGGGATTCTGGAAATAGTTCTCAAAGTCAGTTGAAGAACCACCATGTAGTCCCACTTTGGTGAGTTAGTCTTCATTTTAGAGGCTTTATTTCACACAAACAGTTTAATTAACTGGTTTTGCCTTGAACAAGGAATCAAAATGGGTCAGTTTCACTCAGAAAGGAATCTAAATCAGAACTTATTTGAAAAACGTGCAACTTCTTGTTCTTAATCTTTGTACTACTCGGTGGGAGAAAGACAGCTTTGGTGTTCTTAGACTTTGGGAAGCACAGACTCCTGCTCAGCCTCTTGTGGCAATGAAGTGGAGTGTGATCTGAGGATCTGCATCAAGGTCAAGGAAGGTAATCCTTCAGCACTGGCAAGGCCACACCTGGAGTGCTGTGTCCAGGCCTGGGCTCCCCAGTACAAGAGGCATGTGGAGCTACTGCACAGAGTTCTGCAAAGGGTCACTAAGATGGTTAAGGGACTGGAACATCTCACATATGAGGAAAGGCTGAGAGAGCTGGGCCTGTTGAGTCTGGAGAAGAGAAGCTAAAGGGGGTCTCGTCAATATGTACAAATATCTGAACAGAGGCTGTAAAGAAGACAGCAAGGCTCTTTTCAGTGGTGCCCAGTGTCAGGCCAAGAGTCAGTAGACATAAATTGAAAGACAGAAAGTTCTGTCTAAACATCAGGAAAGACTTTTTTTGCTGTGAAGGTGACTGACCACTGGAACAGTTTGCCCAGGGAGCTTGTGGAGTCTCCATACTTGGAGACATTCAAAAGATGTCTGGACATAGGCCTTTGTAACTGGTTCTAGGTAGCCCTTTTTGAGCAGGGGTTTGGACAAGACGACCACCAGAGGTCCCTGCCAAAGTCAGCCATTCTGTGGTTCCATGATCATGTTTTAGATTCAAAATATCACAGTAAGCCTTGTTACAGACTTCTGCTAATGACTAAGCTAACTGATCTGCAATGAGTACTTGATCATGACTGTAGTCAAAGGTAGCTGGAGAGATGCCAACCACATCAGTCCCCAGTGGGGTTGTCTACAGAAACCTGTGTGCTTCAGTCATGTTACTCTAGTGGGTCATGTAGGATAGATGATAATAAAAAATATATAATTACATTTCTAAGTCAATTTAGTAGAGCAATTCCTAGAAATAATCAGATTTTTTTTTATTTTCTGAATACCAATACAAAACATGTTCTACGTACACTTTATGTCCTTTATCTCTGAAGACAGTAATTTTATACTACATAGATGTATCTGGTAATATAGTACTACTAAATTATCTAATAGTTTTACACAGTTCAGACATTAATTGGGTTCTGTGCAGTGTGATCAAAGAACCCTGATGCAGCAAAACCTGCCTGTCTCACTCTTCACTGGGGCTCTGTGTTACTCCAGTTCTGTTTTGCTGAATCACTGTCAGAAGTGATGAGACAGGTGAATTCTCATGAGTGATGAAGGAAACCAAGAGGACAGTGTTAGGCAGCCAGAGGGTATGCCACTGGGAGGATTCATGAGTCTAAAATCCTGAGGATATGCAAGAGTCCAGTCAAAACACAGGCTGTGGTGGCTGATAAATTTTTCAACATCTCTCTTCTATATTCTATTTAAACCTTATTAACATGGGACAATGATTTGTAGTCAAAGTCAAGTGCGATAGCGTTTGTCACGGTATGTTAACAAGAGAAAAGGCTTTTACTTTGAGTGTGCTATTATCTACTGGTAGCCAGTTGATGTCATTTTTTTAGATTTCAGTAAAGTTTTGATACTGTCTCTCACAGTATCCTTCTGGACAAAATGTCCGGCATACAGTTTGACAAACACATAATGCAATGTGTGAGCAACTGGCTGACGGGTCAGGCCCAAAGAGTTATGGTAAATGGGGTTATATCAGGCTGGTGGCCAGTCACTAGTGGGGTTCCCCAGGGCTCCATTTTAGGGCCAGTTCTTTTCAACGTTTTCATAAATGACTTGGATGTAGAACTAGAAGGTGTTCTGAGCAAGTTTACGGACAATACTAAACTGGGAGGAGCAGTTGATTCCGCTCATGGTGGAGAGGCCTTGCAGAGATCTGGACAGATTAGAGAACTGGGCAATCACCAGCCGCATGAAGTTTAACAAAAGCAAGTGCCGGATTCTGCACCTGGGAAGGGGCGGCCCTGGCTGTACATACAGGCTGGGTGATGAGACGCTGGAGACCAGCCATGCTGAGAGCCACTTGGGGATCCTGGTCGACAGCAAGATGAACATGAGCCAACACTGTGCCTGGGCTGTCAGAAGGGCCAACCTTGTCTTGGGTTGCATCAAGCACAGCATTGCGAGCTGCTCTAGGGATGTGATTGTCCCACTCTACACTGCGCTGGTGCGGTCTCACCTAGGGTACTGGGTGCGTTTTGGGCACCAGAGTACAAAAAGGACATAAAACTATTGGAGAGCATCCAAAGGAGGGTGACAAAGATGGTGAAGGGTCTACAGAGGAAGAGGTATGAGAAGAGGCTGCTTGGCTTGTTCAGCCTGGAGAAGAGGAGACTGAGGGGAGACCTCATCGTGACCTACAGCTTTGTCACGAGGGGGAGCAAAGGGGCAGGCGCTGATCTCCTCCCTCTGGGACCAGTGATAGAACCCGAGGGAACAGCATGAAGCTGTGACAGGGGAGGGTTAGGTTGGAGATCAGGAAAAGGTTCTTCACCGAGAGGGTGGTCAGGCCCTGGAACAGGCTCCCCAGGGAAGCGATCACTGCACCGAGCTTGGCTGAATTCCAGAAGTGTCTGGACAACGCTCTCAGTCATCTGCTGTGATGTGGCTGGTCCTGTGTGGAGTCAAGAGTTGGACTTGATGATCCTTATGGGTCCCTTCCACCTCGGGGTATTCTATCAGTCTATGATTCTACTGCTGAAGAAATAAGTGTTTGTGGTTTCTGCTGCCTAGAAACAGTTGACAGCAAAAAGTTTTATCAAGCTTAGGTGGTGAGCAATGGTTTTTAAAACCATTAATACAGAGTTTGTTTCTGATCTACTTATTGTAAAAATAGAGTCCTTCTCTACTAGTATGCTGCATGGAGCTTTTCATGCCTCTTTTCTTTACTATGCAAATGAATAAGAACTGAAATTTACATTCTACAGCAGTTTTTACTTCTATCAGCCTTTTAATATATGATCTTAAGCACTGATTTACTGTAAATGTTAAAAATGTGTAATCTCTTCCACAGCTGCAAAGGTTTTTTGAGATATTCTTCAAAAGCAGTTCTCCCCAACAAGCCTTCAACAACATGAAGGAAGCTATAAGCAAACTTCTCCTTATAACTGAGGTCTTCAGTGAATCATCTGCCTCTGGACCAAATTATTTCAGTCAGTAAGTGACTTGCCGTGGTCATTGCTATGCTAACGTCAAGACAGCTCCTTAGAAAAAAACAAAAATTGTAGAGGATGCATGATTCCTTAAATAACAAAATCCTCTCTATTTCATACTTCCTCATAGAATAAAGTGAGGATGTGCTGCATTTAGGGAGTAAAATTCTTCAATATCCACAGGGTTTCTAGTTTGCAAAAAGATTATGATGAATATCTAGGAGGAGATGCTGTGTTCTGATGAAGTGTTTCAGGCAGTACAAATGAAGAGAAATCACTCACAATTGAGCCAGTCCTAGCATATATAAAGCTGTATTTCCCTTCAGTGAGCCCTCTGTCATATGTCAAATGTTTAAAGCTAGAGTAACCTAGATGGTTCAGCTCTGGCTGCAGCAGGCAAACAAGAGACACTGCAGAACACTTTATGAAATGTATCTTATGAAATATAGCTAGGCGGTAACAGTCACTTTTCTGTGGGTGTTAAATCATGGAAATCACTTCTATTTGAGTGTTACAGTTCTTACACATAAATCAACATTTATTATGTAATATTTTTATTAATTGAAATTAGTATTTGTTCTATATATGTTATGTCACATCCCTGACATTTTTATCATAAATAGCAATTAAGTGACTATTACGTTAATGTATTTTATAAAGCTATTTGAGAACCCAGGTGTTTTAGTAGCAGTAATATAAATCTCATTATTTGACTTATGCAAACTGGGAATAAAGCTTACATTGTGAGTACAGAGGGTAGCGAGGAGGGGAGGACTGTAACGGGGATGGAGCTTTTTTGACAGTGGTCCAAACTCTAACATTCTTTCACCAGTGAGATGGATATCTCTTGTTTATGTAGCCTGAGACTTGCTTATTGCTTCTGGCCCATGCCATCAAACATCCCCGTAGCTGCAGCACAACTCTTTGGCTTCAATGAGCCCACAGAGTTTTGCCCTCTATTGCCCTCCAAATGTCTTCAAGGCTTTTGCAGGACCTCATTCTCATCAACAGATATTTCCTCCTCCAATGTAGTTCACCTCCCTCACTGGTTTAAAAGTCAACCGTGTAAGTGCACTTTAATCTAGCACTGTTTTCATCAGCTCAGTCTGACTCTGTGTTTAATGTTGCTGGCTCTTCTTAGAGATATTTTATTTACTCTATATCACACGCTCCTCTTGACCTGTGTCTTTATGTTCTTGTGTATATTCTTTGGACCTCTGTGTGTATGTCACTGTAGCATCTATTTCACAACAAGACCTAACTTCACTGAGTCTGAATCCTGTTATATTGTGTTTCAGATGCCGACAATGTTTTCAAATGCTAACCTTTGACATTGGATTTGGCACGTCCATATACCCAGTAGTACTTGAGGTGAGAAAATGACACAAATTATTGCTTGACCCAAAAAACTTACACCAAAAAGAACACAGCAGGGAACCCTCTCTGACAGTTACCCTCAAACCTCTGAAAAATGTCTGAGTACATTAATATTAATTTGGCCTGACAGTGGAGAGTTGCTGTGGGAGAAACCAGTTTTTAAGGGACAGAGTTCCTGTGATGAAGTTCACCACACCGCTGACGTGTGCAAACCTTTCAGTTTCAGCATTATGGGATTGTCACCCCAACTGAGTATCAGCCAAACAAAATCCATAGGAAGCCTTGCTTGCAAGTGAAGTTCGGTATTAACTGTGCCAGAACAAAGAGGAAGGGAGGAAGTTAAAATACCACAGCTGGCTTTTAATACAAGTTAAAGCTTTCCATGAATTGCATTGTACTTCTTTTGTTCATCACCTGTGTTGACCTCCACTGTGGTGCCTTCTTCCTGGGTGGTCCTCAAGGCCCTCAAAACCAGGGAAATATGATGTGTGGCATAAACTCTGTGTGGAGTTCTGTAGCACTCCTGCCTCAGAACAGCCTGGCCAGAAACAAAAGTTGTACTACTTTCCAGCTGCTTCTCATTGTCCCTGTATACAGATACACATGTGTATGCACCTAGGTGTATAAAATCTTTGTCCATATTTACGTTGCACAAAAGGGAAAAATAGTAGTAAATATATCCTGGGAAATTACAGGAGAACACTTTTAAAATTCATCCTCAGTTGAAAAATCTGTTCAAGTTTCTAGTAACAACAGGGCAGTCAATCTCTCCATCCTTCACAAAACAAACATCCTTTAAACACAAAGGAAAAGTGGACATGTGGAAGAAAGTTTGCACAATTTTAAAAAGTCCATGAACACTTTATCCTTAATTAGTCTGACAAAACTTGCTTAGCTAGTATAAGAAATGTGACACATCATAAAAAAATTAATAATTGTATACTGAATTGTAAAAAAATTCTCCCAAGAGTTGCTTAAAAATCTAAACTAAACATAAAGCATGATGTCTGCCTGCCTGTGTAGTAGTCTCAGCTGTCAGCCATAAGCCCATAAACGTCCAGTGAATCAGTAGTGCTTAATAGTTACTTAGGAAAATACAAATTACTTTAAAAAATAATGGTTGATATTTACTGTGACATTTGACTTTGAATAGCGTTCCTTGGAAACTGTAGTATGCACACACCCCGTGCCGCTTGAAGTTATGTTTGTGTTTATGCTAAAATACTAATTTGTTCATATTTTAAAAACATGAGTTTATTCACTGTGCTTGTATATTTTAAAATTTATGCCTTCATATGCAGTAAGTTGTAAATACTGAGAGAGTTGTCTTAACACGTAAGCTGACATTTTATTTCTTTTATCAAACTTCAAATCAAACACAGGGAAAAAAAGCTCTCACCTGAGAATGCAATATTGTGCTCTGTCCGCTGGAGGTCAGCAAACATTATGGTGTGTAGTTCTGACAGAAAATGTGCTGCAGTATTTGCTATATTATAATCTTTTTATTAGTGTTATTATGACTTTTTTTAATAAATAATTCCAGTTTGGTATATGTAGTTATGAGAAGACTGGACTTGATATTCAAACTATAAATTCTTCTATTGTTTTCCAACAGGTGCATGAAAACTTTGACTTTCAAGATGAGGATGAATTAAATATTCAGGACCAAACTTTCAAAGAATTTCTTTTTGAAGATACTTTTAAATTTCTCTTATCTAATGAATCCTCAACATCTAGTTTCACAGATGCTTTACAAAAAATATATGGATCAACTGTGAGCAAGGTAGTTCTTTCCCATTTTTCTTATTTTTAACTATTTGAAAATATTTCATTTTATTTTGTATGCCTTTCTGAAATTGTTGGTGCCATAGTATAGAATGAAGGATTTATTTAATCAAAACTATCTGTTACTGAATTCTGGGGAAGTCATGAATAAAACTGCAATTACATTGAATAATCAAATTTCTTTAATAAAAATTCCACTCTGAACTTATGTCATTCCTCAAAGTACAGTATTTTAAAGGTATATTTAAAACTTTAACAAAGTAGCTTCCTCACCATTTTTTTTAAATCTAGAGGTTTGCATGTTTTCATAAACCTATAACTAATTAACTCAAACAAGTAGATTCATGAGCATCAGAATTAAATTTTGTTTCCTACAACTTTGTGTCTTACTCTGAATGCAAGATTTGAGTCTGTACAAAGTTTGCATCACTTTTGAAATCTATTTCTGACAAGCTGGGAACTCCTTTAGCAGTATTTCTCTGCCTGGGCACTTGGAAAGGGGCATTTCTGAGAAACCCTCTGCTTGCAAGACTTACAGGGACTACGCTATCCCTGCGACTTCTGCCTCTCAGGCAGGTGTGATGAAAAAAGGGTCATGGCTTCTGAATTTATGACAGGACAAAGCAGGAAGCCGCAGACACATACACACGTACAATATGATTGCCTAAGTCTGTTTTCCGTAGGAGACCAGACCACATTTCAAACTGCCCAATTCACTGTCTGTACTTTATGCAGTCTCTTCCCATGGTAGTTTCTGTGGGTTCTTTTCTACACAAAGCTAAGGCACAGGTCACTGTATTCTAGGCTGAGAAATGGGAAGAATTGCCAAGGAGCTGGCTTGATGTGACTTTGGATGAGGTTAGGCAAGTTGAGAGCTGCTGTAACTTGTTGCTTTGACTACCAAAGGGGTTGGGGTCTAATGAAAGCACATTGCTTTCCATGTGATTTGACCAGAATATGCTGCCCTTTCCTTCATAGGATGGAATTTACCACAAAGAAGATGAGCTGTGTTTATCTTTAGAAGAGATAAATTCAATGATTACTTTCATAAAGGAGATGAAGAGTCTTGGACAATTTGAGCTGGTAAAATAAACAGAGGTTTTGTTTATTGGATACATATTTTATGCAAATCTCTTAACATTTCTCCTTTGTTGTCATTCTTTGCTGTCTCTGGCTTAGGGCCTTAGGCTGGATGGACAGGGAGGCAGGAAGGTAGAGGTTATTCTGATTTTATTTTGGAGGATTTTTGGAATTTTAATAAAAAGAGATAAAGAAAAAATAGAATTTGATCTGAGGATTCATTGAAAAGGACAGTGTTGAGGTTTAACTCCAGCTGGCAACTAAGCACCAGTCACTCACTCACTCCCCACTCATAAAAGAAAGAAAACTCATGGCTTGAGACAAAGACAGTTTAATAGGTAAAGCAAAAGTTATATGTGCCAATGAAGCAAGACAAGGAATTCATTCACCACTCCCCATGGCAGGCAGGTGTTCCGCCATCCCCAGGACAGCAGGGCTCCGTCACGTGTAACAGTTAACTTTGGAAAACAATCACCATCACTCCAAATGATGTCCCCTCCCATCTTCTCCCCCAGCTTTATATGCTGAGCATGAGGCCACGTGGTATGGAATACCTCTTGGGTCAGTTAGGGTCAGCTGTCCTGGCTGTGTCCCAACTCCTTGTGCATCCCCAGTCTCCTCACTGGTGGGGTGGGGGGAGGAGCAGAAGAGGCCTTGGCTCTGTGTAAGCACTGCTCAGCAGGAACTAAAACATCCCTGTGTTATCAACACTGTTTTCAGCGCAAATCCAAACCATAGCACCATGCTAGCTATTATGAAGAAAACTAACTCTATCCCAGCCAAAACCAGCACAGACAGCTAAAGCAGAAACAGTCGGAAAACAGAATGAAAGGAAAAGGGGGGAAAATATCTAAATGACTAATGAGTTGGTAAGAAAATAGAATTAAAATTCAGCAAAGCAGGTGTGAATGGGAGAACTGGAGACAGTACAACACTGAGATCATGACCAAAGAATACATGTAGATGAGAAAGTAGCAAAAAAAGCACAGCTGGAATATGTAATATGTCATCTTCTTCACACTTCAAGTGAGTTCATGGAGGAATAACAGTCAGTGTCATGAAGAGGCATGGCAGTTAATGAGGGAAATGACACGTATTGGGGAAATAAAAGATCTGCAACTGGATCTGTTGTTCAGAAAGTCTGCATGATATCAGGTTTTCTTCGAGACCTCCTGGATAAGTATCAGGGTTGGAGACTAATGAGGTTTTTTGAAAAGACATTGAATTGAATACATCTGGAAGTTGAATCAGAGGCAAAGGAGTTAGACTTCCATGTCAGTACTAGTAACCCTGATTTGCAAGGCTGGGAAAGACAGTCATTTAACTGGGCAATCACCAGCCGCATGAAGTTTAACAAGAGCAAGTGCCGGATTCTGCACCTGGGAAGGGGCAGCCCTGGCTGTACATACAGGCTGGGTGATGAGATGCTGGAGACCAGCCATGCTGAGAGCCACTTGGGGATCCTGGTTGACAGCAAGTTGAACATGAGCCAACACTGTGCCTGGGCTGCCAGAAGGGCCAACCGTGTCTTGGGGTGCATCAAGCACAGCATTGCCAGCCGCTCTAGGAATGTGATTGTCCCACTCCACGCTGTGCTGGTGCGGCCTCACCTCGAGTACTGAGTGCAGTTCTGGGTGCCACAGTACAAAAAGGACATAAAGCTATTGGAGAGTGTCCGGAGGTGGGCAACAAAGATGGTGAAGGGTCTAGAGAGGAAGACATATGAGGAGAGGCTGAAGTCCCTTGGCTTGTTCAGCCTGGAGAAGAGGAGACTGAGGGGAGACCTCATCGTGGCCTACAGCTTCTTCACGAGGAGGAGCAAAGGGGCCGGCGCTGATCTCCTCCCTCTGGGACCAGTGATAGAACCCGAGGGAACAGCATGAAGCTGTGACAGGGCAGGGTTAGATTGGAGATCAGGAGAAGGTTCTTCACTGAGAGTGTGGTCGGGCCCTGGAACAGGCTCCCCAGGGAAGTGGTCAGAGCACGGAGTTCCAGAAGCATCTCAGTCACCTGCTCTGAATGGGGCTGGTCCTGTGTGGAGCCAGGAGTTGGATTCGATGATCCTTATGGGTCCCTTCCAACTTGGGATATTCTGTGATTCTACGATTCTATGATTTTCTACACATGTGGGTAAGACCATTAATATAAATCCATCCATATGGTATATACACTGTCTTCTGATCATTTCTCGTTTCTTTGCCTTGTACAAATATTATAACATGTAGTCTCTAATCAGTGTCTCTCTTCTCAGCTTTTCCCTTCCACTGCACCCAGGATTCAAACTTTACTGCGCGACCTTTATCGCATGGTAGACCCAATGAGGCGGCTTGGTTCAGTCCTGACTATGCATTGGTTGCTTTCCAGTTTACTTGAACAATTCCAGTTCATGACTAAGGAGGCACACAGAGATCTTTCTGAATGGTAAGATAGTGATTATGTGATGTGTTCAGGAGTAGTTTTTCAAATATTAATTGCAGTAGCTCCAGTGAGCACCATAAAACTTAATCCTTAGTGCATGTAAGCAGTTGTGATGAAGATCCATCATCCCATCATGGTGCAGTGTCAACCATTCTACCATTAGAGTTGCAGCTAGGTTTCTATGTAGGACAGTTTTGCCTATTAATACAGAGGACTCTGCATTAAAAACTTAATTGAAGCTACAGTAAATTTTTTTCTAAGAAATGTGAAGTGAATAATGTAGGTTGTTTCTGAGCAACTGTAAACTCAAAATTAGGGGTGCTTACCAAGATTAAGAACATCTTTCAATTTATTCACCAGTTAGAAGAAAAACTGCAAAAAAAATATAAAATTTTAAGTGAAGATTTTTCCAAAAGGGACTAATAATCATAAGTGACTCTAAATTTTCTGTCCAGTAAGACAGGTCAAAGAGCACCATATTCTGAGATCCTCATTTTAACTGTTTTTGAAAAGCTGGAAGAAAATTTTAATGGCAAGGTTGGATCCATTTAGCTTCTGGCAAGAGATTTTAACTTTTATAAGGAAGGAGGGAGGGAAGGAGAAAGGAAGGAAAAGAGGAAGGAAGAAAGAGAGGAAAGAAAAGAGGGAGTAAGGAATGAATGGAGGAAAGGAGAAAAGTTGTGCTATACTATATGTTTAGTATAAAATTTGTAAAAAATGTGTTTTCTGTGCTCATTCTGTCCTGGCTAATGATATTTCATTCACATGTATGCCATACTTCTTCACCAACTACAGGCATATGTTATTTTGCAAACAACGGCTTGGGAACGGAGCACGTTAGAAAATGTGCGTGCTCGGTTCCACTGAGTCCCAAGTATAATGGGCAAATGACATTGTTTTGTCCATTTTGCTTAGACAATGCCATAGCGATTCTATAAGGCGCCTGTAAGATTTCTTAAGTGTTAATTTTGTTCCTCATTGTGGGTGTGGGTGTGGCTTTCAGCAAGTCAGTCGTCATCTATATCTTTGTTTGCTTAGCTATAAAGTGAAGCTTATGCTTTACCCCTGCGCTAGGTAACTGTTTATTAGTGTTTTGAAAACCCACAGTTCCACGAAGGTGCTCAGTATTATTGTTGTTACTGCAGGCCGCCCCGTGAAAAGTAACTCAAAGACGCAGCTGCTTGCATTCATGTGTAAGCCTTTGCCCTTTTGCCAAAATAGTTAGGTTTGCATATCAAAGCATACCAATCTTTAGCAGCTTTCTGTTCTAATCTAAGCTGTGCCACTCACTCACTTTGAGCAAGCCCCTTGGCCCCTTTTTTTTCTTCAAGCTGAACTTTATTGTATGTGTATAAATACGTAGAAGTACCGTGACCTTTCTCTAGGGCATAAGCCAGGCTGCTTCTCTGCAGTGCATTTTTCTGCAATGGCTAAGCTAATAACGCCATTCTGTTCACTCACTGTATAAAAACCCATGTGTTTTGACATTGCTAAATCATAATCTTACACTCCTATAGCTACATGCATGTGATGGTGATGCATGTGTCAGATATGCATGTAATTACACTTAATTGCAAGGAAGAAAGAGCTTAGTGGAGCTTACTCCCCAAATAACTCAGGTATGCATTTTCTTTGAGCTTTGATTAATCTTTTTTGAGATTCCCAGCTTTGATGAGTTTGTATATTAGAACATTTTCCTGAATTTCTTCAGTTAAGGCCAGGTTGTCCATTGATTTATTTAACAGTTCTTATTTCTCTGACCATGCAAAATTGGTATTTCCCTTTACAAAAGTCAGTGGTTTGCATAGCTGACTGTCCAACCAGACAAGCACAGGAAAAACAATAACTTCTGACTTAGGTCCTGTACAGTTATGCTGTTTATTGAACATGAATCCATCCACAGGATAGAGACAGGATTTGAAGAAGGTTCCTGGTGTACTCTTCTTAACATATTTCATCTATAGGTTTGGTACTGAAACCTTAAATGATAGTAGTGAACTCTCTGAATTCCTCCCACAGGAGAAGCAAGAACTCTAGAAACACATCTCAAACTATAATGAAATGGTTACAGCCTAGGTGAGAATGACCATCTCAGATATATTGCATAACATCTGACAAAGTTCTGTGAAAGTGATGGAGTGGTACTGCCTAACGTGCACTGAAATACATTCTCTGCATTGTTTATGTGCTGTTTTTCAACTCTGCAGTTTCAACCTGTGATACGACAAAGACATATGTCATTACTGTCTCTTAGAATGCAGCCTATGAAGTACTGTGGCACGTATGTTTGGCTGTGTCAGACAGCAGCGTAATGTAGGAGAATCAGATTGGTGAGAAAAGCTAACCCTTTTGTATTTGCCTGAGACAAAAACCTAGGCAGGTCAATAAAGTTGCAAATGCTTTTGTGAAATCAACTGATATATTTGGAAAAGCGTTACTGTCTTCCCATATGCAAGTCCTTTGTTAGGCCAAAATAGGAGCAGCAGCCCTCAAACTGAATTTGGGTTGAAAATAATTTCTTGGAGTTTAACTTGGTCATTCTCATCACCTGGGCAGACTGAGAAACAAACATGGTTTGGACTATGAAGCAGAAGGCAACAGCAAGGAAGTCTGGAATAGGGTCACTGATCTGCAATGGGAAGAATGAGAGACAAGGAAGGAAGGAAGGAAGGAGGGAGGGAAGGGAGGGAGCTGGGATTAAGTTCCAGGAAACCAATCCCACTCTTGAGGGGGCAATTTTGTATTTCCCTCTTGAAGATCAGTACAAGATACTTCATTCAGTTGAACCAAATGCCCTCATGGAAACTCTGTGACTGAAGCCAACCAAGGATGCTACAAAGCAGAGAGCTCACACTGCCAATTAATCAAACAAAAAAAATTGCTAGTCATCACATTTCAGAAAATTACCTGTGGTGACTTCTCATTTTCAAGACCGACCTACAAAACATCATCTAAAGAAATAAAATTCGTAAATCTACCAAATATTGAAATATGGTCTCAACGTTGACTTTATGACCCATTAAAAATTGCACCAGAGGCCCCAAAAGTGACCAGATTTTTTCCTTTTTGTTTTAATCTTACAAAAGGTATTACCTATTTCTATACATCTTTCATTGCTTATGTCTGGTTTCATCAGAGCTGCGTTACTATTGCTGCTGTCAATCCTTTTACTTGTTCATTTGCTGAATTAGAGAGATTTCTAAAGAACAGGTTCACTGTCAATAGTTTGTGATGTACACAGTGGGGATCTCTCAAAAGGTACATTTACAAGCATACATTCACCCAGAGTATCTGACATATAGTCATTAGTTTCATTGGAGCTAATTGCAAAGTGTGTAGGCAATGCCCACATCTGCGCTTGATAGCTCCTCTGAGATACTAAGTAAATTAGGGGCCGCTTATACAGAAGAAGGTCCCTCCTTGAGTAACCATGTGTGAAGGAAAGGACTCTGCAGAGCCCAGGATCTCAGCTGCTCTCTGCCTGAGGAAGAGCTTCGTAACTGCATCATTCCTCAGTCCTGCCGGCTGCAAGGAGCTTGGACAGAGGAAAACTTGATGGTGCTGATAATCAAAAAGTCCAGTCATCAGCAGAGATAAATACAGTAATCTGAGTATCTTTCTGTAATGTAATTTCTAAATATTACATTTTGATACCCCTGCTGTAACTAAATAGGGTTATGGGATATGTCTCAATGTTGTCCGATGATAGTTGCCATCTCTTTACAGAATTGACATGTACAGGTCATGCAGTTTCTCTGCACAGATGGTGGCTGCCACACTCCTGAGATGTCTGTCCTCTGGCTGAACAAAAGCTTGATGAGTTTAGACATCTTGTTTTCACCTTACAATAGAGTTTGTGACTGGGCGATGCAAAAAGGAAGAGTGGAGGGAAAAAACATATTTGACAGGTGTTAGCCATTACCTCCTTGGCAAGCAGAAAGAGGGGTGAAAAATTACTTATAAATTGTAAAACAAACTCTCTAATAGTCTGCTAAGTGCTTCCTTTGAAGAAGGTCATGAACGTGCATGAAATTAGGGCGGTGCAAGCTCCAGGCTGCATGTCCATGCACACACACACACAGATCTGCCAGCTGCTTCTTTCCTTATCTCAGTGAGATGATGCAGAAATCTCTGTTTTATTATTGGACAGTCTACCTTTTACAACGATTAACTTCAATATTGCTTTCAGCAGCTCCTGTTGAAACATTAGGGATAACTGATTGTACAGAACAATATTGCCACCTCCCTTCCTTGGCACAGATAGTGACTTTGGGTCTTGCAAAATCCAGACTGAAGGGGCAGCAGTATCTGGGAAGAAGCTGCTTTGTGAGAATTTTGAGGAAAAACACAACGTGTGAAAGCTTCGAGAAATGCTAATGGACCTCTGAAAATGTCTTATCAGCCAGAGCTCCCGTACGTGGATTGGAGAGAAGCCTACTGCTTTTCTTCTTCTGAATGCTATATGAAAGGAAAAACCTGTGGAGTTAGCAGTATGGGCACCACTGCCATGCTAATGAATTATTGCAATAGACTTGTCTTTTTTTGCCACCGAGGATTTATATATGTACTTCGAATGTTGATCATGTGATTTGTTTTGAATCAGCAAACAAACCAAAACACATAGGTGTTCCTTTCTATAAATTCATGCTAACCTCAGCACAGATAATTACCATGACACAGACTTAATTTATTTTTAACTCTTTTTGAACAAAGTCTACCTTTAACTTCAAATATACATAAAAAAGCAGCATACAAACAGTTGAAAGATATGGTTTGGATTATTTTATTATTGGCTATACCTACTCTTACTTTTCCCAGCAATTCAACTATGGTTTGAGATTTATTTCTGGTTTTCTTTTTTTCACGTTATATACTACTGTTTGTTATGGAATGTATGTTTTCTGTCATGTTAATTCACATAACATTGCTAATGCTGGGAACATGAATTCAGAAGGTTCATCTTTCCATGGAGAATATTAAAAATACCATGTGCTGTACGTTGCTGCATAGAAATTCTCGAAAGGTATTCCATGCATTCTATTCCTTCCATTCATGTAAAAATATGTCTGCTCTTGAATTGACAGGAATTCTTCTCAAGAAAATGCAAGTCTTAGGCAGGACATTCCTGACTTCAGGAAGAATCATGAAGGTAAATGATCAGAGTAAGATCTGGTATAGATGGTATGTCTTTCCTATTTGCACTACTTCTGATAGCACGTATGATTTAGATTACATTGTTCTGCATTCCAACTGGAAGGTCTTGGCTTACTACGTATAAAAGACTCATTTCTTCCTTATCTGTATAAGCTGTTCTGCTGAGCCCATGAGCACTGTTCATGATCCTAAAGCAAAGATCTCACACTGAAGAGAATAAAAGTACACTGTGTTCTTTGTAATTAACACAATGAGGATTCCTTTTCCTATATGATTGTGAATCAGGCTTAGAGCAGAAAATTATTAATGGTTTCTGTTTATCTTTCAGCATTGCGTTATTCCAGTAAGACTAAAGAAAGACAGTGCAGTTATGGTAAGTCAAGGTCTTTCTAGATAATTAAGAGGTAAGAAGAGAGATTACTTGAACAAATTTATTGGGTTTTACTATATAACCTTTTAGTGAATAGAGTGCCTGTGGACTATTATGTAGAAATAAAAAGGATTTTTAGTAGCAAAAATGTTTATGAATCACTCAATAATTGGCCTATTGTGTTGAATAAGCCTCAAGCACAAAGTTAAACATTGCTATGCGCACATATTAATGTGAGTATTCCAGCACTCGTTGATCCCTTGCCGCGCTTCAGTAGACTTTTGCCCGTTATTTCCAAGAACTTTAGCATACATTTGTTCTTGTAGAATAACCTTTCAACCTGTATGGAGTTTAATCAGTCTTGTATAAAGTCAGTCTTCAGCTCAATGATGGCATTTTAAAGAGCTGCTTAAGAGATGAAGAGTTTTTCTAAAATACCTGCTTGTAGAAATATTTAAAGTATATTTAAAGATATGTAAAGATTTAAAGTGTATTTGTCTTTGGTGGGAGAAATGCTTTCTGCAGCCTTCCTCATTGACACATTGTCTGAGGGGGCACTTTATAAATGCGAAACAATTAATCTGTGGCAGAAAGGCTTTCCGATGCATTGAGCCTCATTTCCCCCTGTTACTGATCTTAGAGTGCCTCCAGGAACTCCTCTCTGTCAGTCAAAGGCCAGAAATGCTCCTGGGCTGGCTGACTGGCACCACCATTCCAATTTCATCCTATTTTATTTTGAAAATTCCTCAATTAATTTTATTTTGAAAATTCTTCCTCATTTTTAAGCTAGTAATGAGATAACCTGTAAGGCGTACAAGTTGTGGAGAACTGTTTATACTCATCTGTAGGATTTTTTAAAATACGTTCTGTGTGTGTCAACTTATAAGCCTCTATTCCCCTACAAATCTAGTCCAAATTCTGCTCTTCCACTGGAATAACTTCCTTTACATTTTAATCCATGCAAGAGAGTGCTGAAATTGCCCTGTTTTGTTTCTCAGGGCAGATAATTCCAGGTGGAAAAGGCCCACACAGAACTGCTTGCATGCTTTATGACCCTTTTAGGCCATGCTTTAAGCCACAAGATTTTTTGGATATTGCAGCAAAAGAGTTTCTTGGCTGCTGTATTTTCTAAAGTTCTCGGTTTTAAACACATACTACATGGCAAGAAAGTTTTGAATGTTTAATACTGTAAATCTGAATCCAATAGGTTGGATTAAAATATTTGTCATAAGTGGGTTGCCAGCAAATAATTATTCTCATGAGTCATTTGGCAAACACTACAAAATAAAGGATACATTTGAGCAAATAGGATTTGATTGTGGAGATTTCATACACAGGGAAGGAGATGGAATTTGTTGATTTAGGAATTTTAATAAATCATTCTTCCAGCTGTACTGAAAATGACCCCATGGGTCTACATATCTCCATGTGACTTGTTCTTATGAACAGTAAGAGTATGTCTAACTAATTTTGATTTTTATTGGCAATTACACACGTACATAAACCCTGTACACAGGCTGGTACCTAAGTAGGTTATGAATTTTGGCCTAACTCTTCTTTAAGTTTTAGTTAACCAACTGGAGACAGGATCTCCCAGACCTAATCCTTGCATTTTCAAAGGCTTAGACTTTGAGTTTTGTAACTCTGACTAGAGTCACTGGGCACTGAATGATTAAAATCCCTCCAGGGTCTGAAAATTTCTCTCAAGTGCCAGTCCAAACTCCATTAAGACCTTACAGCAAGATTGTGAGTCTCAGAGTGACCAGGCATTAAAAATCTTGCCACTGTACATGTTATCAATCTGCCAGAAGTTGCATGTTACTTGAAAATGTTCATACATTTCACAGTTTTTTCTTTGATGCCTTCTTGGAACAGATAAAGATACCCTATCTCATATCAGGCAGATCTTCACCAGTCCACAGCTGGACTTGAATCCACAGTTCAACCCAAAAATCAGGGAATACTATGCAGAAGTCCCATTCGACATGGTGACAGTGAAAATAGGAGCAGAACCCTCTAACTGTCAATGCCAAGTACATCTTGATGAGAAGAAAGGACCAAGGTATGAGTAACAAAATATCGCCGTAAAAACTAAAAGTGTTTTTTGGAAAGAATATTACAGAATTCCTTTGTGTTTCCAAAAGCAGAGAATGCCTATAGATTAGTCACAGGAGAGTCGGGGACTTCCGCACTCAGAAATTTATATTTATCTGTCAATGTCCTGAAGGCAATGGCAATACGTTGTCACACCATAATTAACTGTAGGTTTACAGAGTGCACAGTTGCTAGCATCTCCCACAGCTTCTCCAGTCACTCAGAGCATCAAAGCTTGGTGGGAACAGACCATCATGACACTGCACACAGTAGGGCAGCAATGAATTTGAGCCGTTGTTTCTGCTCTATGACCTAAGCTACTGTCCCACTGGGCTTCGTCCCTCAGCCAGAAGTCTGCTGACATGCATCAGAGGATCTGCAGCTGGGAACAAGAGAAGAAATAAGTTCAAGTATACTAATTCAGAATGATCCATTTTCATCAGAATTGTATTATAAGGGATAGTCATCAGCAAGAGTCCCAGCTTATCTGATCATTTAGAGAAGTATAAAGCTGGAGGATAGGGGTAAGAGCAAAGTTATCAGCAAACATCAGGTCTGAGCACTGACCCACAATCATCCACGATGCTTAATTGCTACTGTGATCCTTGGCATAGTTTTGCCTTTCCCAACCAGCTCTTTCATCTGCCAGGGACTGTTCCCAATAGGCATTCTGGGCATGGCCTGATTTTGGATGTTGGGAGGGACAAAACCTGTTTATTTATCTGGGTCAGGTACCTCAGAACCAAGAACTGACCAATTTGCTTAGTAGCCATCACTACCTTGATAAAAGATTTCCTTGCTGACTGCTGGACATTTAAAAGGGAGGGCAAGGACAATGATACGCTTGGGAGGAAGCATACTTAACCATTACAGAGCTAGCTTTGCTCCATGGCATGACGTGCCTATGCAACACACAATCTTTTGACTGACTACGAAGCAGATACTTTGACCTAGAATGTCTGCTGGTAACCAGGCAGTCTGTACAGTTGTTACTGATCTAATGCCTAATTATGCTTCCTGTATTTTCAAGAAGAAATTAGTCTTGATTCATCATTTCAAAAGAATCTTCCGTAAAGTCCTTCTCCCCAACTTTTTAGAATTTTCATGTTAATCATCTTGCCAGTCAGCACAGATACATGCGAAATACTGAAGCTATTTCTTCCTTGTAAAAGGAAAACAGAGTAGAAATATGTCCTTTACACTGAAAAGTAAAACCCCTGGATTTGTAGGTTCTGTGTCTTTTGGCATTTCTCATTTCCCTGCCAAGGGAAGAACAGCACAGCCCAGCTTTGCTCTTGCCTGTCACTCCGAGCAGTTTGTCTGAGACTCCATCACAATTGGCTAGTGGACAATTTTATCAGCTAGCGGACACCTCTGATCTTGTTTGTGTCCCTGTGAACTTGGACCTGCCAGGAGTTATTGTCCCTGGTGGCTTCCTTCACAGATTTCGTGTCAGAATTGTTGCCACTGCCACTGACGCTCTTTTCACTAAGTTTCACTGTTGGTATTTTGTCTTCCTGAAAGAACTGTAAATTGTTTTAGCAAATCTTATTTTACACTGTTCTTTATTTAAAATCGTGTGTATTTGGTAAGAGAAAGAAAATGTTAGAGGTAGAAGCTTCAAGGAGCAAGTAAAATTTAGCTGCCATAGGCAAAGCAGTGTAAATCTTTATTTCCTTAGTGTTTATTCCACTTCTTTCCTGTTTTGCCTTGCAGCATTGCTAACTACCCACTTGGCCTTGGATTGAACAAAGTCGTAGTTCTTGTAACAGATGACTCACAACCCAAACCTCAAGTTGTGAGCAGCTACAAAATCACAATTTATAGAGAGGACCGCCCTAGTCTGCCTTTGTTTGATGACTATATGATATGTGGATTTGTGCAGGTATTGTCTCTATTTTCTTTTGCTATACAAATTAATAGTGAATTTAACTGGGTTCTGTTCATTCAGTGGTATAAATTAGGCCAGAGCTGGGGTAGAGTCAGTTTTGGTGAGATTAGAATCTGAGTTCTAAATGCTCTAATTGTATGAAATACAGCATTTACAGAACTTTTTGGCTGTAAAAAGTCAGACCTGCATAAGTACCTGCTACAGTTACCATGCATTTGAGAAGTCCATCTTAATTAATCCTTGCTTTGGTCAGCCAAAACCTTACCCATCAAAGTGCTGTTTGCTTGTGAGAAACATTCCCTCAGTACCATGCAGCGAGCAGGTTGCAGTTTTCGTAACTATCAATCTATGACATTGGAACCACGGAAATTCTTTTCCCAGGAAAGATATTTATTATGACAGCGTGTTTATGGCTGTTTAAGAGAAATGCTGCTAGGTAATTTATGAATGAAATATGTGTATTCTAGAAGACCAACAAACACAATGGAAAAAAAGTCACTGATGCTTCCAAAGCAAGGGATGATTGTCGCTTAGATCACATTTATCTGAATGTAAGTTTGGGGATGCAAATAAATTACTCCCAACAAATAACAATCCTTAGGAAGCAATGGGTCTCTTGAATGAAAAAAGGATGACAGTCTGAATCTGTCCCGTAGGGCTTAGGAGGGGATTTGGGGGGGCAAAGTGGACCTCTGGCCGAATTAGCAAGTAAGATAATAAAAAAAAGGACCACTGAAACTTTCAGTTAGTGAAATTATGATGATAAAGATACTTCTCCTAAGATAGAAAACTTGGGATGCAGGCTGGAGCAGAGCTGTTTGGATTCTGAAGTTTGAGGACCAAAAGCTGGTGTTTGATGTGGTGGGCAAAGACAAGCCAGTCAATTCAAAAAGGGAAGTGACATGGTAAATCATAAGCAAGGGCAGTGCTTTTGCCTGTGGGATTTTAGACAGGTTAAAAGGTTTGGTGTGTTCATCCTGAATATTACAGCCTTCATAAAGAATGTGTTACATTGCAACTAATTCTGCAACCAGGAAACAGGATTTTCAAAACCATAGAGTTCAATGTGTCATCAATGTCCATGTCAAATTCTATCTTATCTTCTTTATGAAGATCTTTATATATCAATTTATCCTTTTCATAAAATTTATTTCCCTTCTCCAGTTCCTTTCTATATACTTGGGAGACCGGGGTGGGAGAATGCAAAGCATTTTACATGATGGGACAGATCAAGAGGGATTTTTTTTTAATGTGGAGAAATAAGCACTGGGGCTTACAACAGGAGCCAAAGAGATTATAAATGTTGATAGCAAATTGCATGTTGACAATAACTATCTCAATCTGCAAATCAGAACTGTCAGAGAAAATGTATGTGGTAGTCATAGCCTACTGACTGCTGATCTGAATATCTGATTATGGTGCTGTCTGTGTCTGGCACTCTCCCGATTTGCTGTCTCTTCTCTTGCACTTATCTTACAAGCTCAAAAGGTCAAGGACCATCTTCTTGCTCTCTGTACTGGCTCAGCACTAAATCTGCTACAAAATACAAACAAGAATAAAACCGCATAATACCTAAGAATTTAGTTCAGGTCTACAGCAATTAGCCTGACACCTTAGGTGTGAATTAGTGTGAAAAGGAGAGCAGCAGTAGGCTGAGTTCATGTTATACTACTAGGAAAACACACTGGCTGGGAAGATGTGAGGAAAGCTCCACTTGTCACCCAATTTAAGGCATGTATCTGGATGCAGGAACAGGAATTCAACCTCATACATGTCCTCCCACACTAGATTTTACACTGTTGTTAATGTTTTATGATAGCATTTATAAGACTGAGTATGAATCTTTGAAGCACCATGAAGGCAAAGAGATCTAGGATGATAAAAATTAAATGTGTTTTAGAAGTTTCTTTTGATTGAGCTCAGTTTTCTGCTCATATGTGAAAAACTGCTCTCTAATTAATATAATTGTTCAGAGCTAAGGAGTACTTCAGGAGTTTAGAGTAAAAATGAGATGAAAAGCATTCTTGTGGTATCTAATGAGGGCTGTGAAGATACAGTATGAGATTCTAAGACAACCGGGTTTTTTAGATATGTTAAAGGCAAACTTATCAGAGAGTGCATTTCAAAAACAAACGAAGGCTGGAACTGGAGATAGAAATGGCATTCTAAAACATTCAAAAGCCTGCGCTTTTTTTTGCCTTTTTCCTAGCTGCTAGAAGGTAATTTATTAACTTTTGCTTAGAGTGATTTTTTTTTTTCAATACAAAACTCAGGTCTTAAATAGCATCATTACATTCTGCTTTCCATACTAGAGAGCATTATGCGTTCTTGCAGGGTGGGTTAATACACCCTGATCAATGGCACAAATGCTTGTTCTCTTAGTAACAAGACACCTGTTTTAGAAGCAAAAGGATAAATACAGCGTGAACTGATGAAGTCTCCTTTGGACACTTGACTAGGCACAACTGGGATCACGCATGGGGAGAGAAAGGTCATGGACAGTAGCGTGGTCTTTCTCACAGAAGGCTTCAGTTAAAATTCTAATCCAGTGACTTTTTTTTCTGACTTTCTTTTATGTTTAATCCCATTAGGATATTCAGGTTTCACTGCAAGATGATACTATATGGAAGGTTACAGTAAAAAGACAGAGCACGGGATGTTGTTTCAAGTCTTCTAGAAATTCTCATGCAGTTGAATAATCCTGGATTAATTTCAAGGCTATTGAGTTAAAAAGTGTGTGGTTCCAAGCCATGCAGCCCCTAAAAAGGGGAAAAATACTGTCCTTTCTACTTTTTGATAGCAGCTATAATATCCTCATTAGAACCAAATTAGTAGAGGATAAACCGTGGCATCGCCACAGCACCTTCAGCAGCTTTGGTGGCCCTTCATTGTGTGTTCTGCATTCTGATAGCATTGCTTGAACTACAGATGGAGAGGTTATTGGTTTGTGCTTTAACTTAATTTTGTGTGATTACTGACAATATTCAAAGTAAGTGTCCTTGAGAGAAGTGGTGCCATTTCATTATCCCCTGTGGAGCTGCGATACCAAGATAGGCAGAATACAAAGCAAGCAGCAAAAATCAGTGAGCTCTTAAGACAGGGATATCAGCAGTACCCTCAAGTGAAAGATCCCAGACTATGTACACACTGCCATAAAGGACAAACTACTTTATTCATTTTTGCAGTGCCCATTATCTTTAAACTGCAAACCTATTTATCTATGTCTCACTTAAAATGTGTGGATGCTATCTCTTTATTTTTAATTTTTAGCTAGTTGCAGTCATGGAAGGTAACTGGTGATGTGCTTAGGGAACCTTGTTTGACACTGTGAACTTTTGTACCTATAGTGTCCTGCTCTCACATGGGGTTTTGTGTTTTTATAATTTAAAAAAAAAAATTTAGTAATACAGTTAGTTAGTTTTGCATTTGCATTGTGAGTAGTGGTTAGATAATATTATATTTTATAGCCATAGTGTGTATGTGTTTGTCTGTGCATTTGCACAAAACATGGAAAAGTACTTTCCAGAATCAGTGCAGTGCAGTGGGCTGATGCTCTGGCTGTCCTGCAGCTTTCTCAGGTCTGAGAGAATGGACTTACAGGAGAACAGCTTTAAAAACTTCCCTGATTTTTATAGAAGACCTTGTTTTTAAGTACTTTTATCTCTTATATTTTTTATAAGCCCGTTTATCATATTCATTTACTACAGTCCAGGTAGCGTAAGAAGTCCAACAGAGCCAATAATGAGACACTGGTTTAGCATTGCTGACTGTGTAACATCAAATGGCTGCAATACAGCTGGCAACAAGATGCCAGCAACAAGATGTTGCTTTCTCTTCCTGTCTACTAAACTTCCATTGATGAAAAAGCAATAAAGACCTAGGCCTAATATAATAGCTATATTTAACTTCACTTTGAGGTGTAGAAATGAGAAAATCCTTTAGAAAGGAAGAAGTCTTTTTTAGAAAAAAAAAAAGTAATTTTTTTGTTGTTATGAAAGGTATGAGAATATTTTCCTTTTTTTCACCTCAAGTTATAAATTTCCCGAGGAAAATGAAATGTTTTTACTTCATTTTAAATTGTGTGCTATTACAATTACAATGTCTTTCACACCAGACAGTACAAGTAAAAACTGACAGTTGTAGAAACATGGATTATTCTTTGCTTAGTGCTTTCATGCAAAGATTTCAAAGAACCTTGCAAGATTAAATGATGTCCATAAAAGAAAACTAATTTTAAAAAGCTTAGGAGAGAAACAAAGAACTTGTCCTATAGTAGGACAGGCTTGAAGCACACTGGTCTCTTCTGTATTTCCCAGGAGCTGCGTTAGATTCAGTGTGACCCCCATTACAATCCACCCATCTCTTCAGTCCTGAGGACATTGCGGGTGCCACGTGCAGACTCCTTAGGTTTCACAGTGCTCGTTGTAGCAGCAGCTAACCTTCCTGGCAGCTCTGGGTTTGAGCATCTTGCTTGAAAACACACAGAAAGTGCATCTCTGGAAGTGAGTATACAGCCTAATTATATCAGCAACCAGACTGTATCTTATCTGCAAAGTTAGCTTGCTTCCCTTAGGGACAATCATGCATTACATTCTTTGGTCTCCTAATATCTAGAGCTGCTGAAAATTTTTTCAGTGGTTTTTAATTTTTCAGAAAACAACAAAAATACCCCAAACCTAAAAAAAAAAAAAAAAAAGATTTAGTCCATTTAGTTTCCTTTTTCTGTTTTTTTTTTTTTTAAAGCTTTCTGATTATGGAAAAAAATGTAAAGAAAAGCATATGCTTTCTTCAAAAGAAGATGTTTTGATTCAAAGAGGGTTATTTGATTAAAAGAGATTAAAATTCAAAATTTATATTGGCATAACTGTTAAGTCAGAGATTTTAGCTATTGTGCAGTCCAGAATGCTAACTCTGTTTTCAGGGAGGGAGTGGCTGGGACAATAAAAAAGCCCAGTCATTATTAGATCTGAAATAACTCAAGCTTATACTTTAAATTTTCTTTAGAAACACTGGTGAGAGCATAGTATGACAGTAATTTTTTCCAGGAGCAATGCCAACTTAAGCATCCCTCTCCCTGCCTGCAGCTACTCATGAACCAGATGGGAAAAGTTTTTGTTTTTTTTTTAAATGGACTAGTTTGTAGGATAAGGTTCCCAATCTCTCTGTGTTAACACAAGGGAAGGGGTAGATGCAGGGGCAGGAATGAGCAGCTGGGCACATAAGAGTGGTAGTGGGTACTGCTTAAAGCAGCTTTTGCATTCTTCATGAAAGAAATTCACATGAAGGTTGGGTTTAGAGCACTTGCGAGTGAACAGTTATAGCTGTACAGGAAAACCCGAGGCCTGGCTTTAAATAAGCAGGACCTTCATGTCCAGAAATTGTAGAAGTGATTTACAGGTGAAAAAACACAAATCACTAGAAGTACATTTGCATTGCTATTAATCTATTAAATAAAGCATACATTATTTTGGGGGTTGTGTGCCTGCAACCCACTCACCAGGAAAGACAATGCAGTGTTCGCATAACCTTGACGAGCAAATATGTAGAAACCGAGTACACTGTTAAATTGGAGACATTTCGGATGAAAGCCACAAAATGTTTAGGGAGCTAGTACAGAGACTGCCATAAAAAGAAAGGTGAGAGCTTATATCTTCAACTGCTGTACATCAGCTTGGTTCAATTAATTTCAGGGGAGCAATTCCAAATTACACTGATGGAGTACCTGTCCTGACAGAAACATATGGCTAAATTCTCTTCCATTATATATGCCAGGCAATGTTAGTGAGTGAATTCACCTGCATAAAACTGCTGAAATTGTTAGAAATGTTTCTAAATATTCATGGTCAAACTGGAGCTCAGGAAATCTTAAAAAACTATTTGAAGGGATTTTAAAATATTTAAAGATCAAGAGACGTAAAATCACCATTCACTGTAAGTATAAAATGAACAGGCACCTCAATCTAATAACACAATTTGGTGCTTCTAAAAATGTATTTATGAAGGTATAAAAGCTAGAGGAGTCAATAATAAATACGTTGACCTAATTTGTAAGTAGAGGGTTAATTTCTATGTGTATCTCAGAACAAAATGTTTTGTTAAGCCAGCATATTCTGGCTCTGTCAACATCTCTACCATTGGGGAGGGATGCTGGCCACGTTTTCTTAATTATAAGAAAACTTTTGTGATGATTTATAGCATTGCTTTGTAGATGAGTCAGAGGAACAATTAACCATTATGATGGATCTTCGCTACATTTATGCTATTCTGTGCTGAACTCCTTTTGGATCTTGGCATTAGAAATGTAGCTGTTAGGTTGGTATTTCCATCAGTGGCCAGCATCCGCTGCTTTAAGAGGTCTCAAAAGCTCAACAGCATAGATCTGCCCTTTGGGGGAATTTTCCCTAGAAATCAAAGACACTTCTTTCACCTACAGAGCTGACTTCATACATAGTATGCACTGTCATCTGGTAATCATGGGTTCTCATAATCGCTGTTCACTGTCGGACATCTGCTGGACTCTGAACGGGACACAGAGAGAAAATGGGCACGACTAGGGCATAAGGTGGGAAGAAACAGCAAAAGAAGGAGTATGGCTGTGAATCTGTTTAGGCATCTCTTTCTATAAGCATGGAATGAAAGTCTGCTTTACAGTTTCATCCTCTGTCTCCAGTAGGCTGTGCCTGACTGGAACGACGATCATACTCTCCTGCATTTTGGAGGTACCATGTTGCAGAGCCCGAACTTTGAGGCTCAACTCCATCTTGGGTCAAGCTGCCTGGAGAAAAGCATATAGTCTTCCAGTTTACTGCATTTTGCTTACGCTCCTAACCTTTCATTAGTTATGCTTAGTCTTCTCTGTATATCTACGTTTCCTGTTTAACATGTGATGCAAGATTAATACCAGATACCCTCCAGGAAATGTCTCCAGAAGGATCAGGCAAGGACAGAAGAGAGCGGATATTTCCATGCAGCAGCTAGATTTGTCATTATTATGATGCACTGTACATGGGAAATGGTGTGTTACACAGATCACTGACAGATAACTTGCCACTGGTGTTTAAGGCAATCCATGTGAATGCTGATTCAGTGATTCAACAATTTTAAGCCAATAATGACTGAGATGACACCAATGAACTCATTTTGTTTATGATCATTAGCCAAAGGAAATATTAGGTTGCTACATTAATTAGCCCTGAAGAGACAGAATTCTTCATGCAGCTTTCAGCCTTCATTTTTCCTATGCTTCCTTTCCTTGGGCAGCACTCTTGTAGTTAAGAAGTTCTTAAATCAGGAATGATATCATTCTTCATCACCACTGAATTTATTGATACCAGACAGTGTTGCTTGTAGCACCTCCTACCTCAACAATGGAAAATGTACTATCTGCTCCCCTTCCTTTCTCTCTTCTCTATGTTTGGAGGTTAGCACAGTCTTGCTAGGAACATCCCAACATGCTAGACACTCACGTGACTTCTGACTTGAAGGGTTATTTTGCTATTATACTGCTGCAGAGAATTGTCATTAGTATATCATTATGTGAGGAACAAAACCATAAAAAACACCCTGACAGGGCAATTCCATTCTTTTGTGTGTTCAAGCTGTTCTCTTCCTTCATACAATTACTTATGTCAGACCGTGGGCGCGCATGACACATTAAAGATACAGAAGGTGAAGATCTGCCCGGTACTAGCCAAGCAGAAACTCCTAATTGTACGACTAAAAATTGTTAGGGAGTCAAACTATGACCTGTACAATTGCAGCTGATGAACCAGATCCCACCCTGGTGGGGTGTATGATTTGACATTTCAGCCTGACAGATGCCTTGCAATACCTGCTTCCTAGGGTGCTGCAGGATGGGGAGATGCTGAGACAGATACAGTACCATGGATGCAGATTCTGTAAATACAGTGCTATCTCTGAGCCCATTGAGGACTGCTAGTACAGACTGGACTAGACCCAGGTTTTTCTGATTCCTTGCCTTTAACCACAGGATTGAAATGTCTTTTTAAATAATAGCAGTGAACTATTGTGGGTGGCTGTGAAAGGAGACAGACAACAGTAAACAGTGGGTAGGCAATTCAGCTCCTGGGAGAACACTGTTCTCTGGAAAATTTTCTCGAAAAAGCTGTTTTTATATAAATCTTGTTAGCTATGGGGGTTTTGTTTGCGTTATCAGGCAATGATCCCACATATTTAGAACAGATTTTCACTTACACTTCTTTTTTGCTCTTATTTTGGATGATTTCAATGTAACACAGGCCCAGTAACACCACTGGAATCAATTATGTTTTGCTAGAGAACTGGTAGCAGTAACTTCTGCAGAAGACTCCACATAGCACAGACTTTTTTTGTGCATGTTTCCTCTCCTGCCTTCCACAGAAATTTTGCAGTGGAACCAGCAGCATAGAATCACAGAATCATAGAATGGTTTGGGTTGGAAGGAACCTTAAAGATCATCTAGTTCCAACCCCCCTGCCATGGTCAGGGACACCCTCCACTAGACCAAATTGCCCAAAGCCCCATCCAACTTGGCCTTGAACACTGCCAGGGATGGGGCCTCCACAGCTTCTCTGGGCAACCTGTTCCAGTGCCTCACCACCCTCACAGGGAAGCATTTCTTCCTAATGTCTAAACTAAATCCCTCCTCTTTTAGTTTAAACCCATTACCCCTTGTCCTATCGTTGTCTACCCAAGTAAAGAGTCCCTCTCCATCCTTTTTATAAGACCCCTTTAAGTATAGAAAGGCCACAATGAGGTCTCCCTGGAGCCTCCTTCAGGCTGAACATCCCCAGTTCTCTCAGCTTTTCTTCATAGAAGAGGTGCTCCTCCATGCATTTCTGCATTGTGGCCCAGCTTGGGCAGGAGAGGTACAGCTTGTCGGACTGATGGTTGGAGCCTGTTATGGAAAGAGAGAACCACAAGTCGTCTCAACCTGAGGCCAGGCTAGAGGCTGAGAGCCTAGGGGATCCTGACTGCAGAAAGGTTAGTCCTTCTGGCTACCCCTGCCTACAAGAGCGCATCGCTGGAGCCAGGCTGTGGGCAGATGCAGCTCCCAGCTCGCAGCCCTGAGATGGGTGCTCTTGAGATGTACCCTGTGTGCCAGATCAATGATTATCGGTTGGCTCTGGGTACCCTCCTCCCCAGTGTTGGGGAGCACCGAATAACCTCTTGAAGGCACCTGAGATCTCTGGGGAGAAGCTGATCATTCACTCAAGGAGTCTCAGTGACTCTTTAGCAGCTGTTGTTTGTTCCTTGATTCCACGGGGAACCTAGTGTATGCCATCTTAATCACCCTGTTGGGCCAAGATCTTGCTTTTCAGGCTTTGCATTGCCTCTGTTAACTGTGTTAAATTAGGGAGTCAGAGTGGTGCTCACAATTTTTCTATGCTTCCATTTCTAACTGTGCAATATCAAGATATAAGCATTAACTCCCCAGTAGAGTGTAAAGTCTTACAAGGATGAGGCACATGAGCATGACAAGTGCAAACTGTGAGTTAAGCAGTTCTCCTTTATGAGGTCCAGGAAGTGCAAGGACATGTTTAAAAGTACAGTAATAGAATGGGGTGGGGAGGAAGAAAAGGTCATCCAAAGTTTCTGACGCTGTACTGAAATATGTAGCTTATGTTTTGAGTAAATAGCTGTGTCAGTGTTTGCATTCTGTCAATGTACCTGATTCATGGAGAGAAAGTCCATTAATTAGGAATAACTTGCATTATGTGATAGCACACAAAATGTCACAAACGTGACCAGACTGCCAGTTTGTAAGCCGCAGACAAATCAGTACATGCGTATGGGCAAAGTATCTGCAAAATGTGTGTTGTGTGTGCATCTGGGTTGGGATTTTTTTATAAACGGTCATTGCAGTTTGTACTGGAGCAGAAGTTACGGTTATGAGGTTAAACTTCAGTACTTTTGTGTGACACACCAGGGCTCTGCAGAGCCTCAGCTACATTTTTTTGTGCATGGTGGCATTTGATAATTTGCTGACATGACAGTAGAGAGCTGTGGAGCTACTTGTCCTAGCTGTGAGCAAGCTGATGCAAGTATAGGGAACAAACAAGGTGCCACTGCTGCATGGCAACCCGGCCAGCCCAGCTCCATGTCAATGTGGTGTCATGGTTTCTGAGCTTATTCTGTCTGCAAGGCTTTCTGTCATGTTCACACACCTATCATCAGGGGTGCGTCGTAAAACTGTCTAGGGCCAAGTTTAGGGCACACAAAAGTTGCATGTTGCTTAGTGCACAGTTGTGCAAGTACACCTCAGCTCTTCCAGTTCTGAGATTCTCCAAGCAGCTGTCACTTGGATTTAGTAACAGATTCTGTACCCATTTTTGTGATGTCTGTAATAGTAAAAGAAGAGGAAAATATCCTTAATCCAAGCTCTTTGAACAGGAAAAAGGCTCCCATTGACTTCAATGTACTTTGGATCTAACTAGACTTTATTTTGTTAGCATGTGGTGTCAAAAAAATGAGTGTGCAGAAAAGGAAGTATGCCTACTATCACATCTCCAGAAATAATAACTGTGCTTTGATCATCTCAGCTTTTGATGCTAGTGGAAATTATTGGTGACATTTTTCCATTAGAAAGCTGTAATGTGAAGTAGAGGGTATAGGTTATAACAAAGATGATGTAAGGGTAAGACTAATGAGTCATAGTAATGACTCCATAACTCTTCATAGTAATTTGTCCAGTCTTTTAATGATAATCTTATAATTCTAGTTTGGTAAAATAAAAGTGAAAAGGGTAGTTCTGCAAGTCAGCCATATGGTACAGTAGAACATTGGAGATTGAAGTGGTTTATTGCTGCACTGCATAAAGACTATCACCTCTTCCAGCTATACGCTCACAATGAATAATTGAAATTCGGATCATTTTCCCTGTGCATTATGTTGGTAAATAGGATGTGACAGTACTGAAATAATGATCTTGAATAGAGGTTTGACCATTTTTGTTCTCACTGAAAGAGCCAAGGATGCTGCCACACCAAGAGTGGGTAACTTACTTAGGCTGCCACGTGAATGCTGGGAAATGAGATAATCCCATGTCTCAGTGAATACTTAAAACAAAACCTGAAGGTTTCATCACAATTATGAGGCGGTCCTTCCATTCTGGGCCTATGAGAAATGGTGTGCTTCATGGACGGGAAAATTGTAGAAGTATTTAGCTTCATTCATGTCTCTCTCTACTATCAGTCAGAAGTAGTTGTACCTAGGTCACAGATCCATAGATGTTTCATAGTCTCATCAAGTAAAAATCCAACTTCCTTTCTCAAAGGTCAAGAGGCAAATAAGGAAATCAGTGTTCCTGATTATTTTACTTTGTTCCTCAGTAATTTCTTCTTGCAGAATGTTCTTAATTGAGATCCAAAATAGAAAGTTGTTTAACTACTCGGCTGGTTAGATTCTTTTCTGTCTGGAATTATAAATACATGAAATGGTTTTTACTGTTTTAAAAAGTGCTGGCATTTGTCTATGTTGTACCCACGTAAGGCAGTGAAATCTTATTGCATGGCGAATCATAGCTTAATTAGTCTGGTTTTGCTATTGATAAAGACCAGCAAAATGAATTATGGAGAAGTATTTATCATGCAAGATGAGCCTAACAGCGGAAGGATGAGGTCCTGCCAAAGAGAGGTAGCCAGTCTTCCACTGCTCTTGTCCCTTTTGGAATCAAGGTAGATATAAAACACAATCACCAATATAAGAAAAAAGGAGGCTCATATTTGATACACTTCACTTTGTAAGTATCTTCACTGAGAAAATGGAGTTCACAGTACATATCCATTGCTATTTCTGTAGCTGGAAAATTGTCTGTGTCCTATGGAGAACTGTTATTCTCTTTACCTATCCCTCTACAGTTTGTGTTTCAAAGCTGAAATCCAGGGCATTCACAATTGACAGTTCAATTACTGTATGCTTTTCAGTTCACCTCATACACTGCTCTCAGATTCATCAGAAAAAGTGAAATAGCCTGTTGAATTTTCCCCTTGATGATAGCACAATAGATGTGAAAGAAGAGCCTTCAGCATGAGCCTTCCTAAGTGTTAACAGATCATGAAAATTGGCAACAACTGTTGTGCCGAGTATCATAATCTGCAAGAGGAAGGCCAGCAATTCCACAGTGATGAGAAGAGAGCGCTTGGTGTTTGAGCTGTGGTCACATTTGTCTTTCAAGTCATTTGGGCCTCCGTAACACACTTTGTGGGAGAAGAAAGCTAATGCAGCTGCCTTTGCTAATCAGTCAGTATGACCCAGCCCCTCGGGGAGGCAGGCAAAGGCAGATACATTCGGAGACACACAATCCTTGCTGATTAACGGTGAAAGCTGGTAAAGTTACTCTCTAAGCCTGTCTGGCCCATCAGCTCCAGAAATGTAATTTAGATGATTATCTACATGCCCATTAAACCTTGTGACCCATCACTAGTCTGTTTGAAGTTTGCCTGCTTAAACTTGCTAATAGGAAGAATAGAAGGATTGACTCAGAGGTCATGAAATAAGAGAGCAGCAAAGAAGATGACAAAAGAGCAGAGGAAAACTTCCTGCGGCATGTATTTGGTAAGGAGAAAGAACTACCGTACCACGATCATCTCCGCAGATGCTGTTACTTCATGGAGCAAGGGAGCCAACTGGAACTCAGGCCATTTAATACATTTTTCTGTGCTTTCAACCTATTTTGCTTAGCTGCACAAATAAAATGCACTACCTTTGTGGTAAATGCTGTCAAGTTAGGTGTTTACAGAACATAACGCAACATATCGTAAAAGAGCATGGAACGCCTGATGTATGATAAGCGTTTCTGATTTTGCTCAGGGTTGCAGGGTATCGATATAAACAAGGAAGCGTTTAATTTAAATCAGTCACATTAGAGTAGTCACAGTTAGGTCAGAATCAAGACCAGCCTTGTTCCCTTTAGGGTAAGAACCTCTACCCATTACAGGTGCTTGTGAACTTAAAGATTATCAATGCAAATCTCACCAGTGAATCTGTTTTTTAATTACTCAAATTGAAATAAATATAAACATTTAGAATTATCTACATAAATTAGTCACAAGATATTGCAATAAAAATGGTGACTGGCTAAAACTACATTTGTAGAGAAAAGGTGCGATTCATAGCAGAAAACAGAGTGGAGTACATGAGTACCTCAGTAAGGGTGTCCTGGGCGTCTGACTGGTATCTGGAAGAACATGAGCTTGAACTTTAAATAGAGTCTGAAGGTAATTTAGCTGCTTTTGCATATACTATCAGCCTTGGAGTGAATCCTTGTCCTTTTGCTAAAGACACAGCCAACCTACTTGCTGCAAAACCTTGGCTGGGAGCATATTTCACTGTATTTCAAAGAAGACAAACCCATTTCACTAGTGATATATCTGGCTCCCTCAGTTTTGCAGTATGAGATCTCTGTATAAAGAATTATTGTGGTCTGCTGTGCAATAATTTTGGTGCATTTATTTATGTGATTTTTGTTGATATAGTTATGATTAAATATAGTTCTGGTTTTCATTTTATTGTGTTGAATCAAGCATATTTTCCAGCTGGAGTCTCTGTATATCTCAGACTCCTTTCATTTACATGCTCAACTCCATATGAAAAAGACAGCAGTATGCTGGTGGGGAAAAAATAGAACAGTATTCAGTGCTGGGGCAATTCATTTTAGAACTTGGGAGTTTTATTTTTCTCAGTGTTCTTAGTAATTTATTTTTTTTTGTGGCTGATAGTACTTTGTAATAAAGTGCATCAATTTTCAAATTCCACTGTAAGCATCACACTGAAGCTGCCTTGCACCTTAATCTGGTTAAAAGTATTCAACATCAGTATTAACCACTGTTGAGGTCTTCAGTCTGAAACTGTTACCCTTCATGTGTTGGCCACTGGCTGGTGGTTCTCACCTTAAAAAATACATTTTCCCAAAAGTTTTAGGAAGAAAACAAACTTCTGTTGCTGATCCTCAGTCTTCCATTGAGTGGCATGTGCTCAGCTGCTTGCAACCAGACTGCTTCAGAGGACAGAAGTTATTCATAAATCTCATTCCGTCGGTGTTGTCTGAAAAATAAAGTAGATGTCAATATCTGCCGGGAAGCCTTTTAGAAAACAGATCAAAGGCCTGTGGAGTTTATTTAAGAAGGACCAGTTGTGAGTGGCTTAAAGTCTGAGTGTGGCATGGAAAGTGAAACAGCCATGACAATGAGCCACCATACACACAAGTCCTCTGGGCTTCAGTAAAGAATTTGAGTACTATGTCGTACAGGTGGGCTGACATCTCTCCCTGTCATTCTGTCATTCCTTTGCCTCTAAATGAGCATTGCTCCCCTCTGCCTAACCCTCTGAAAAAGGGAAACGTTTCTTCTCAGGGGTGCAGGACAGAGCCTTCTTCACTTACACAGTGAAGCGCCCGCTGAAGTTACGTTGTCTTCTCTCGGCCGTTTGATTTAAAGGGTCTGTGAATCTGTGTGATTCACTTAACCTGTGGCCCATGTTCTGGCTAGCATTTTTACTTTGAGAGTTTCTCAAAATGAATCACACCCTTCAGTGTATCCCTGTTCAAGGTGTGAGAAACTGGCTTATTTTTCATTAGAATCATCTGTTTTATTTATGTCTCCCCCTCCTGTGTCCTGCAGGATGCCTTGATTTATAAAATACTTGGAGATAGCTGCAACATCCCTCAGTTCTTAACAGTGACAAGTTGGAATACAGATAGTGTCTGTGCTTTTCTATGGAACCATCGCTCTTACGTTTTAGGGATTTCATTTTCTATTCATTTTCATGCAATTATTTTCTTCTTCCGTCAGACACTCTCCATGTGACTATGTTTTCAGCATGGACAGCAAGTACAACAGAAAGAAAAAAGGATGAAAAAAAACCCCAAACTTAGAAGAATGACAAAAGGGGTTAAAATGTCAAAGAAGTGGTTATCCTGATATCTCACAGCGGGCTCCACTCCCTAGGCAGCTCTCTGTTTATTGATCCCAATGGGATACAAAGGCACAAGCCCTTTCCTGGCTGTACCATCCTCTGCTGGGAGAAGGGTTTGTGACTGCTTCAACTCACTCAGACCTCTTAGCCTGAGTTCCGTCAAGGAAGGGAAATGTTGCAGCAGGGAAGTTCCCAACTATTGTTTCTTTAGCGATGAAATCACTTTAGAGAAAGATCAAGGAAGCTGCTGGGAGCTGCCATGGGAAAAGGATCTGAAGAGAAAGGGAACAGGGATCAGGTGCCCCGATATGTACTTCTTGTCACATTAGAAACTCACTATCACACACCGCCCCAAGCTGTGATCCCGCAGGGACTGGGACTGTGCATACATGTCAGTTCTGTGTAAGTGCTTCGTATGCCAGATATAATTTTTACACCTTAATGCACCCACGTGGCACTAGATTCCTCTGGTTCAGTACCTGTACCAAACCTGAATAGTTTTGGCTGGTCACCTGATGGGTTAATGTAATTCCCATGACTATATGAATTTCTTCTATGAAGTATGTTATAACTCAAAAAGCCCTACTGATTCTCCTGATTTCTGCCTCCGTTGTGCTATACCTTTCCTGGTCCAACAGCCTACTGTTTTTCATGGTATTAAGCTGCAGATGAAAATGAAAAAAAAGGGACTCGAAAAAAATTGCCTGAAGATTTATCTTCTTTTCATTAAAATAAAAACATTCCTAAGTAAAATTATTATGTAGTTTGCCAAAATAGAGTTATCAACAGATGCGATGCTTGACAGAAAGGTTGCACAATTTTTGTGTAGTGGTTGCTGCTGCTTTTTTTTTTTTTTGAGACAGATGTTTGACACTTCAGAATTTTATTCTGTGAGAGGGTGCATGTGATGGAAATTGGTTATGATGTTACCAAAAATCTCTTGGAGCTGCCAAGTAAATTCTAGGCAAAAGGGAACGCTAATAGAATCCAGGAACTGGACAACAATATGGTGACAGCAAGAAGACACAGAAAATACTTGAGGAGAGCACTAATCCCCACGGCTTGATGAGGTTTCAGAGGGAAAACATGAAGATTTAGTGCATTTTTCTGCAAAGAGGTATGCACGCTTAACTCACACACTGTGGACATTTCCACTGAAGTCAGTGGGATAACTTGTTCTGAATAATACCATATGTCTCCATCTTTGCGGGCCCAAAGTCTTAAGCAGAGTTTATTAAGTTTGGGATGTGTATAATTGTATCCATGTTCACATTTGTCCAGTGCTAAAACAGGACAGTCACTACTTACTTATTTCTAAAACAGAAACATATTTGTAGTGCCGATTAATGCTCATGACTTTGGTCTTCTAATTCTTTTTGCTCTTTTTCATGATGACATGCTTTGATATTTATGAAAAATGACCGTATTCTTTAGATAGGAAAAAATAAATGCTCTAGTTCAATTTTATGTGTATTATTACATTAGTAATTCAGAGAAGGAGATTCATTGATTACACATAGCCATTGACAAATAGAAAGGAGTTGCCTATGGGGCCTGAATCCTCTCTTCTGACCTAGTTTCACACTGGGATTTCCTGAAGTCTTTACAAATTGATGGAACATAATAATCTGCTAGAATAATAGGAACTAACAAAGAAAGAATATACCCTCTTACTCTTTCATTCTTTCAGTCTTTGTCTATATGTCTATCTAATACTTGGTCACTTTGTTTGGGCAAATGTTTGTGGAAAATGTCTGTTATGTCCACCACTGATAGCCCTTACACAATGAAAAAAATGCTAGTCTTCATTGGCTGGTAAAGTAACAAAGTTTGAGGAAATGTTTTGGGTGAAAACAGGTCAAAGACATGTAATTTCAGAAAGTACCTCTAGTGAATTTACAGTGTGTGTGTCCTCAGTTCCCACGAGGCCAGAGACTTGATGAGCAGGACAAGTAATCAAAGGACAGAGAAAACTGAATTTGTATGTGTTGTGCTGGAGTGACTGAGCTTTTATCCTGTAAGCATCATACCTGAGCAACAATTCAGACCTCAGGTTGTGAATATCTTTTCCAGTTATTCATGACCAGAGTAAAAAAATACTCAATTAGCTATAGTTACCTTGCATATACCTTTAAAATTTCTCCCTATGAATATTTTATCAGCAGTATTAAATCAAATGCTTTCAAGTATTCTGTAGCTGTTTTACTCAAGACAAAAAGTACATTAAATGAAAGCTTCACCTGATCAAGTGATAACTGAAGCATTTTTAATTTTTAATAGTAAAATGCCTTAAAATATTACACAGTGCACTTTATGTACTTTGGCAAACGTGATTTTATGTTCTTCCTTTTCTAAATTCATTGGTCAACACAGAGCTTTCATTTGTCAGAAATCTGCAAGATACTCATTTTTCTTACCAAACCAACCACTCCTCTTACTGTTCCTTTTTGTTTGCAATTAAATACATTAAGTTTTCCCTCTGCCAAACCTTTATATTCGTTCACTGCATGAGTTGACAAGCCTAACCTAGGAGTAAACACAGCACCTGAAATCCTCTAGCTGATTGAGCAATGAGAGCAGAGGCTAAACTGAGGTCTTCATGAGGATCTGGAAATCCCACAATAGAATTTGAGAAAAATATATGGAGCAAGAATTCTGTATTTGTAGTTGATCTGGAAAACATCAAAAAGTGCAGATACACGATGCAGGACTGTCTTTTAATCTGTGCATTAAAATCTTAGAGCATGACTGTTCCATTCTTTGAAGGGTGTGGCACAATTTAGAGGAGTTTTTTGTGGATTTTTTGTTGTTGTGTGGAGTTCTTTGTTTGCTTGTTGTTTTTTTAAGCTAAAATTCAAATCTTGTGGCTGAAAACTTGACATCTAAATGAAAGCTACAGGCAGGGTGTCGTGAGCAGAGTCCCTGGCTATGGATGTACAAGAGAGGTCTCTGCAGTATGCATACTGTATACCGCTAAACAAATGGCAGAAACATATGACTGAAGAATTTATTTGTGTTTCAGTAACCTTGAGATCAAAATACTCTAGATGGGTTACAGTGACCAAAGGAAAGTACTGCAGTTGTCTCTACAAGCAGCAAATTCACTGAACAGAATAGCCATGCGTGAACAGCATTTCCAGCAGTAGATCTCAGTCCCTGGCAGGTGCACTTACCCTGGTATTTCAGTATTTTATTTCTGGTATTCGAAGCTTCTTGTCTGTGATAACCTCTGCCACTGCTGCTCCCTATTCATTTGTGCATTCACTCTTCCACTGTAATATTTTGACTACTACTAGAGAGGATTGGAGAAACTAAGGGTCATGCTTAGAGCAAAACTAACAAAATAAAAGATTATAGTAATTTGTTTCTCCTAGCTCAAGTTTTATATAACTTAAATTTTCTTTTCTCTTTCTCCCTCCTTTTTCCTTTCAGCTTTCTCACTTTTCTCGTTTCCTTTGAGAATTCTGCTGTATCTTGTTAGGAGGATGCATGTAGGCTAAGGGAAGCAGGTTACAATTTGCTCTGAATGAGCTGATGCCCCCAGTCATCCACGTCCCCTTGGGGAGCAAGTATGACACTCATCACCTCAGTCACTGAGTACATTCATGCACGGGTTTTACTCTCATGAATCTTCCGATTCCCAGCTGTAAGAGGAAAGTAGGTGTCAGGAAAACTTTCAAACTTGCAAACAAATTGGGTGTCTCCCTAGCAGAACTGGAAGATGGCTACAAAAGACTGTAAGGTCACCTAGGTCAAGTGGTGAAGCCCAGAATAGAGTGAACACCTGCACCGTTGTCCTTTTCCCCTGGTTCCAAACAGGGTTACTGCACACTTATGTATTGCACCAAATCACTGAGCCCTTTAGGGGCTGTTGGTGAACTGTGTACCAAGGACTTTGAGGGTTAGGATATAAGGATATGCTCTGTGGACCCTTGGCTGGGCAGATGCATTAGTTGTCCAGTTTGCTGGATGGTGCAGAAAGTACTTGGACAGAGGGAGTTGTTCTGCTTCCTTGCACCCGAGCCCAGGGAGGGCTTCTCCACAGTTTGTTTGGCAGGGTGCTGAGACTTGGCATTTTGCCCCAGGCCCACTCTTTCCTGATAAAGATAGAGAAAACGGACTGTAAGAAAATGCCTATTTAGAAACAGACAATTCCCAATATTACTTACTCTCACATACAGACAGCAGCTGGAGTTATAAAACGCAATGCTTCCCGCCACAAAAACTTTCAGAGGAAAATGTGAAAGATACCTTTGTTGAAGGCATGAGCTAAATAGCAAGCAACACATTGTAGATCACAGTGGGAGAAACTTGCTTTATGTATCACTGTTAGCAGTTCTTAACTTGCAGTAGGCAGCATAAAATACCTGGAAAGAGTTTGTGCTGAGGGATGAAAGGGCGCTCGGCTCACAGCACCCCGACCCTCTTCAGTCCCTTTGAGAAATACACTTTTGCGTATACTGATTTCAATCCCTCACTTTCAAACCCAATAATAATCATCCAGAAGTCGTTTGGAAATAAGTGTGATGACTAGCATATATTCCAAACTACATGAAGGTCAAATTCCGACTGTGAGACATGGAGCCTTGAAACTTCCAGCAGAGAAATTGTCACTAAACTGCATGAAATTCTTGCATCTAAAAGAAGAGAAAGTGTTAGGAGGATGGTAACTCAGGAGGTGTTTGGCACAGTTCATTGTCTTTATTTTACTTATATTCATGCATTTCTTTTCAGATATATACTTTATGATGACATTATGAAGCAGTTTACTGTAATCAGTAATAAACTTGCTTTTTTTTCTTACGCCATTTTTTATTTTTTATATTTTATTGTTGCAAATGAGGACTGAGCTTGCACTCAGCTGTTGCTGTGCCAGGCTGGCGTAACCCCACTGAAATAACTGAAGCTATTGTAACAGAGTACAGACCGTAGGCTTGTGTATTTTGCAAAGCATCTGGAAACTCTGGTGGATGAGAGCCAAAATCATAACTCATTGTTATTGCTCTGATTATGTGATGATTTTATGACATATAATATCCCATTTTCGTAACAGCAGTCTTTTAAATGCAAACCTCGGGGAACTGATATATTTCTCTCTCTAACTTTTGTTTGTTGCTAGCTTGGGTAAGGGTGTTATGTTGGAGAACAGGTAAAATGTATTTGTTAGACTTTGAATCTAGTGTTTGGGTATGACGAACTTTTAACACATTACACAAGCAGTTCAGGCATTCAAGTCCGCTTCCAAAACAGGACTGGGGGCGTCATAACACACCTGACCTTACATCAGAAAAAATGGTGAAAGACCAAGCCATTCATTTACTGTCTGAAAGATTGAGATACTCTCTTTAATAACATAATTTGTCTGGGAACCTCAGAATTCCCGTCTGAAATAAGCACACCAGAAAAATGGAATGAAACAAACTGAATAACCTCTTTTATACCTCTAGCTGTCTTTGGGAGTATGAAGAAACTTAACAGATATTTGCTGCTTTGAATGTTTGCAGTGTTAACCCTAGGTCTGAGACAGGATTATTTATTTTTGTTAAGTATTTTTTGGTATTTGGGTTTTCAGAAATACTCCACCAAATTTCACATTTGAATGATTGCATATAACTAAATATTCTATTAAAACAAACAGAGACTAAAGCAGAATACGGGTTCACTGGAAGGCATAAAAGACTTTTATTATCACCTAGGCAAATTCTACAATAAAATATGAATAATTCCTTTGGAAATTAGTTGATGCATGTCATAATTATGTTCAGAACTACTGATTCGTTGTCTTTTCAGGCCTTCAGTTTTCCTACCCCTACACTGGCTATCAGATGTTCAAAGAGACTTTTTTTTGAAGGGTTGTTCAGCAGATTGGAAATTGAGCAAGTTGATGTTTTTTTCATAAAATGAACCTTCAACCCAAAAATTCCTTCTGCTTCTTCAGGTCTTACCCCAAAATTAAAAGAGTAGCAGCTCCCAGCTTCTTAGTCTTCTGCCTCCAACCCATTGGTTTCCTGACTACCTTACTCTGTATGGTCTTCTCCAGTCGTTTCCAATCTGCTCCAGGTTCTTCTCTCTCTATATCAAAATAGTGATATTTTTTCCCATAAAGCTCTTTTCTCTGATGAGGGAGAAGAATTGGCTTCCTGGCCTATAGTTTACTTAGTGTTTCATTGGTGAGGTGAGGTTCAGATCGCCTGAATGCATGATGAATACTATGTCCTCCTCCTGGCTTGTTGTGCCCCTTGATAAGAAGTGTGACACCACCTTCAGTAATTCTAGTAACTCCTGCTGGTGGCCTTAATGGTTCCTTCTGAATCACATTCCGGTGATCACCCTGGATCAAAATATGTGACTAGTCAGTTATCAGAGAAGTTTTCTATTACTGGTTTACAGAACTAAGTTCTCCACAGTCCCAGATCAGTATAGATGTCCTAAGACAACAGTGTCTGTACTTTGATCTTATAGCTGAATGATGGATTGATGTACAAAAGGATGGTTCTCTGTTACCTTAAATATCATGCCAATCTAACTTCCTAGTCAGGGAAAATTCCGCTCATTTGGGATTTTATCCAAGGCAAAATATTTGCAGTATCAAGTAGATGTTAAAATTTGAAATTATCTTTTATACTAAACTGTCAGTGAAGGACATGGATCACAGATGGAGGCTCCAAGAAGGAATGTCAGACAAGATCAGATTACTGAGAAAGTTTCTGCAGCCTGTTCGTTCCAGAAGAGGTTCAAACCTTTCACCGAGACACCTATGACTAGAGGTGTGTTAACCAAACGGTGGGATGCACCAGCTCTCTGCCTCATCGTTTCAGTTGCTCCTGGTCAGCTCTTTGGTACCGGCTTCTCAGCAGAGGCGCAGTCACCTCTTGTATAAATGCTTGTAGACTGTTTCAGAATAGTGTGGACCAGGTTTGCTCATACAGGTTGAAGCAGAGAAGAGGGAGCACATTCACTAATATTGTTTTTCTATTTGCATACATTTTATTTCTTTAACATTCTTATTTAGAGTTATGTGAACCACTGTTTATTTCCATCACATACAAATAAAAAACTTGTCTTGTTTCTCTATCATTACTCTGACATTTTGAAGGAGAGAGTTCATTAAGGTCCAAAGGATGTCATGTACTTCTTCATTTCATGTTTAATCAAAAACTTTGCTCAAAAGAATTTGATTCTCAATCATATTCACGTAATAGTAACTCGGATTAGTCATCAGTATCTTATATGAATTAATTTTTTAACATTTTAATTGAAATGAGCATAAATAATCTGGAGTTTTCTGTTATGGGTCTTTTGGTTAAATATCTTTTTTGGTTTAAAATTCTGGATTCACTTTTTTTCTGAATCTTTCTTGTGCTTGAAGAAAAACTCATTCATGCCAGTGTCTCTTCTCTAGTGCACTGTTTCTAATTAACTTTATAGTTGCAGATCTGTAGAGAATTGCTTTTTGCCCTGTGAATTAATTCCTTTCTAATAACAGTTAGTTATAGATCCATCTATGAAACAAAGGAAGGTCCTATAAAGAAGAAATAATAAATGGAAAACAGATATTTGGCAAAGAACATTATTGCTCGTTCCTTTCACCCATCACTGTTTCTTAGCATTTCATGAGTAAAAGATTATGTGGCTTCTCCCAGACTTTTTTTTAGCTATTTTGTGGAATGCCCTTCACTGAAAGATTTTAAGTGAGATTAAGAAAACTGCTGGTAAACTTGATCTTCGCTCAGTATGGGAGGATGAACTAGGTGACTTCATGGGTTTCTTTCCTCCTTTGCGTGTCTGTGGTTCTCACAACTTGGACTCTTTTTGTAAAAAGCTGTGCTGTGCTGCATTTAGTTTAGCCTAAACTGGAAATAAAATAGAACTGCTAATGATTTGCTCTATCTCTATTTCACATATCTGAGCTTAAGAGCGTCTTGTCTTTCCATTCAGTTTTAAAGCAGTGAAACAAGAGAGAAGCATAATTTAGAGACTTCTTATTGCCAGAAATCTTGCTCACAAATGCTTTGCTCCATGAAGATAAAGGTCAAGAGGGTTTAAAACCAGGATGTTCGTTGCCAACTGAGCAATTTAGGAAGCAATTATTTGTAGCTAATACGGTTTGGGATGGATGCCATCATTAGAACAAGGAGACTTTTGCCTGTTTTTTGAGCCAGTAAACATTCTGTTACAGAGCTATGTAACCATACATATGGGCATTAGGGAAATGAAGGCAGAATTTGTAAAAGGAAGTCACCGAATTGAAGACAAACTCATGATACAGATTTTAACTCAAAATGAAGCTGGGCTCAAGAATAAAGGCTTCATTTATGATTGCTGAAGAGTTATGAGGTTATTGATGGTCAACAGAAATGTGGTGTTATGATCTACATAAAAGTATAAAAACAAAGCAAGCAATTACTTTAATCCATTGTTCAAAGAAAGCTATTATGTCTACCTAGTTTAGATTAATGAATTGTGATGTAGTATAAAACAAAGACATTTTCGGACAATATATTTTACTTGCTAGCAAAATTATCTCAAACTATATACTGCTGCCCTAATGCTTTTCCAGAAATTCAGCTAAATTAATAATCAATAATTTTTCCAGGGATCTTTTGCTATATCAGGTTCATAACACCAAATTGAGAAGACAGAAAAAAGCATTTTGTTTGAAGTGCCTTTTTCTGTCTGAAGATACTTGCTGTGTACAAGTATGAAAAGCTATATATTGTCACAAGAGGTAAAGTTCTAATACAACTTCTTTCTTACAGCATAGTCATAGGAAGCATGTAACACTTGTTCTGCAGTCCTCATCAGTTGTGTACAGTGAAAGCAAATTATTAATATTTTTCCTGTTCAGATGAAATCTTTCTTCTGATATTGGTGGCAATTCCAACTGAAAGGAAGGTACATCTGCTGAACAAAACATGTTTTAACCACGCAGCTCCTATAGTATCTCAGAGTCCTGTGGAATGGCCAGTGTCCAAGGACACAAAAAGAGGTAAAACATCTGTTCCAAAATAAATATGGAAAACTACTTTAGGGGACATTTATGTCTATTAACATCAGCTGTGTCACATATGTTAAACTTATACTAAGCTCTAGGTGCTAAACAAAGCCAGAGTATGTAAAGCTCTGTTCTTTTGAAACAACAGAACAGAAATAGGACAGAAATGAAACAGTAAAAAAGCAGCTGCAAAAAGAAGACCTGTGACCACATGCAAATACTAAAAAGATTACTTTTTTCAATTTTAATGATGCTATGTTCCTCATCTCAGAAACATGTATTAACACATATGTACCAGAAGAGCTGAACACATCTTCTCAAGATGTTTGTTAGTTTATTAGAAGCAGAATCTATTTGTCTCGGAAAATAAAATTTGGACTATGGCTGCATACATATTTGTGCATCACTAAGCAGGAGTATGTTACGCTGGCTTTTTTCCTCTTGTAACACTGAGTTACAGATTTTACCTACACACACTCCACTCTGCCTTATGGATGCTTTAACACAGTGAAGGAGGGCTCAAGGCTTCCTTGCTTGTAACAAGTAAAAGATCAAACAGTCTCAATTATTGAGGCTATGTTTGGTCTAGCCACCAAAAATATTGATTTCAATGAGAAAAATTATTGTGTATCAGATTTTAAGCCTAGATAAGACTTCAAAAATGACCAGAGAAATCTAAAAACATCAACTCAGTCCTTCTGTGTGGAAAGACCCTGCTGGCAAAAGCTATGGAAAGCCAAAATAGCAGCAGGCTTTATCATGCAGCTTTGGTGTTTGGTCCAGATAGGCAAGATTGTGGTGTCCTTAGCCAAGGGACATTTTCAGAGACCTCTTCCAGGCACAAACCCAGAAAAGCAGAGTCAGTATATCACCCACACCTTCCCTAATAATTCTTTCCACCAGGGCTTAAGGTGGGAAAGAAACTCTTTATTCCTTGCTCTGTAGGCTTGACAGAGTTTGAATGCCTGACAGGCCAAATTAAGGTGACGCATTATAGACTGGGCTCTGTCTGAAAGGTTCATTAATAAAAACAGAGACTTCTGGTAGAAAGAACAGTGTTTCAGAAAAATAAAATGGAGCGTTGTAGTTGTTTTGTTCTACTTCGATAATTCTGTGTTTTGTGGCTGTTTTCAGCAAAGAACAGATGGAAAACTGAGGCATGGATTAAAGGTATACCACACTTAATAGGAATTTGATTATTTATTTTCTGTTTTACAATAAATTAAATTAATAATCACCACCTTTAGACAGGAGCTCAGAAAAATATGTAAATCCACCAAAAAAGAAATGTGAGAGTATCATCTCTTCAGAGTGCATTTTGTTGTTCCCTTTCAAAGCAATATATTGAAAATACTATGGTTTTTAGTTTAGCCTCAAAGCTCTGTTATTCATTATTGTGGCTTATTGCCCACTATTAACTGTTTCCAAAGCCCATTTGAAGCTCATATGTTCTTTGACTGCTTCTGCTACAGATTGTGAGAGAAATTGCTGTATATCGTGGCCCATTAAGTTTTACATTTGGTTTGCTGTAGAAAAAATATTAATAGTGTCTTCTGCTGCCTACCCTTTTGACAACAGGAAAGATGAGGACAGTAGTGTGGATTCCCTCTGTGCTTCGTAGAAGTCTTAAAAGGAATTAATTTGACGATGAGTTGCCAGAGAGCTGACACGGTACCTGAAGAGCCACCGTGTGCAATTCTAAAGGGTGTTCTGGTAATTGACGGCTTATCTTGACCCTCTGTACCAAATATTTCGCTTGGTCCTCACTCTCTGCAGAAGTGAAAATATGGTGGTGTGATGGCAGTGAATGCCTTCTGTGACCCCGAAGGCTCAGTCTGTACAGTGTGGATGGGATCGACCTTATCTGACTTCTGTTTTGAACAATGTAGAGCTCTACAGCTGACCTTGTTCCTTTGGATGCCTGTACAATCAGCTGGGGGAAAGCCGGCAGTTTTAAGGCACAGTTCAGCTGATCTGTTTTGAATATCTACTTTAGTTGCTTGAATGGCTTAGCTATAAAGACGCAGTGTCTGTGTTTCAGCTGCTAATATTTGATCAGATGAAACCCATCCCGTGTAACTTGCATCCTGAGCAATCCTGCTAAAATATGTGTGACAACTCATGCACGCAAAGTTACACGAGTCTTGTGTTCACGGGAGGCAGGGACGGTGGTGCGAACCCCTGTAGCAGGATGTTGGTTGCATCCACTAGCACGTGAGATACATGTAGTTCAAACCTTTTGCCATAACTGTGGTGCCACTTTGTGACTACTGAGTATCAGCAGATGGGTATAATGTTCAGAAGTTAAAAACTTGTGGGGTGCTGGTTATTCTGTATACACATATTTCAGCAAAATGAAAGCATATGTTCCTAAATGATCCTGTGTTGGATCTGACTATTTATCCACTGAAAATTCCTAAAACTCTTACCAATACAAGTTCAAGTCATTATAAAGGTAATGTGATTTTTTGCATAAAGGTTTGTTTTGGAAGGGGAAGTGAAAGAAGAGAAAAGGTAAAGAAAGAAAAAAAAAAAGACGAGTGATGAAGGAAATTGAACAGCAATACCACTTTTCCCATAATAATTTTATTTGAAAGTATAAAATTGTGGGGGTTTTTAACTTTTTCTTCATATGCCTTGAGGCTTTACCCTTCATCCAGGGTTTTATCATCTGTTAGGAATGCAATTTATAATTTAAATAAACAATACAGAAATAACCCCACTAGTGATAAGACTGAAGGCTCCGTCTTTAGATTCTATAAAATAAAAATTCAAAGTGTTCACCCCTCGCCTTATGAAATTATAAAGCTTTGCTCCAGTCACACACTTTTGTGATTGTTCCCTACCTTTCGGTGTGAAAGACATTGTAACTTTTTCAAAACCAGTTGAAATATATAAGCTAATCTGTAAATATTATGATTTGCTTTTATTATTTTGTAATAGAATAATATGAACAGCACAGCAAATTAGCATACACTACATAGGTTCAAAAATGCACATTTCTTTCTTTTCATTCTTTTGAGTTCTGAAGTCCCAGCTTGACAGTCTGGGCTCTTTCAAAAATGTTGCTTAACCTACAAATACCAAGCTTGAAAGGAAGTAAGGACCATCTGGAGACGTCTTCTTCCTGGAAAGAAGAAAGAAATGGATGGTGTCTAAGTCTTAGGGGTAGTGTCCTTCAAGATGGAAGAAGCACATCATACATTTAATTTTGGATGTGGTTTTGACCATCTTACTTGCTAAGCAAGTGCTGGACTTTAAGAAGCTTGGAGACTTAATCTGTAGTGCTAAGGACCTGTATTAAATCCATTCCTCTTAATAGGAGCATTGACTTTGCATTAACTTTTCATGGCAGCATCTGTATTAGGGGGATAGATACTTACAGTAAATTCTCCCTGTGTCAAATGGGCACTATTCAGGTTCCTCCAGAAGGCTATTAATTTTGGCATGATCCAAATCAACTGCTGGAACTGCTAGTCTCCATCTAAAGCTAGAAATGGCTTGAGCTGCTGTATCATGAGTTACAGAACACTTTTAAATAGGAATATGTGTCAAAACATCAATTTACATGCCAAGATATGGATGATATGATGCTCTTGTGTCACTAGCTAGTCTTTGTCATAAAATGTTATTGTTAAAAAATTGAAGACAACATCAATTTTATAGTTCTCCAGGGAGGGAGTTGGAGAACCTAACCCATGCCATCCAGACATTGCAGAAACAACTCTTCTCAAAGTCAGTAGCAACCCTACCCTTCCCTCTCAAGGATCAGAGATCATGATCACTTTGAAAAAAAGATGTTCAGTGAGCTTGTACTCTGCCTTTCCATGATTTTTTGCAGACTGTCTTGCAGCTCAGAAAAGACCTGTGAGTTTCCTGGCTATTATTGGTGAAAGCTGATATAAATGAATATATATTTTGAGTTCTATATTGCTAAAAATACCTTGTCTTTATAGACCAGAACTGTGACTGATACCCAGACTTTATTGCAAACTACAAGTAAGTGCTAAATTACTGCTTCTTGTTTAGTTGAAGCTGCAAATTATCTAAGTAGGAGTTAAAATGCTAGTAAGATCAAATAGATGACTTGTCAAACTTGCAATCATTCAAATAAAACTTCATTACGACAAGTATAGTGCATCTGGTTAAATTAGGAATTCTGTTTACAGCTCACAGGAAAAAAAAAGAACAAATTATTGTCCTTTTTTTTTTTTTTTTTAATCTATGAAACAATTGCCTAAAGTGGAGCAGAATCTCTGTGACAGATGAACCCCTACTTTAGAGTTAGCCTCTGCTCACTCCACTGGAGATTTTTTATTTAAACCATTAGCTGAACTCAATCAGTAGGTAAAGGATTTGAACTTTCATCTCCTACATTTCAGCATTACTCATTAGGCTCTTAGAGATTACAGAGATCACTTAGCTGTGTTTTCTGCTGGGCTTAGTCTAACATACAAATTCCCAGCACATTTACTAATCGGTCTCTTCCAACAAAATTAGAGGAATACCTACTTCTGCCTTGAATCTCAGCACTGTCAGGTCCGGGGTAGTCATGTGCATGCCAAGCTACAGCATAAAAAGCCCTGAGGACACATTTGGCCTGCAGCACTTGTCTTTTGAGGGGAGGCTGAGGGAGACGGTCTTTTATAACCCAGAGTGCAGAAGGTTTCAGGGAGAGTTAATAGCACCCTTCCAATACCTAAGAGGAGGTTGCCAAGAAGAGGGAGACAGGCTCTTTATGAAAGAGGCGCACAGCAGAACAAAAGCCAATGGTCATGAACCAAAACAGGGCAGCTTCTGGCTGGGAACACGTAAGGAAACATTTTTCACTTTGAGGACAGTCAAGTGATGCAGACTGCAGAGAGGGGTTGTGCAGGCTCCATCCTTGGAGGTTTTCCAGACCAGAACAGACAAAGCAACCAGAGCAACCCAGTCTGATCTCATATCTGAGTCTGTGTGGAGCAAGAGGTTAGATTAGAGGTCTCCTGAGATTTATTTCCAACTGGAATGATTTTGTGACTCTGTGATTCTGTGAACTGGATGGAAGAAGATGTACATTTTTGAGAGGTATAAAAAAAATCAGATGTGCTTTTTGACTATGGCAAATCATTATGATGTGAAAGATTCACATCATTAGTGTATATTAATGATTAGAAGTTCCTTTTCATTTTGAAATTCTATCATTTGACATCTGAAGTATCTAATATAATTGACAAAATATGAAGAGTGTTACAACAGTAACATATAAATCACAGATGAACATACCACAGCTTCAAGATAACCCACTTCTTGCTTTATATGGCAGAAATACTTGTGGGAGTATCATAATATTCTGGAGTGCTACATTGTGCAAACAGATCTCTGCTCTTAGTTGGCAGATGTGAAGCAAAAGCATGTGGTCGGGCAACCCCTTAAACACTGCACATGTGGATGTTGCAAGTGGCAAGTTATGCCAGATAAAATCACTATAAAGTTCTGATCAGCATGATTTCACTCCATTTATCATTTTTATGACAGTGTATCATGATTTGACATTGTATTTTTTTGATACCGTGTGAGATTTGATATCTGTGTGAGGAAGGTTTCAGATAAGGAGCTTGTACTGCAGAAAAGAAGGACAAGAAGATCTGAAGAGTTGCTCTGTTGGAAAAAAACTTATGTATGCGAGCTGTATCTGGTAGGGTACAAAAATGAGTATTCGGGGAACTTGCACCTTGCATTAGCTCCTGGCATTTGAAGCATTCACTATTAAGCATTGTGAAAGGATAGAGATTACTTCTGGAACTCATATTTGCTGTGGAGAGGTACTCGTTAGCCTCGTGGTCCTTTGAGATAATTGCACTCAACAGCTGCCACTGAGATCAATCAGAAGACAGGAAAAAAATATCTTGGGAAATGTCCAACTTCTTGTAAAAACTGGTTATGAACAGCACACTGCCAGTGAACCACCAGCACTCGTAAGTAATGATAGCACCTCTTCAGTTTGGCTTTAACTCGGAAGGAACTTCATCACTTTGATCAGTTACTGAAGGCTGAGAAAGGCAGAAGAGGGCTGGGACAGCTTTTTTGCTTTACAAGAAATGTCTTACAGCACATCCAAGTCTCATTTACATGAAACTTCACGTTTGCACTTTGATACAGTGGAGGGGTTTATACCGTTTTATCAGGAGAAAATGGCCTCATCTCCAAGCCATTGAACTTGGCAATGTGAATGCCATTTGGAGCCTCTGTTGCCTGGGTTTTTACAGCTGCACTGAGGTAACTTGTTGGACCTGCGTACCTTTCATTCCCCAGCATGCTAGACATTGAAGTTCATCAGCCTGGAAGGAGGATTTAATCACTGTAATCTGTGTGTGGTGCAAACCTGTAAGATAGAGTTTATCTACTACATGTTTTTTTAGCACAGTCTATATGAAAATAGTAATACAGTGGTTTTGGACTAGCATTCAATCGTGAGTTGTTTCCTCCTATGTAAGGCTTTTGACACAATAGCAGGCAGCTTTGATATTGCAAAATAGAAGCATTTCAAAGTATTTCCTAATCTTTTTTGTCAATTTCAAACAATGATTTAAGCAATTCTTTTTAGTTCTTGTAACCTGGCACCTCTAGACAGCCATGCACCCCAAGAAACTAATTTACCATTTATTTAACCCATATCAGTCTCTTTTTCCCTTTCCTCCTTCTGATCTTCCCTCAAGCTTTCTCGCTTTCATCCTCATGTGAGTAATATGAGAAGCAAATAACTGAAAAGAAATCAGAAGTTATGAAACATAGATACTTTTCTGTAACTATCCTCCTCTGATTCAGGCGTGCAGAATTGCCTTTTTCATGAGAGAAAGGAGTATTAGCAGCTGAAGTGTAAAGATCTGTATGGTAGAATCAGCACAAGAAGATTACTCCACATCTGTGTATTTCTATAAAAAAAGACTGTAAAGTTTATACAATCTCTACTGTTGTCAGATGATAGAAAGGCTGTAGAAAGTATGTGGAAGGAGGGAATTAAAGAGAAGGAAAAGCAACATGACAGCATCCTTGCACCAATACTTAATTCTGCTTCTGTTAAATTACTATCGTGTCTAGTATGGATTACAATATATTGTATATAATGGTATCTAATGTATACTCTATCATAATATATTGTAATCTAATATTTGCTGCAGTAGGTCCCTTCCATTATCTCAGTCCTTTTGTCTGTAGTACATCTTCTAAGTCTGATCCAAACTGGAAATGCTTTAGTTTTCTGCAACAGCCAAGTCTGCAGCAAGGCCAGGGTCTCGGTGTCCACCTAAGTTCTGAACATACTTTGCCACATGGGAAGAGCTTGTGCTGGAGGGAATCTGGACTCTGTCTTTGGTTCAGGATTTGTAAGGGTTTTGCTGAGTTACTACTGGGAAAACGCTCTGAGCAAAATTCCTGTTGCAAGATATCCAGAATCTTACTGAGGAAGAGTAAGAACATGAAAAATAGCTGGTTAACAATCAGGAGTATGGGCAGGCTAAGAGCATCTGTTCAGCTAGACTGTTCATCTTTCTAGGCAAAAATATTTAAATGATAAGATAATATCCAATTCATGGTTTCAGAGCTGCTAAGGAGGCATTGCCTGTAATCGAATAATCCTATCAGTCAGGAAAACAATGTGAGTTATAACATGGGAGGGGTTGCTACGAGATGTGAAGGTATCTATGCCTGCTTTGCTGAAGGCAAAACTTGCTCCACATCTCCACAAACCTGATTTTACAGCAATTCGTTTTATTAGTGGACACAAGAAAGTTAAACACAAAACAGCTCATAGGCTGACTCAAAATATACACGAAAGGTGGAGGAGTCCTTAGCTCTACACAGAGTTATTTCTTTGAAGTGCTGAGTCTTGGCAAATGTAGGCTGGGTCACCGCCTGGGCCTGGAACATTGCCCACATCCAAGTTTAGCCTCTGTCCTTGCAAGAAAAAGAGTAGTTTACATGTTTCTGACATTTTGGGGGAACAACCTGAGTCACTCTGAATCACCTGGGTTTGTAGCGCTGCGCTGGCTGCATTCTCTGCCTCCTCATTTCTCCCCAGACCTGAAGTGAATCACAGAAATCTTCCAGACATCTGTCTATTAGGGAGTGTAAATTGCTGTATAAAACTATTTGTGTAGGTCAGGGGAACTTAGGTGATTAATAAGCTGTAATTAACTGCTTTTAAAATTTTAAGTTTTTTTTCTATTTGTGCTCCATCTCTGTGCTACTGTGATCTCAGTACTGACCAAAGCAAGGCTTCAGCTCAGCATCAGTCCGTGTGCCTTGTGCAGCAGAATACACATCGTCACTAAGCACATTATTCAGTTTTCAGAAGTAATTAGTTGTTTTTTGTGAGGGGTGCCTTGTTCATCCAGTGACTGCTTGATTACTTCAGCTGAATGAAAAGGGCATGCGTAGGAAATTACTGCGAGCAGGCTGCTGGAGAAAGCGGGGTGAATTCTAACTTCAGGCTGCTCATTTGGCACTAACTGCATGCAATCTGTTTCTGTCCATGTGTGAAAGCTACCTGCATGCAGTCTGCTGTTCAGTAAGCCGTCAAGCTGTAAGGAGACTGCATTTTCAGTCTGCTCTGCAGCAGAAGGCAAACCTTTAATCAGTATCTTTTGAAAAAGATCATGATTAATAAAAATCCATGAAATTCACTTCTGCGATTATAGCAGCAAGTGTGCTGCAAATTCATTAGCGTCAATTTTGACTCCATTATAGTTTAGAAAATAAATTACTACATGGCCAGATTTGTAGGTGTTCTAGGAAAGCAGATTTGCCCGTCTTACTCCTGTCTCCCAGCTGTGTATATTAAATGAGTATCTGGGGATATGTAAAATTTAGTGCTGGACGTAGCTATTAGACAGCAAGGAAAATATTCTAGTTCAAAGGTTCTTTTGAATGAAATACATATTGATTTTCAAAGGCAAATCAGTCCTTCATTACTTCATTCTTTTCATGGTAAGCCACAGCGGGGTAAAATGGAAGTACAAATGATAATCAGACACTGTCTATAAATAAATGTATCTTTTCTGGTTTGATACAGTCTTCTTTGTGTGCATTGTCCAAGAAACTTTAATCTCCAACCACGTTGACTGATTTCCTTTTAAGTATTGTATTTTTACTGAAGCTCTTCACTGAAGAGGAAGAAAGGAGAGAAAAAACCCCACCAGTTCTTAAATCTTCACATTCTTTCACTCTCTTTCATACATACAGAGTAAAAGTCATAATCTTCCCTCTGCATTACCATAGGCTTTTACAGCACCTACTGAACATAAGTAGCTTCAATCTGTGTTATGGAGAGTGTGGAATGAGACCTGTCCTGGCACTGTCTGTCTGTCCTGGACACAGAGACTTCCTCTAGTGTCATTTACACATGTTTAGTTTTAGTCCTCACATTTCTTTGTGTATGCAAAAAGACTCTAAACTTTACATCAGCAATAGATCGTTCTTAAAATATTTGCTGAGTACAGTTAGAAAGACTTATGTATATGCTCTCTTTCTAAAAATACACCTTCTCAAGATCTTTGAACCTGTATCTTGACTCACTTAAACAAACAACCTGATGTCTTAATGAGAGAAGAGTCTGATATTTGGCCAGAAAAGCCTCAGAGATGGACCTTTTATCAGAGATGAGTCCTTCATCGAAGGCCACTTTAAAAAGAAAGCCAAATACAGAATGGCCAGGCTGCTGCTTGTGTGGCTGTCGGCCACTATGACCTGCCTCCCACCGAGCTGCTGAGAGAGCACAAGGTCTTAGGGAGGAGAGCAAGCATAGGTCCTTTCGCCAGGGCTACCGCTTTTTGAAGAGGAGGGTGTTCGGCTCTTGGGAGCTGGCTTGAATGACTCGGGCGTTCAGCACAGCTGCTCTCAGGATCTGGCCCCGCGTGTTCCCTGGGACACCAGCAAAGACAGCCGACATCAAAGGGCAGGGCTGCATGAAGCTGGCCGTGTGCTCGGGCTCTTCAAACATGTGCGTCAGTGCGGACTGTAAATATGCAAAGGGAAATACCTCCTGTTGCCCCCCAGATACGAGCGTGCTTTCCGTTAGAGTGCAGCCTCCGCACATATGTAGACTCTGTCTTTACATGAAAGACGGGAACTCACTTGGTTTTTGGCACTGCCTGGGAGAACAGTTTCAAAAATCTTCCACTTGGTGTTTCTGAGCCTGTATTAGTGGCTTCCTCAATATTCCCCAGACCATGCTTGGCTCTGAAGTATATTCCAAAACCTAGTATGACAAGGAGAACAATTTCAGTATAAAGCAGTATGTGCAGTAATTCTTTAAACAAAAACCTTTTAATTCACTCTGCAACTGACATAATATAAATAAAGTAATAAACTTTTTTGTTTGGTTTTAAATATATTTATTCCATTTATTTATTATCTCCATAGATGTGTTTTTGTCTACTTTTCCAAAGTAACAAAGCTCTTGAAATCTTGCTGTCAGTCCATCCATGGCTTTCTAATACCTTTACAATTCTTTGGGCCAGTTTAAGCTCAATTTAGACTAAGAAGGGAAATCCCAAAGTTACCTTTTTGTGTGTGTGTGAGAGAGGAAAACAGAAGCCAAATCAGTGTTCCTATTGGACTGGAGTTGCAGAACTTAGTCCTTTTGCATCCTGTTTGGCAGTCACCAGCTTGCTATTCATCATGAATATTTTGCTGAAAAAAATCAGTATTGCATTCCTTTTCTCATATTCAGGGGATGTCTAGGAGAATCCAGCGGAATAAGTTGGGAAAAGAGAGATTTAAACATCCTGATGTGTAGCCAAACACACAACGTCCGAGCTCCTTATGCATTACATGGGGAGTGTTAGTGAGGTAAAGCTTGCCGAGAAAGGTTTAATATTTTTTAATAGAAGAACTGATACAACTAGGAGGAAAAACACACCTAGAAAGCGTCAGGGTACAACCCTTTTTTTAAATTTCAAATAGCAGTGTTCGGCTCGTAAAAATAAGATCTACCAGAGCCAGCACAGTGATTAGGGAGTCAGATGTATCGGCCAGCAGAAAATCACATGGAAAGGAATGCATCTTAAGTGTACTTTGCTCTGGGAGTTACACGTCCCGTCTTGGGTTACCGAGACCCTTCCCTCCACGTTGAATCACAACGTGTGCTCTCAGGGAGTTAAGTACCCACTTCAGTCGGTCCTTGCTCCCAGGGCGCCTGGTGGTGCTCCCTCCATCCACTTTCACCCTGCGTTCTTTACACACATCTAGCCTGCGGGTGGAGCAGGTTCAAGGCTCTTTACAAGTCAGTATTTAATTATATGTACAAAGCAAATGCAAACAGCTTCCTTGGGAGAGACTGAGACAGGACTGCCCAGAATAGCCTATAGCCCACTGACCTAGGGGGGATACTGGGAGCTTGAACTGAAATCTCTGCTGCAAATTAGTTAAAAGAGGGACTTGAAATTGTGTTTCCTACATCACAGAGAAATGTTCTACCTATTATTTGAAAGGGGAAATACCAGGTAATGCTTTGTGCAAGGCATGCTCTCAGTGGCATGTCCTAGGAACATCTGCCACATCAAGCACCGTTGGCAAAGGGATTTTTGAACTCTGCTAGAGCTAAAGGGGCTGACTAACGCAGCTCTGCTGAGCTATGGAGGGGTTACCTATGCCCACTAGAAGAAACTTAGGCACTTAGGAGGTTGGTGGCAACTGAGTGAAGGTTTTGAGACAGTACATTACAGGTGTTGGATGGAGCTCCCAGTCGTCTGCCCAAGCTGATATAGAAAATAAGAGGCAAAGTTGTGAACTGGACACAAACATCCTAAACATCTGCTTGGAATCTTAACCTCAGTATGTCCCAAGCCCTAAATAAAATTGATAGATGCTCTTGTAAGATCTACAGGATTTTGTTCTAAAAATGAGAAAGAAATACTTTTGGTACGGTACACCCTGAAACACGGAGTTCAAATCTACAAGCCTTGCTTGCTGTGAAAAACAGCTTTAACAGTAGCTTTAGCAGCTGTATAGCTCAGTGGACTGAGTCCTTGGCTAACATAGGTTTTTAAAATGCAATGCATTCATTGTCAAAGGATTTCAATTTCAGAATACAATGAACAGTAATGCTTTTCAACTCATTCTTTCTCTCCTACTTTCTGAACGTAGTGATAGCTGTTCAGTCTGAGTTCTTCTGCTGTGTTCATCATAGCTATGATATAAAGTCCTTAGTCTAAAATCAAGGGGACAGGGCTAGAGCTCAAGTGCCTCTTGCACATAAGAAAATGTAGAGTATAAATGTCTTTGCAGTGTGAACTGTGAATGCCATATACTGTGAGCATGGAAGGTTGTAAAAGAATTGTCCTGCTTAGTAGCCACGAGTCTGTGGGATGTCCCAGCTAAGACAGTGTATTTTTTCACTTAACTACCAGAGAAAACAGTCAGGGCCACACCGGGACCTTGTTGAGAGAGAACCATAAATACCTAGTAATTCCTTTGGTTATCACATAAAATATTTACTTCTGACACTGTAAAAACACATGTTTTTCTCATGCTATTCCCCATTTTCAGACAGTGGACTTGACAAAATTCAAATCAATTCATATTCAGACCTTGCACCCCCCTAAGCACTTGGGGAAGAGGAGAACTAAGTGAGAATCCAAAACTGATGCAGCTCTTAAAGCCTCTAGGTCAACATTACAGTCTAATTTTTTTAAACATAAAAAAACCCACCAGAACCTAAAATAGTAACATGCCTCTCTTTATCTGCTGTTCCTCTTTCCTGCTTTATCTTCATTTTGAGGGAGGAAGAAACACTAAATTCTTTTCATTCCTTTTTTTCTTACTTTGTGCTTTTAGTTTATAAAGCATACAAACTGGAAATCATCACTGTTATTACTCAGGAACAATAACATTAGTTGCATTAGAAAACATGCTTGCTAAGAAAACAGCTGAAAAATCCATGCAGAAGTTAGCTTTAAGTATTGAATAAAAAAGCTGTAATTATCTTTATGTACAGCTTGAAATATTTTCCACAACTTACGTTTACAATATTTTAGTCTTAATGGAGCTGGATTTCACATTTATCTATCTGTCTTCAACTAGTTCTGCTGCATCTCTGAGCTGTTCCGAGTTATAATTCACAAGTCTCTGCTAGATGGAGAGCCATGCTTTTTAGCCCTCATGTGAGTATTTTTGTTCTAAGGTTCACAAATGCAGAACTTTGAACTATTGACTTTTTTTGGGAGCAGGAAGACAGAGAGTATAACTGACATCAAGTGTGAAGTATTAAACATGACATGAAATTGAATTGAATCAAAATCCTTCATAGATTGAAAGGATTTTTTTATATTCTACACACATATAAAAGATATTAAAATAGGAGTATGCAACTTGCAATATTTTCTTTTTAGAAGTAGTACTCAGTTGTCAAAACAGGTTCTTAGCTTTCTGTGTGGTTAGTATTCACAGTACAAAGGAAGATACTTTGCATATGCTTTAGTGTCAAGATGAAATTTATTTGCCTGTATAATCTGTATGTGCTTGGAGGCTGTGGTCTTTGTAGAGAGGCATCTACTGGGATTTTAAAAAGCCCTTTAGCAGACAGTAAAGATATTGTGTAGATAGGGCATTCTTCTGTCAGTGGTTAAAGCACGTGGTGTTATTCCCCAAAAAATTTTCTGTGTGGAAGTTTGTGATTGAGAGAAAAATCCTGCAATAGATGGTATGCTCGTATTCTTAAGACAAAATGATAATAGCAACAAGAAGAACAGCACTAGTAAGGACTTGAAAGCAATTTAGACTTGCACATTGTCCACATTGCAAACAGTTCTCTGATGTCTCCACCATACCTTCACAATATGGCCAGTATCTCAGCTTTTCATATCATTCCCAGTCTCCTACTGATGTCTGTGCGCTGCATGTTCCAACTCTGAGTGCCCAGACTCCTTTCTAAAGTGTTTTTATGGCCCTTTAACAGAACCCTGTGGAACGGAGCATCTCATAGCCTTTTAATGTGTTTTTTGTGACGGTGCCTTTGGGGTCACTGGGGAAACATTATCCCATTTTTGCAGATGGAACACATTAGGTGCCTTACAAAACACAGTGGTGGCAGTTTCTTTCCTTTAAAACGTAGCTGCAACACATAGACACAGTACTCCGTCAGTTCACCCCATTAATCCTACACTCGGTTTAATAGATTTGCGTGTCGTTTGATACAGGCAATGTCTTCCTCTGTCTTAGACATTGCTTGATGAATAATAATAGTTTCCCAGCCGAAAGCAGTAGTGAACTGAAATTTCTCAGGAGACTGCCTCTCTTCTTCTGAGAACATTCTAGACTTATTCTGTACACCCAGGAGTTTCAGTTCAATCTAGTTAATTGTGGGTGTTGAACTAACCAGTCTGAACCTCTGAATCTTTGGAGGTCCATCTATCACTGAATAATGCAGCGGACAGAGGGAGGCGGTTGAATAGGAGTCAATATGCCAACTGTTCCTTCATTTGTTACTGCCATATTAATAAAGTTGATAGAGTGGAACTAATCCATCTGCTCACAATTTATTCCCTAGCAATAAGATACAATTTCACTGTTTCATGAGCTCACTCTTTGACTAATTTTATTAGAATTCCTTCCATAGCATCATTTTTAATCACTTTTCATCCAGTTTTAGTTATGTGTAAAATAGTAGAAAAAGATGGACTAAAGAGAGATGAAAGGATTTAATGAGAAACTTGGGTCAGCTTAAACAGAACCAGATCAAATAAAGTTAAGTCAGTGAGCCCACAAAGACCAACAGAAACGTGGTCAAAATTACTTCTTTCACAGGAAGCTTTGTTCTGTCCTGTCTAAAAAATAAACAGGCAAAAGAAATAAAGGCAGCCCCAGCAGCGTCATCAGGCAAGGCAGGGCTGCGGTGCCTTCGGGGTGGCTGATGGGCAGCGCTGGCCGAAGGACTGCAGGGTCAGAGCTCGATGGGTGGAGAGGTCCCCTCCCTGCTTTGCCAAGAACTAGTGAATGAGGGGGTTTTTCATCCACTAAGTCCCAGACATGCATGGGCTCTGGATGTTAAAAAGATGCAGGATTTTTGTTACATATTGTTTGTGCGCAATGCTAAAATTACAATTCTCTTGTTAGTTTTAAAACATTCTGATAAGCTGATTTTTTATTAGACTAGTAGAGGTAGTCTTCAGAGATTTGGGCCAGGTGCAATCTCAGACGTGAGCATCCAAGCAGAAATTACCTGTTTTTCAAAGTATTGTGCCCACCGTTCCCATGGATCACTAAGCATTTTGACACAAATGCAAGAAGGAGTCTCACTGAGAAAGCTGAGAATAGAGCCTAAGTACAGGCATCCTGGGTGGGGGTTTACAAGGCATTAAGTTCATTAACATAAATCTTCCACTGAAAATGATAGTTTTAGGAACAGCTTTGAATGGACAGAGTTCGGTTATTTCAGAAATTTTCTAAGTTCTGAAAATCGTACCTTCCTATTTTAAAATGCTTTTTTTTTTGTAGAAGCTAAAAGTAACTTGTTTTTTGTTATGTGTTCCTCTGTCACTGCTGGAGCACTGACCGTTCGAATGAACACAGACAGTTTGTGTCTCTTACCTTCTCTCTTTTTAGCTGCTTCCAGTTTCGTGGAAGCTGATGGGGTTAGTCTGTAGGCAATTACCGCAATTTCAGAGTAATCATTCTTTCATTAGGGTAGAGGTTGTAAAAAGGTACAACAGCAAGTAAAAATCCATAATAGTTAAGTTAGATCTCTTAATCTAAAGCATAATTGCATCTATAATGATATTATCTATATGACATTCATTCCATGACATTAGCTGCATGACCATGGATCATCGTTATAATGCTCTGATTATCTCTCACACACGCACACACACACACCCCCCTACATGATTTTAAAACTGGTATTTTTTTTTTTAATATTTATGTACACCCGGGTAAAACTATGTATGTGTATGTATATGCATGTGCATAAGTATTTAATTGAGAGGAAATACAGTGTGGTTATTGAAAGCTGAGCTAAACAAAATTCTTATTAAATCAGGCACCTAGAGTACAAATAAATGAAATAACCTATGCATTAATATCTCCAAATTAATAATTAGAAAAAACTGTAAAAAACCCTGTAGAGTAGCAAGCTCAAAAACTGATGTGATCTCTTCATAAAGGCTAGAACTTATTACCTTATGAAGCATCAAGTTCACTGTGGCATGATCTGAAAAGAAACAATTCTCATTTCACACAGCAGATGGACTCCAGAAATGTTCACTGTCGAAGTATGAACGGACGCTGGCTGAAAGCTGTCTAGATGTACAGAGGAAAGTTTTTTTCTTCTTTCATTTGCTAGCGTCCAGAAAATCTTCTGTAAAGATAAAAGAAAGTTTACTAGGAAAATACCAAACCAGTCTTATAAAGAGTTGATTCTAACTGTGCACTGAAGTACATAATGCAGGGGAATTTTTCTTTTGATTACAGTCCAGACATTTAAAGGGCCTTTTTTATGTCTGCCTTCTAAAAATGAGGGTTTGCAGGAAGAACAGACTCAGAGCAAGAGCTATCATTTTTTACATGTCTGGCTCTCGTCTTTGCCATGACTGATCTTTTGTAAACATACTTAAGATCACAAGATGTTTCATCTTTGGGCAAGACAAGAAGGATGTCAAGCCATTGCAGCACCTGAAGAAAACTTTAACAAATCTGCAGGCGGTTAGAAAAGCCCTTAATGTGGTGTACATTGGTGGGGCTGCCGTAAATCTGCGGCTGCCACAGATTCATTTTGCACTTTATATTAAATATGTCAATGATGATGAAGGATTGGTCTCCCACAAAACTAAAGATGAAACAAATAAGGCTTGTTCAATGATTCACAATATCTCATGGCGCTATAGTTTTAGATGGGAATTACATATTAAACACAAGCAGTGTCCTTCAAAATTCATGGTTTGCACTACTTTGAAAACACAACGAGGTCAAAGGGAACCGGCGACTTAGTTTGACCTGCATATTGATTGTGATTAGTAATAAACCAGCCACATGAAACTTTTGTTACTGATTTTGTCCAAGGAACGCAATTAAAATCAATTTTTCTCTGTTTAAACACATACCCTGGGCAGAGGTATGAACAAGAAAATCCCTGTTAAGTTATTTTATGGCACTGTGTTGAGAGCAATGGCAGCACATGCAGGAATTTCGGGCTTTCTTGTGAAGTCCTGTGCAAATTGTTTTCCTGCAAGGTAGGAGCTTTCTGATGTTAATGTTTGTTGAAGTCATACTGTCAAATAGCTGTACAGTGTGTCCAGACCCAGAGGCTCCAAGACAACATCACAGTTTAACACTAGAAGATACCGTGCCATTCATTTTGTCATAACAGCTTTCCCTGGCTAGAGAGCATTAAGCAGAGAACACAGCAACTGTACAAAACAGCCCACACATATCCACCATTTCTTCAATTTTTTGTGCCCAAAAATGACCTTAATCTTTTGAAGTCCGTGGGAAGATTTTTTTTCACTTCTTTTTTCACTTTTTTTTTTTACTTTTTTTTCCCCCCAACATGGAATTTAATGAGATCTGAATAATCACGAGACAACTATTTCAATTTGGTTTTTGATTGCAGAATCAAGACCCACCAGTATCTACTAAATTGCAGGATGGATTCATATCTCCATCTGTATCAGTGGTACATATCCTACTAACTGTCAAATTTCACCTTAACAATACAAGGACATAATTGTCATTTGCTCATTGTTCCAATTTAGGCATAGCATCCTAGATGTAGCCTAATTTCATGGAAATAGTGAATGATATTACATGACAGTTGCCAAATTATTTTTAATATCATTTTAGGAAAAAAAATAAATTAACATACTTCAGTAAAGAAAAGACCAATGAAATTTTTTTTCTTTTTGCAGAAATTACATTTTATTATTCCTTTTTGTTTCAAGAAGAATCCTTCTTCAGATGAACACACTCCTGTAAAAGTGTTTCCATTTGTGCAGTTTGTTTATAACTAGTAGTACTACGCATACGCAATTCTTTAAAAAGACCAATTTTGAATTATTGAACATTACCATGACTGATATTCTGTTAGCCAGAAAGGGACACAACTTCGTTTTTCATACAGTATTTAAAAATAAAAACACAGTAATGATGATTGCCATGGTTATTTTTTCATAATATTTTCTCATTTGACATAAAATTATCTCTTTCACTACTTTAAGGCTCAGTTTTATAGCTTTTCTGTTTTGGGGAAAAAAGCCTCATTGTGTTCTGGTGAGCTTGTCACAATACAGAAATGAGTGTGAGACAATGAAATATGAGATCGTAAACACTATTTCTTGAGCTAACGCTGACCCCAGAATGCTCTTACCTTCTGATGGAAACAACTAGGAATAGCACCAGTTTGGGCAACGCAGTAGAGAGGATGAGTATTTTTAGAAAGTAATTTGAAGAGAGATTCATCTGAACTATTGTAGCTATATGCCTCTGAATTGTTCTAAAGTCTTTTTACAGTTGAGGGAGAGAGGCATTTTTAGGATGTGATTCATTTTATCCCACAGTGAACATCTAAAACAGATTAAAAATGTGTCTTACTTCTCTGCAGAAGCTTTAAAGGAAAGCTAGAAGGAGCAACTCATGCAGCCGTATATATACTGCATATGTCTAAAATTACCAAAAGAATTGTCCAATGTTGCAAATTCTGTGACGCAATTTATGTGATGTCAGTGGATGCTTGAACATTATAACTGTAAGGCACAAAGTTCATGTAGACTGTAACTTGAAATGTAAGGATCCACACGCGCTAAAACTTACAGCAGGGAATCACTATTTAGCTGGATATCTGATCTGAAGTCTTTAGGAGCTGCTGGCCCCTCTGGCCTTCCATACAGAATAATGTTCAGGTTTTCTGAAAGCCAATAACACTTCTCACTTGCAAATTTTAAGAAAGTTAATTTCAAATTGATTGATTGGTATTGCAGGTAGTTACTGCTAATTTTTTAGGTATCGGGCATTAATTAGTTCTCATACGTTTCTGCTAATGCCTGTAAAATTTATCAGAAATGGTCAAAATGTGAGAACCTTACAAAGTGTGTTTGCAGTGTATGCCATTGCATTAGTGGTCTCTAGTTCTCTACTACATTTAATAACCAGTCCATAGTTCTATATCCAAGCATAAACATAGATAAAATGTTTCTGTGTTAATTGTGAGTCTTCGTGAACACTTCTTTAACTAGAATGTGAAAAAGGTCAGATTCTTTCATATGAAGAAAATTAAAAGATTAATGTTTTTAAGCATAAATATTTATGTTACCCTTATGATAGTGTCTGAGGTTTACTACAGAATACATCTCACATGAAGACCCCGTCAGAAGATTGTATTTATATTAAATCCTTTCCTTCAGTGCCCTCTACTAGCTCAAACATTTTCCTCTTGAAATTTTTACTTTTTCTTTCTCTTTTCGTGACTTTTTGTCTTTCTTCCTGCACATGAACCTCCTGAAGCTAATTTGGGGCATTTTGTCACAGAAATGTATTCCGTATGACTGAAGATCTTCATCCAAAATTGTGAAGGGCAAATAGCTAGAGCCTGTAGGGTTACTGGAGATAATATTACATGAATGTTATATATGTTTGCCTTAATAAATTTTCTTATATCTTTAGCAAATATAGTATCTTGTACATTTACTGTGGATTGAGATAATTTATTACAAAACCATTTTCTGAATGGAAAAGGGATTCTAAATTTCTTCTTAAAAATACATTGAAAAGCAAAGGATGAATGAATTGCAGAACCAAGCCCAAATAACTTTTTTCCTCTCTAAATGTCCTCCAAGAGGGTTTCAAAGTCATATGCATGGGTGCAGTTATTTGTGCATTTTCACAGATTTCATTTTAATTCAGGACTGTGGTTCTCGAATTCGTCCAGAGGAGTCCTGTGGCTTGCAGCCTCTGTCTCAGGAATATCTCTCAGCAATTTCACAGACTGTGTTTAAGACCTGCGAAGCTGGAGACACAAAAGGTTTGTACTTAATCCTGTCTTCTGCAAATTAACTCATGCACCTCATCAAAGCAAAACTAGAATAAAATGTTTCCCCTTTCTATGGACATGCACTAACCTACACACAATAAATTCAACTAATAGCTTTTAACAGTCACTGATTTTTAAAATCAGGTTAATTTGCTTATGTGACAATTTTTTATTTAATAAGTTTCTAATCAATAATCCACCACTGCTTGTGTTATTGTCATGTAGCCTTTAAAATGCATTGGAGTACTTCCATCAAAAGCATTAGAAATAAAAATGCTTTATTCTAAATGAAAGGGATTATCTACCCAAAAATTAGCTTTAGAAAAAGAACACGACATTTTGATCCATTTGAATTTTATGTTTCCACTTCTGTATTGGAAACACAAAACCAATTTACAATTTCAAACTATAAAGTATGCATTTTTACATATATAAACACCTTAAAAATCAAGATGGACAAATCAAACATCATACAATAACCAATATGGTCAGGACATCTCTTCGGTTTGCCCGGATTACAACAGATTGCCAGACAGGTATTCACTTTTAGGTAGCAGCTGCATGAAGATTTATGCAAGTGTGCTTCAACAATTCTGAGTAATCCACAGGACTACTCAGGTATAGAGTCTTATTCATAACTGAAGTGGTTGGTGGATTAGACAATAAGTAAGTTTATTTAGTGCTTTATTAGACAAATGAAGAATAACCCAAGACTCCTGTATGGTCTACTAACACAACTGTATTTTTTATCTTGCCATAGATAGGAGCAGCTTCTCCCAGCAGTAAATTTACACAAAGTCATGGACTGATCAATACCAAGTAAAAGGAATGTGAGAACTGCCTGAATGCATCACTTTGTGTGAAACGTAGAGGCATATGTTAATTTTGTGTAATATGAAGGGAACACACAAAGGAGACACTGTTGTACCTAACAGCAAGTTGTGAATCATAAAGAAGCACAACCCAACCCTGTGCTGCTATAAGCTCCTGACTAGAAAGCCCAAACAAAATCCACAGAATCATAGAATCATTAAGGTTGGAAGAGACCTCAAGGATCATCCAGTCCAACCGTCCCCCCACCACCTATTACCCACTAAACCATGAAGAGTCCTTTTGGGGCAGACAGGCTGTTCTCCTGATGTATAACAAGCTGCTTTTGAATACTGCATCTAGCTAAGTGAAGTTGAATATAAAATATCTTTTACAGCCTTATTGTGAATAATATAGCCATTTAAAATGGAAAGAAACTTCAGAAGATGTAGTCTCAAAGGACAAGTATTTTAAACAGGGAAGGATATTTTCTGCTTGTAAAGCGAAGATTGCCAAGAGGTGTCTAATGAGCCTAGAACTGCGGCTTGCAGGTCCTGGCAGCAAGTGACTGTATGCTTTTAAAGTTCATCACAGCTTCCAGCTGGAACTGGAAAGCATGGCTTTTTTGTGGAAAATCATTCCAAATTTGTAACAGCCAAATGATATCCCAGTCCTGGCAGTGAACATTTTCTAACATGTATGGAAGCAATTTCAGCTAAAGCAGCAACATCTCTTTTATTTAAATAAGTTAAATCTTCAGAGAAGCTAAGCAATGTCCTGTTTCCTCTCAGAAGAGAATTCAAGACTTCTGCAGGAGTCAGTCAGCATCGCACACTGTTCTCACACCGGGGAACAGCTTAGTCAAATAGGGACACTGAGGTACTGTCTCAGCAAAACGTGTGTGTGCTAGCACAAGTGTTTGTGCAGACACAGGCAGAGGCTGAGGCAGAGATGAAACCCGAGTTCCTCTGAATTTAGTGGTAAATCTTAGAAGTCTGCTTTGCAGTTAGTGCAGCCAGGGTTCCATGGCTCGCTTCTACTCCTTTGATGCAGTTCGGGGACAGTAGTTCAGGGTCTAACCGAAGGCAGAACTGACCACCTCCTGTCCTAATCACCATGGCACTATTCCGTGGATCAAGCTCAGCATCTTACCAAATATGCACTTAATTTACACTGTTTCTTTCTCTCTCTCTTTTTGATTTTTTTTTCTTCTTTTTTTTTTTTTTTTAAGTCAGCAAATACAAATTGGAATATTCAACAGGGGAAGTATCTCTCTTTCCATCTTGTTTAGATCATGGAATAAAATTATGATTTTTGTAGCAGCAAAAATCTTTTTTCCTTCAGAAAATCCCCTGTGATTCACTGGGGTTTGAACCAAGCTATCAATTAGCTCTCTGCTCAATATTGCAGTGTTTTCAATAATACAGAAGTCAGCAGGCACTAATCATGTGTGTGGCTCCTCAGACAGAGAAAAAATTGATAGAAACCAAGAGAAGCCCAAGTTGTGCTAAATTCCTGCAGGTGAATTGGGCCACTGCAGTCTGTGGAAATTTGGGATGCAGACAATTACAAAAACTGGTGGGTAAGAGATCATCACAGCCTCACTTCTGAAGTTCTGCCTCGCTGCTCTGCCATACGTGTTTTAGTTGTATCCAGCTTTCCACACTTTCCACAACTGTACGTAGTTTAACATAATTCTGTACAAGCTCTCTCTTTGCATTCAGCAGCCATCTGGATTTAGGTCCAGCAGAGACATAAAATGATGTTTAACAGAGCAAGTGTTTCCTTTGATTACAAGGAGAAAATGTCAGTTTGGACATGTTTGTAGGCCTAAGGCCATTTTATTCTGTAGCATCAAAATCACGCCCTTTTTAAAATAATTTAACCTTTGTTTTTCATAAATGCAGCCAAAAGAAAAAAAATATATATACCTTGTTCACAGAGAACAGGATATATTTTTTAAAAGACATTTTTTAAAAGACTTAGGATGCCAAATAGACACCAACTGCAAATTAGTCATAAACTAACAAACTATTTTAGCATGAATTTAGGTTAAAATTTAAATTTGGAGTTGTCAGTTTAGAATATTTTTTTCTTTTTATATGGACAATTGTTTGGCACTATGGAAAAACTATGAATCAAAATAAAAAAGGCTGAAAGAAGAAACAAAACTATCAAATTAAGTGTAAAGTCTTTACTGGTTAAAAGTTGTTAACTTTAGGCTAATATTTTTTAAATACAAGGTAAACAGTTCAAATGAGGTTTTTTTAAAAAAATATATTTCTTTTCATGCCATTTTAGAACAGTTTGTGGGAGTACTGGCAGTGTTTAATCTCATATCGTAAGAAGAAGATTTATGAATGCAACTGATAAACTGCTCTAATGAGCCAAAAATCCAGCTTACTTTCACTCTTCCTGTGGAAACCTCTTATTTACAGGCTTTCATAAAACTTTATTTTTAATTTGTGAATAAACCAGCAGCTCTCTCTTTCCTGCTCTCCTTCACTAAATTGTAGGTAAACTTTTCCTGGCCTGGTAAAGCTGGTGCTAACTCTTTTAGCTGAAGCATCACAAAACACAGGGTGATGGAAATGGTGCTGAAACCTGCATTGCCTGCTGCTACCTTATATAAATGGGGAAAAGTAACTTATAATTGCAATAGAAAATAAACTTAATTTCCAAACTAATATTGTTTGCAATTTTTTACTGTTAATTGTTGTCTTTTATATATGAGATTCATTTTAACACAGTCTTATTTTTGAAGGTTAAGAATGCACTGACTAACTGTCGTAAAGTTACAATAGAAAAGGTTCGTAACTGGATTAAAAATGGATAAATTTGCACTCATTTAAAAAATCGATGTAAATATAAAACCTACAACTATTCTGTTAGCATTAAATGTCAGTGCTTCCTATAACATGACTTTTTCTCCATATATCCTTGCTCTCTAATTTTTTTACATTTGCCACTAACCTTTAGCCTATGCCAAAAATTGAAATATTTTTTCTTAATATACCTCGAGAACTATTAAATATAAATCAAACTATTTGAAAGAAGCTTTTCAAAAGGTACTTAGCACTTTCAGTTGCCAAAATTTAAACTTTTATTGTTCAGATGTTTCACCTGCTCAATATTAATTTTATATAGTTCTACTTTTCTAGTTTATTACCTAAAACCAGATCAGCTCATAAATGTATGGGATGTTGAGAAGAAAATTCCATGAAATGAGGGATCTCCGATATTGTAGACATTGCCAGAACTTTTATGTATTTAGTTTGAAAGTAAAATTACAATGTCAGAAAAAAAATCTACGCAGTTTTCATATAATTTTTAAATATAAACCACTGCCCAAACCAACTTTCAGACCGTTTATGAAGAACTGTACAGTTGTGGTAGTCTCCGAGTCCAGACCTCAACCCTACCAACCATTCTATCCCTGCTGTTACTCAAAAGGCACGAAGCAATAAAAAGTGTTCGCATGGCACCTATTGCTGTGTTACCTGAGACCTTGCACTTCTCAGTCTCTTCATACAACTACTACGAAGCTGGGAATGACCCTTCAGCCGTGGATTGCAAATGGGGCACAGAGAGACCTAAGGGCAAGATCCACAAACATTGATAGAAATCTTGGAGTGTCAAAGCATGCCCAGCCCCGGTGGTGGCCAGAAGGCCACAGCCTGGAGTGAGAGACCTCCTAAGCCAAGGGATGGCCAGTGTGAGGAAGGGATTCACAGTGGCCAACACTGGAGGCTGCAAGAAAGAGAAGCTGTCTAAATTCAGTCCTGGGTTTCCCAGCTAGGCAGGATAGCCAACTGGAAGATCACTCCCTGCTTGCAGTTATCCACTTTGCACCACCTTTAGATAGAGTCACTTTAACCCTAGGTGAAAGTTTACATAGACTCTCCCCCAGGGACCAAAGTTTGGTTCTCTCTTCTCCCAAATATTTCACCATCATGCTGTTTTCCTGTCCTAATGAATTTTGAACTTTAAAGCAGTCCGCAGCTGATGAGAAGGATGGGGAAAGTTATCCTTAAGGACAAGCTAGGTGATTACGACACAGGCGGTGCAAGTTTGGAAATCCTCTGGGCAAGGAGCACTGAGCAGCTCCACCTCCCTGCTTGCACCCTGGGACCATGGGCCTAAGCATCCTCTCCTGACACCATACTGAATCAGCAGCAGCCTTCAGGAGGCACGTGTGGGAACCAGGGAGCTGGGTTATACTGAGGGTGGGGTGAGCCTGTTCTGCACGGGGCAGAAGTACTGGCAGCTGTGCAGGCTACACAGCAGATGGAGTTGCGTGGTTGTAGCACCACGGGATATATTTCGCCCTTAGACGTGCCAACATGGGCTGCTGTACAAACAGTTCTTGGTTTTATTTAAAAGGATTTCTTTATCTGCTAAGATAACTCACCCTGCTACTTAGCAAAACATATTTGCTGGGGACTTTTGCTCAGGTCAAGCGCAGGCTGCCTCCTTGGGAATGCCCCTGCTCCTGAGGTAGCAGCTGTCCCCCCAAGGCCACTGGGATCCTGCAGGGTTGCTTTTCTCAGCCTCCCACTCAGTCCCTGGACTGATAAAAGTCGATAGGCAGCAACCTTGGCTTTTTGCTCTGGCTTCTTGTGTAACGAGAATCTATCACACAGAGTGAAGCACACCAGGCTTGCTGCGGAACTGCTGCCTGGTAGTAGTGATGGTCACAAACTCTAAGGCCCAATCAGCTCTGCAAACATTTGCTTTTGGAGCTGTTTTCTGGTCTGCAATGAGAAACCCAGCTGTGCTAGCAAGGCCTGATGGCATTGAACAAGGACCTGGGGACCTCTGTGCTTTTGCTTGTGTAACGCCTTTAATCAGAGACAAAAGCAGGTTTTGCTGCTACACAGACACTGGGAGATATTGTCAGGATGATACACTTGTGTGGGTGAGAAAAGTGGTTCTTGTGTTGATCTGAATGTAAAGGCAACTTGAAAGTTTTCTGTCTTCCTTCTGAAGCTCAACACCACTGACTTCCAGTAGGATTTTGGAAAGTAATAGCTTTAGAGAACTAAAGTAACAAAACCATTCAACCTTAAGTAAGAGATGCCTAAAACCCACTATGCTCCTAATCTGTAAAATCATTTTTGAAAATAGGGATCGGGCTCTAATAAATCACATAGGTTGTTCATCTCACCTTACTTTCAGCTTCTGAAATGCATGTGTGTAATCTGGAATCGTTCTCAGAACTCCAAGAAATTAGTATTTCCAAGGGAAATTCATCCTCTCATTATCTGTACATTATCTGTATAACCTTAGATTCATTTTTCTATCAAGGGACTCCCAAAATCTAGCTTTGATCAATCACCCAACTTTTAGATAGTAGGTAAGTAGTAGGTAAGAATGAGTTTTGTCTTTAGTCACTTCTGCCTGTGAGTACGTTCTTTTCCCACTCAGCCTCCTCATCCCCTTTCCCTTTCTCGTATATGTGGAGGAAGGACAAGCTACTACAAGAAAGGCAATGTGAACTGAGGAATGAACCCATACGTGACTGTCAAATTTGAGCATTCCCAGGAAAAACTCCCTTCCTTGTTAAGTGCACAGGGCATAACACAGAGGAAGGAAATAGTCTCTTCAAAGGGTGGGGGAGCATTTACTTTAGGGAAATCCCCCATAACAAAATGCTCAAAAATATCTTGCTTGCAGCTCACAAAAATACGGAGGAGATACTGACATCCTCTTGCTGTTTTCCAGGACAGTGGATTGTCCCTTGCCTCAGCTGCTCCGACAACAGGACCTGCGACTGGAGAGAAATAACGTGGCAGCCCCACGGCTGCCGACACTCTGTGCTAGCCAAGCCTGAGCTCCAGCACTGTATGGAGGGCAGAAGGGTATGTAACAGATTTTACATTTTAATTTGTTTTTATTCACCTGGATATTTAGTGTCCAGCAGCCTTAAAAACAGTTTTGTGATTAATGTGTAAGAAAAATCCCTTTTTATTATAATGGGAAAAAGATTTAGATGAAAAATCCATAGGGACAAAAAACAACCATTGTCCATAATTTAGTGTCGTGCAGTCACAGTTATCTGCTGCCATTTCGCGTAGAGCTTAGGTCACACTTGTGGAGTTCCAAGACCCATGGTACACATGGTTACCAGTTAGGCCTGCAGTGAGTACGTTGGGACTGTAAACAGAGGATGGATTTGCATTGTCATCACAGGTTGTCTCACACTTGACATGCAAGTTGGGTTTCTTCTGCTTCGTACCTAATGCATGGCATTGCTTGTGCACACTAATCTTACCAAATCTTCTTGCACATTCTTTTCTTGTAGTGAAGCTTCTAAGGTGGTTGCTTGGAAATGCAAGGTCTCCTTAATAAGCATGCTATGACTGTAGAACTGTTGAGAGAGCTCTGATCTGAGGCTCAGGTACCTTACTGAGGATACAAGTATGCAGAAAGTAAGTAATTAATTGTTATAAAGATTTTTATAGTGTATTATCTAGGTAAGAAAATAGTAACTAAAATTGGCATTTTGATAAATTTCAAGAGCCTTTCTGCACAGACAAAAAGAAGATTTATTCTTTCAATCAACATTTCCTCCTTTTCTGGTCATTTGTTGTCCTGCTTATAGTCCTTCATTGCCATTTGGCTTTTTTTCTGCCTGTGGATTTATTTCTGCCATTACTACAGAGCTGTGAGTTTCTCCTAAAATATTTTTCTTTAAAAATCCATAGGTTTATATGACAGAGGAGAAGCTTGATTTGCTCCTCATGACAAAATAAGTGTTTCTGGTTTGACCACAGCAAAAAATATGGAAGAATTTGATACCTTTGCTTTGATCTTTAATTTCCGTAGACATCAGGCTGCTTCAATAAGCAAACGATCTTTGGTCACACAGTTGAAGGATAGCAGAGGAACAATATGGCACTGTGGGAGTGGATCGGCAGGGTGTTGCTGGGACGGTTGTGCTGGTAGTCCCACCTCCTGAATCTGACCACTCACATTCACCAGTGTCAAAAGCAGGAACGTTTGTTAAGGGTCCATTAAAACCAACCATACGAAATGAGTGTTTGTGAGCTGGATTTATGAATTCAAATTCCACTGTGTTCTGACTCTCTGAGGTCACTGATCTATTCTAGTGTCAGATGAGAGCCAGATCCTATGTGACCTACATTAACGCCACGCAAGAAAAATCTCTGTAAAACTAATGGCAGTTGTTTCCCATTCTGCATCTCCTGCAAAAGTCTTTGGTCATTGTTTGATAACCTTGACTGCTCTGTAGTGGATTGCTGCTGTTACATTTGCATAGATGTCCATTTAACTAGTTTATTCTTTCGAAGTTTTCACTCTAATGCATGTTATCCTTTTGGTATATTTCTCCTATACTTTTTCCTCTGATGTTATTTTTGTCATCACTTTGCAGTGGTTTTAATTTTCTGTGGCATTTTGCAATAGCATTTTTATTTCTTTCACTAACTAAATAAATGAAGAGCCTGGACCAACTCCCTCGTGTCAGTAAGAACTAAGAGAGACTTTCTTCATTCCTAAGTCAGATGAGTAAAAATGGTCCTCAGCTTGGGTGATAAGGTCCTGATTCTGTCTGTGATTAAGGCAAGCTCTAGAATTACTTTGCACAGTCTAAGCAGTGTAACAGAAAAAAGTGGTTTTTGGGGTTGTCACTGAAAGAGACTTTTGCCTGTCAGTTTTATTACATGCTATTATATATGTTTAAGCAATCTGTATCTTTTATAAGGGAGCTATTGATACAATTTTTGTGAACAAACACACATATTATACGAGAGATTGGGGTAACCATCTCTAAATATTTATATTTCCTCTTTTTTTTACATCAGTTTAAAACCATTAAGCACTACAGAGATCACTGACTTCTACCCAAAGCAATGACATCATAGTTTCTGTAGTAAAATAAGCAGAAGGTTTCAACACTGGAAATGTAAGCAAACTGCAAAAAGAGCAGGAGTGCAAACCAGGAGGGCAAAAATCATCGACCCAAGTGAGGACACTGAGATGATCTAGAACGCTGTTTCAGTTACATTGTCATTTGCTGAAGCTGGAGAAGAACAACACACTCATGTCTTCTTTGCAAATGAGTCATGTATCGTGATCTACATTTTGCAGCATCAGAGACAAAATTGTTCCATCAGAACTGGAAATAAACCCTGGCCCCGTTTTCTTACCTGCAGACCACACAGCATCTGAATTCTTGTTCAAAGTTTATTCTGAACTTAGGCAATAACACCTCCATACACCCCACATACTTACCAATCCTTCCTCAGAAAAGCAGAGATATGTACGTCTGTCGCGTCATTGGGTCAAACGATGGCACACCTTCCGTCAGAACACTAACAGCCCTCTATGACTGAATTTCTCACTTGAATACCCTTCATAAAAAGTTTTGAGCCATGCAAGATTTGGCCAGGAATCAAAGGTAGAGCAAGTAGTGGCATTTGTGATTCACTAGACCGAAGTGTCTGATTTTTGTTATGAAAAAAAAAAAAAAAATTTGGTTTCAGGATTCTGACCTGCTGGTTTTATTTCTTCTGATTAAAATGTCATGATAAGACATAGTAAACAACATAAGTGTCTGTTATTACGTCTTTTCTTTTAAATAGCAGGTGTTAATTGCTATGCCACTGCCAAATTCCAACTATGATAACTGCAGGCTGTTTTCTTATACTCCCGTATTAGTTTTATATGAAAAAAGAAAAAAAAAAAAAGAGCCTACTTTCTTTCTACCTCCCAATGAATGCAAAGGGAAGCATGCCACGTGTTAACCACTGCTGTGCCGTGTCCCTGGTCTGGGTGCGCTGCAGCAGCTGATGAAATAAGATATATAGTGAATGCTCTTTTTGGCTGAAATGCAGTACATGTAAAATCAACTGCATGTTTCAGTGCAGTCATTCTGGTTTTCCCATGTTTCATAGAACAGCAGCAAAACGCAGCATTCAGCTACGTCTCTTGCTCATTAATTTCTTTCATGCACTTGTCAATGTTTCTGAAATATGTTTATGGGCACTCAAACAGAGCACTTCTTCCCTGTCTAGATCATAAATAAGCCTTCCAAAATGGTTTCTAATTTGTTTTCTAACTCCGGGCTGCTTTCATATCCTGTATTAAAATTGATTTGTTTTTCAGAGCTCATCTCTAAAATTATGATCTCCTTTCTCTATGACAAAAATTCATTTTCCGTGGCTATGACTTCCAATTGATTTCACATCATCATTAACTGCTATTTTAATCTGTGTGCACATAAAACTGTGTTTGAGCTAAGTTGTTTCTGCTTCGTAAAAACCTAAGACCACCTGTAGTGAAACAATAACACTCAGATTGGTGGAGGCATGAGAAAGGATATACATCCCCAAAACCAGGTTGTGAGGCCTTATTTTGCTTTATGATGTGTTAGCAAGACTAGTCAGTCATGTGTTTGTATTTCAGACACGGTAAACAGGAAAATTTTGAAGTGTTGAGGCTAACATGATTCTGTCTAGAGTAGATTTTCATTCAGTCCACTTTTAATATCTGCAGTCCTTTTTCTCCTCCATTTTAAACTCTAAGGGTGACAAGGTGCAGGCTGTGTTGTTCTTAGGGAGCTCCTGATGCATGCCCTAATTGAATCAAAGAAATAGGCACTCATAATAAAAATATTATATCTGCTCTATTTTCGCTCAGCAAAATCCTCTGTAACTGTAGTTAACGAGTTTTTGCTGTGAGATTTATACAATTTTATTAAGACATGATGCTTTGACTTTTGTACAAGAACTTTAAAAAATGGATGAAGGAAAAGGGATTCTAACAAGTAATTATTTACCCAATTAGCAGCATATAGCAAGCTGGCCTCAATAGCAGGGGGATATATATTTTGTTTATCATTGAGAAATACTACTCAGAGTTTAGTCTTATAAGAAAGTACCATTGAGTCGTGTGTAATTAAGAACAGGAAATATGAAAAGGCAATATTTGCTGAAGTACTTAAAATTCAGCTGTTAAAACAGGAATTTTAACTTATAATTTCTTAATAATATTTTAGACTTAAGTAGTGTTTTGGACTTACAGGTGTGTACATTTCCTAAGTGTGGTTAATTTATAATGATAGATCTGGTTAAGCAGTGAATTCCACTATGCTTACACAATCTTTTAAAGCCTGTAAGCTATAATGGAATTTTTCACACAAAACAGTTGTAACAGAAGACACTGAAAACATCTGTCTGCCTGGAAGTGTTGTTCTTTGTCTGGTAAAATTATAGCCTTACGTATGTTTGATCCTCTAGTCCTCTGCAGACAAATCCCCCATTGACCTGAACAGTACATGACTAAGCCTTGTACCAGACTCTAAAGAAAATGAGATATGGTGTGTTCCACACACCTGAGCCATCATTTTGCTCATTATTGGCGTAGAGCTAAAAACAGAATCCCCAGAGCCCCTGGTTCAAATCATATTAAATACTACATGGCAGCACAACTATAGTAAGTTCATGCAACTGTACAGAAATAAACGTGGCCATAGCTACCACACATTCAATCACACTGAATAATTGTTCTAATTTATTTCAGTTCTTCACTGAGTTGAAGGACATAAGTTTTATTCCTGGGGCTACACACCGCTTACTTTAGCATTTGGGTCTTCCAAGCATTTTCTGTAAATGAAGCTGAACTGCAAAATGTGGATGCTTTGAAAAATGCTTTCTGATGGTCTGCATACCACAACAAAATGTGCTTAACCAGCTCTGCACAAGGGCTGTTTGAAGAGCTACTTTGCAGATAGGATTCCCTACAAATGTCCTCCTCTTCCATCTGGAATTTTTTAGGGAAAAAAAAAAGAAGAATTTTTCTATTTTTCCAGGATTTACACATGTCTCACAGCATGGTTGGACCAATAGTTAGAAGCAGATTATTGGGTGCAAACAGGTCTTAATGAATGGATGCTCTGTGTGTGCAGATTTGCTGGTGATGTGCTATGCATCCACCAGCCTGGGATGCATTGGATTACAAGGAATGCGCACCCATCTTTCTGTTTGACATCTTCTCTGGACTTGTGGGAGAGTACACCCTTCAAAATCCCAGCATGCGCAGTCTCCACAGTATGACTGCTGATACCCTCCTGTGATGACTGCAAGCAGACTTCAGAGCTCTCCGTCAGGGCTAGAGAGCAGGGACCATAGGTTTCACATACTGCAGTCCTGGGTTTAATGAAATACCTTTCAACAATGCTGTGAAATAAATACCTGAAGTGAACCACATCTGCATGATTCCAGTGACACGGTCCTGGTATGGCTCATACCTACTTGAACAGTCAAAGACTTCTCGACTGCAAGCTAATTTGGTTGCTATAATTGACTGACATCTTTGAGGATAGCCTACACTTTTGATCCGGCTTTCTGTACAACCACAAGTCCACTTTGGCTCCTTTCTCCCTTCTCTGTTTACATCAAGTCTTAACTATTCTCTTAGCAGAGTTGTTTCTGGTGATTCAGGTTAATGTCTCTAGTGGAAGAACCTGTATTCCTCACCGATGTGATGTTTCCATCTGTCTCAGTCCTGACTCATCCTGCTCAGACACACCTTCTGACAAGAATAAGTACATGTTCCCAGAGGGACACCCAGACACTCAATAGCATTAGCAGTCTCATCTAACCTACTTCCTGACCTCCTGTTTTACGTCTTTGCAAGAAGCTCGCTTAAGGGTGAAGATGGAGATGTTCTGAGACTCAGAGCTTACTCCTTCAGAGATGGTCTGTATCGTCTCATCAGTCTTGTGATGATATTTGTAGAAGTGTGTCTGGGCCCTAACAGTTATCTGTTTCATCCAGTTGTACTGACAGCTCTAAAGGAATCTACTCTGACTCCTCTCACCCCCTTCATTTTCTCAGAGCATCAGGACAACAACAATAGTACTGTTCTAAGACCCACCTTATATTTTTATACGGTATGCTGCATCATGGTGTTTACAGACTAGAACTACCACCTCAAAACGTCATTCTACCTGACTTGAATGCTCCGTGTTGGCTATACACGACATCTGTGCACCGTGTTCATTGGCCCTGGCTATTTGAATTCAGTGGCAGATGAGATTAGACCGAATACAGTTAGAAGGAGAAAATATCTATCAGAATCTTAGTCACAGTAGAATGAAGAGTGAGATAAAAATGCCACATCTACCATATCAGTGTAATTTATACCCAAATACTTTGCAATTAGAAATCCCCATGGGCCGTGATAACAAAATGAGATCCTATGTTACTAGAAGCAGAAAAACAATCTAACGTGTTCTACCAATTGCTCTGTGTGTGTAACCTGGTAGAGCTGTTTGTTATTCTGCTAATGATGTTCTATGTTTTTATAGAAAAGTTCTCACCTACATTGCAAGTTAATGATATCCTTACCTGCTAACATCTGAGAACCACTTTTAAATAGATATACATCTAGATACCACAGTGATGGACTTACGAAATGGAGATTAAAGAGACATGGATATAGACACAGTGGAGAAGTTAAGAGATTTTGCAAGTTAAAAGAATTGTTTAAAACCTCAAATTAACCTACTTTAGAATTAGGACATACCGTAAGTGTGGACTGTCTTCCTAATTGTAAATAACCATGTGTCTCTCAGGGAGGGAAAGAGAGAATATCCAACCAGCCCTTCCAAGGATCCTTGACCTCTGTGAGTCATGTCATGCTTGGTTTGAAGGGTTTCTTCTGGCACAATGTGAAGAGTTGGAAAGCCCCTTGCACATAAGAGAAGTGCTTGGGCAGTCCAAGCAGATACAAAAGCTGTTTAAGAATTTTGTCTATGAAGCAGCTCTGAGAGGTTCAGGACAGGAGGTAAAAGAACCTCTGTATGCTCAGTGCTTGTTTTAATTTGTTTGCTACCATACATAATCTATCAAGGGCTTCTCTGCAGCCCACAATGAGCAAGGCATGGAAAGTCCAAGTCATTGTCATGCCTATTCTTGGCCCTGCTACCAGATCAATGTATGTTCATCTGAAACTGCCTCTGTTCTGTGGGAACCATCACTGGTACACTGTTGTGGCTCATTTTTGCTCACAATAGGTTCACAGTGGGAACTGGAATCAGTTCCTAAAACTGTGACATTCCTGAAGGAAATAGATAAATAAGGATGCATTAGATGAGAGAAATTCAAGATGCTTTCACCACATCAAATCTCTAAGAGAAGCTTTGGAAATGTATTCTTAAACATGTAATCTTATGCAGTCTGACTTTTATTAGCATAACCAAATATTCAAGGTGGAAGTGGTAAAGCATCAAACCCCAAATTGCATTAAAAAAACAAACAACAAAACTGCAACTTGCAGGGTGTTCACAAGTAAACTGTGAACTGCAAGTTCACAGTAGCCCACCGAAGACTGCTGGTACCTGAAGTACTTGTCATCCTGACGGCACTTCTAACTCCCCTCAGGGCACAATGCTTCCCAGTGGTCACCTCACACATGCCAAGACTTTATTCAGATCATTTGCCACCAAAATCACCCCCTTTTTTTGTCTCCTGTGAAATAGCAGAAAGACCATCTCTCTACAAATAAGGCAGCAGCTGAATTCATTGATACGTGTGGGCGTGCGCTTGTGTTACTTTGGTGTAAATTCTAATGAATCACATTTGTGGAAGACGGACATTATCCAAGATGTGCTGTGTAGGAGCAAACCACATGAAAAACCAGAAGAACGAAAGGAGGAAGCTGCACGCAATCACAAGAGGCTCTGTACTTGCAATTGGAAGTAACTATAAACTTTAGTAAAAGAAATGATCACCAAGGTTGAAAAATGCAGGGCTGACTGTGCAGCTGTAGTCATCTATAACCTGTATTTTTTTGTCTTTGAAACACATAATACAGCTTTTTGTTAATCAGATCACACAGATTTTGCTAAAGGAGAATTTCAATCATGACATGTCAGGACTGGAGATCTGGCAGCTCACAGAGATGTTTCTTGAACATTATGAGAAGGGTTTAAAAACCTCTAGACTAGCTGTACTCTTGCCTTAGCTTTTGGGTTTTGGAGTGTACAACTTCTAAGTAAGTTGTATCTTTTTTTCCATCCAAAGATTCTTTTTATAGGTGACTCAACTAACAGAGGGATGATGTACTATCTAATAGAAAGAGTGAATAAGACTCTTCAGGAATGGCAAAAGACTCATGATGTTAAATTTTATCATAATATCAACGAGGGGAAAACATTTATCAGTTACTCATACTACCCCCAGTTTTGGATGAATGCAAACCAGAGACCGACTTTTGAAAAAGCACTAGAGCAACTGCTGCAGAGGTACCGTACAAACTCTATCGCTGGCTTGTTTGTATTCTTACTCTATTTGCAAATGTGTTTAACACATTTTATAATTAAAGTCAGTAAGCAATTAAACATACGCGTGCAGACCGTACTGTGTGGTTGAAAAATAGTAGAAAATGACATCAGGCCTCTGATCAGGATGCCAGACAGTTCACTGAAATGCAATGCAATGCAGTTAAAATGTTTGCCATCTGTTTCAAGGCAATGTGTTGTTTTTCCTTTCTGGGTTTCAGATCACGTCCCCTGGAGAACACAGACCAGACCGTATTAATTGTAGGTGGCGTTCAGTGGCTTAATTCCAATCACCTGCAAATTATCCAGAAGGTGTTGAACAGGTAATGTTACGTGCTTGGTGTTATTCCAGGTCTTGAGGTGATAAATTATGAGAAACAATTTAACTAAAAATTTTAATTCAAACATTTAATTTTTCTTCTCATGGGTGTGCACTTAACTGACTTTGATAAAATAAAAATGAAGAGTCTTTTGATGTGTCTGTTAAGTAAAATTTGTTTTGTTTTTCATTTTGTTTTGAATTTGCCAAACAGAGAAAATCTATCAAATATCCTGGTAATTATCAAATCCATAGGAATGGGTTTTCACCTCCCGGTGGATGGAATACATTCTCTATCACAGGTAAGCTATAGTATATTTGCAGTGCATTTTCACGGAAGACATAATTTCAGCAATAATTTTGGTGTCTGGTCAAAACATGTTACAACCTCTGCTGAGCAAGCTCTAAGTGGATCAGAGAAATGTTTGTCTCTGCTCATACAGCTTGCTGATGTGGATTCAAGGCAATTCGCTTTACTTCTTGGATTCCACCGCAATCAGAGCACTTTTCGAGATGCTGTGCTCAGACAGCCATTCCAGGAACCAGAAGAAGCTCCTATATTCAGCCTGCTGCCAAAGTTGAGAAATCAAGCTAGGGATAAGCAGGTTTCTCCTTGTACCGCGTCAAGCACAAGCCCTCCCCCACCTTCCTCCATGGTTACTGCTGGATCAGATTCACTGGTCTGGCTGCATTGCACAGCTCTCCATAAATCTATCTTAACCAACCCATGAAGCCAGAACATTACAGAGCAGCTGGAATGCACCCGTGAATCGAGCCTATTATTTGTATGTTAATCGGATGTTACAGTCAGTTTAAATCATGTCCAAGGCTCTCAGGAACACGTGGGCTCATTTCAATGTGCTGTGTAACTCATTCAATCCGATAATTTTATTTACAATTGGCTGGTGGTTGTCTGTCGGGCACACATAAAATGTATGGATGAGACGGGGCTGGGAAGCGCCAGAGGGCAGAACGGAGTAAGCGATGCCTTAACCAGCACTGCGTGTAACGCTCCAGCCATTCGCAGGTGCTGAAAAGAGAAAATTATTAGCTTTCATAGTTTACATGCAGCACTGCCATGACACTGGGAACTGGTGCTCGTGTCTTTTTTGCAACCATAACACACTGCTGTATTCAGTGTGTGACTTGCTCCTTACTCACCCTTCTTTCTGCTATGGAGGCTGCCCTGTCAGAGTTTGTCTGCTCTTTCTTTCTGGGTCAGTACTACCTGTCGTGCCTCTACTGAATGTCTTCTTACTGATTCCAACCATTCCCTTAATGTGTCCAGATGACCAGATCAGTGCACGATAGGGAAATGGCTCGACTCAACATGAGCAAACGTTGTTGTAGCTCCTGCCATAGCTTTCAGGGGAGTTCAGCCCTAGGAGGAAGAAGCAGAACTTTGATCAAAGGTGGGTGAGGCAAGGACAGAAAGAGTCTTAAAGGCATCCCAAGACGGCCACCTTCTGTTTCTCATCCAGTAGTTTATAAAACTCCAGAAATCAACTGCAGTGCATAACCGACATTCTTTTCCCTTTCAATTTTGGAATCATACGCCAAATGACCCATGTGGTTTGGGCGCTCTGGACTTCTGGATTAACCCAGTTACTCTCAAAGCCCTTCTGTCTTCAGTGTCAAATCCACCACCTTGACAAATTTATGAGTAACCTTTTTTTCTCTTCCTGGCCTCCTGCAGTATCTCAAGAAATAATAAACTGTTCTTCAGAGTAACTATTTCTAAGATACCCATGGCCCTGTACTCCTTTTTAAGCAGCAGTCTCAATGACTTCGATTTGAAGCTGAATTTTCGTTTACAGGAACAATTTCACCATTTGTTGCAGGCAACTTTAAAATAGGAATTTTTTTCTGATTTATACCTTATGTTAGCTAAGTATATATTAAAAACAATTACCCAGTAATTATATTTTAAACAACACAGAACTATTTCTGTGAAGGAAGCTGTGCAACTATTGAAAAGTAATTATATTTACTGCTAACTTGATTTTTAGTTTAGAACTTATTGAAGTCAACCTGATTTGTTGTGTAATTAAGGGAAAATTTTTCAGATTTTCTTGTAACTATTTTTGTGCTACAAAACCTTGTCTAAGAAATTTCTGAAAAAAAATCTGTAACAGCCTTGGAGTAATAGCTGCTTTCTAGAGTGAATTCATAATAATTCATGTCTGGAGTATAACATAATTGCTTTATTCAAAATGCAGTTTTGCCATTCATTTCAATGGCAAAATAAAATAACCTTTAAAGAGTCCTTCTGATAAGACATTGCAATATTTATCTGGAACGCAGGCAGAAGTGCAAAACCTGTGGAATGAAAACTTGGTTATTCTGGATACAGCAAAAAATTTCGGCTATGAAGTTGTTGACACCTTTGTCATCACCATGGGACGTTACAAAGAATTCCTGCAAGGGAAGTGTGGCTGCCATTTCCACGAGGTAATAGTTTACACTCATATCATTCCCAGATATTTAAGAGAGATTTTAACTGTCAGGTGCTTAGAAACAAAAAGGTGTGCAACGAGGTTCGGGATCAGTGACTCAAAGTTAGGCCTGACTAAAAACTGCGGCGATAGCAGTTTGCACGGCGGCGCTTGTCCATAGCTGCTCAGAGTGCAACACCGCCTGAGGACGGGCTGAACTGCTGTAGTGGTGATTCCTTGGAATAAAAACAAGCAAGCTCTTCTGCAAAGGTAACCTGTATAAAAGGATGTTGTGCGGTTTCCAGGGTCTTATATTATTTGCTATGCATTGTATATCCCTATTGCTCCTGCATGGACTCGGTTTATCTTTTTGCCATACCTCAGTCTCACAGGTTTTCTTCCAAAGCCTTCCTAACTGAGCAGCTCAGCAGACTCCATCAAACCATAGGTATATTTAAAATGGAGCTTAAAATTGAAAGAACAATCTTACTGCTATATATCTGTGAAAGAGTTATCTGAGATAGTTATAGTGACTGACTATACAAACAGAAATATAAGTTGCTTGTTCTCACTCACGCCCATAGTTCTGCTTTCTTTTTTGTCTGAAATCTGTAGAAATTCTGTCTTCTGCTTTGTAACTACTGGACTGGTGGAACAGGAACATGGTAAAATATATGAGTAGGGCAATTGAGAACATTTTCTTCTCTTCATTCAAAGTTCTGGCAAGGAATCTTCGCAATGTGTTACAATTGACAAGAGGCAATGGATTAAATCAAAAACGAATAAGCAAACACATTATTATATCTAGGCACAAAATCAGCCCAGAGGCTGCCAAACCAGTGAAAATAAAGAGTTTGAAAACCAAGATATTTAAAGGTTTTCTGGTTTCCTTTAAGATGTATTTGGAGTATGTGGTATGTCTTTTTATAGTGAGTGCTCTTCCCCATCAGCAAAGGAGCGATCTGTTTAGTTTTGTGTTTCTTGCACGTTATGGATAGCAAAAGAAGAAGTGCACCCCTGGTTTAGTGCAGGCAACCTGGAATAAAAAAAGTGAGTATAATTTTTGAGTAATCAAGTAAGCAGCTATGAGGCTGTTGACAGTAATTTTGCATGTAATAGTTAAAGAACTGTCACCAAGGCCACGAGACTATCGCTGTAGCTTCCAACTAAGCCCTTTCTCATACCCATGACACCAACTTGTTGGTGTAAAAGACCAGTTCCTAGGTTCCTGTTATAAGTGGTCAGCCTGCTGAGAATCCGAACATGTCATTCATTGGCCTAAAGAAGACCCATGAATATTACATTACTTCCTTTGGAAACCAGAAAAAGCTTTGAGGAATAAAGGAGGCTCATACCTTTCCAGATGCTTAGCTCCTGCTTCCCAGTAAAAAATATTTCTTTGGTGAAAACTGAGATTGTGCACGCAGACATCAGCAGTAACCCCATGCCTCGTTTCGATGACGGTATAAGGACAGAGAAGCCTTCTGGTACCTCTATATGTAAAGTCATGTTTACCGCAGTAAGAAATTTCACGTGATGCTACAAGGACCTTCATTCTTATGAAATGAATCTGGATTGTCTGTTTAAGAAAAGACTAGGAAACTACCACAATTTATTCTATTAAAATCTGTTTAGGACCATAAAACTTGAACTGTCGTAGCTTTCAGGAAGATTGCATTTCCTGAGTGATCAAAAGAGGGATGACAGGTGCACATTCTTTCATAGAATGAAATATAGAATGAGAGGAAATTGTTACTGAAAAGTTAAATCTGGAGGGAGAAAAGGATGCAATGAAAGATATGTCTTTGAAATGAAGATGTAATGAATTTAAGGTGTTTCATAGTCAGCTGCGGTCTTTGAGCCAGTAAGAATCTACTAGTTGGAAAAATCTCAGGAGTTTGGTTACTGACTAGAATAATGACATGAGAAATTTGATGTGTCACTTAGAAGACAGAACTCCCCAAGTTAATTCTTATGGAGAAAATCCTAAAACTTTTTTATTAGAGTTATCAAAAGTGCATAAATATTTTAAAAGGCTATCAACCACAGAAGTGAAATGCTAACACTTTCCCAGCATGAATTTAGGAATTTGTCTTCTGTCAAAACAAATTACTTCAAACAAGAGAGACCACCAAAAGTTTTCTGAATCTCTCAAGAGAAAGATAAAACCCCTTTGCTTATTTTGCCAAGTCATGCCTGTCTTTCCGTAAGCCTCACTCTTGCCCAAGCTTGTTCCCAGGACCTGGATGTGTGCAGAATTAGCACAGAAGTTCCACAGATCTTCAGGTACAAAGGTGGGCCGTGGCACCAGGAATGAAGTGGAAGCACTAATTTTTGCTGTGAAGAAATGTCAGGACAGCTGTGATATATTTTCCTTAAAGATCCAAAAAAAGCAAAGATCTAAAAATAAGGTTTCCTTCATCAGACACCCACAGTATACACTGAAAAACAAAATATACTGTGGCTAATTAAACCTAGGAGGAGTTTAAAGCAAACAAACTGAAATTCAGTGGTGATGATAGTAAAATGCAAGCATAGGCTCCAGAGTGTCCTTGCGGTGTCTGCTGGCCAAGGACTAGCATAGCAAGCGTAACTATTTTCTTGAAGCCAGTGGATTATATTTAATTCTCTCAGCCACAGCAGTGACCTTTACATAAAGCAGAACAAACAAAAGAATTACTATAAAAGCTTTGATTTTTCTCCTTAAATATCACTGAGATATAACATCAGAGACCATCTACAGGACAACAAATGCATTCCCAAAAGGAGTGGGAAGACAATCAGCTGCCACTGGTTGGGGCTCTGCTCCAGTATGAGACTCTCTGGGATTGAGCACAGGTTTGGGAGCGTTGTCAGACCCATCTGACCTCATGTGCTGTGTGTCAACCTCACAGCTGGTTTCCACCTCAGGCTCCTCAGCAGCTCACATGTTTTCAGCCCATTGCCATGGCCTCCGTCCCACTTTGGGACCAAACACAGCAGGCGTGGTTAGTTAACCAATCCCTTAATCTGCTCTGCTCGGTACACGAGAAAGGCGCAAACACAGCTCAGTCCAAATGGAGCTGGAAAAGAGGGAATAAGTCACAGGGCGGATATTTATGCAATGGATGAATAGTCCCATGGAGTAAATGCCTCCCTCCATTTCACCCAGACAGCTATATTGACTCTTTTTTTTCTAGAACCCTGATGTTGGTATCTTCGTGGGTCACTGCGGGTGCTCGCCATTTCCACAGAGCTTTTGAGTGAAGCGGAAAGCTTCAAAGTGAAATATTTCAGATGCTTTGTATGGAACTGGGTGGAAAACAGCAGGGCGTGATCGGTCATCAGCATTTTTCATGCACTCCTCCATCATTTTGTATGAGCTCATGTGCAGGTTTGGCCTTGCTTCTCTGCTGGAGGAATCTCAACAGAGAGTATGTGTTTCTGGGGAGGAGAGGGGAGAATTTGGCTTACGGAGCTGTTGTTAATGAGGCTTGAGAGGTCACTGTGCCTAAAAGAGGAATAGATACAGCCAGGAGAATCCATCACCCACCAAAAAACAGACTTGATCCTTGAGAAAAGCAAAAAGAAAGTCCTCAAATGCTTTTGGTACCTCGTTAGTTTTAACAGTTTTGTCATCGGTTCGTTTCTGCATCCTGGCAAGTGGAGTTTCATCAGGTGCTGAGGCAGTTTGCACGAGGAAAATGGCATTTTGCCTGAGGATGGAGCCAAGAACACGGAGTAAAATCCCAGCACTTTTCATGTTTTATGAAACCAGATGAGATGGATTAAGGCTACTGCTTTGTACTTTCACTTTCTTTCTCTTAAAAAATTGCCTCCTAAGCTTGCCAAAGACGGCACCCCTCTGTAAATGCCGCCTGAGCTATGCGGGAGCAGCGGGCTGGCCGTTCTGTGCAGGCAGGAAACAAGAACTGAGATGCGTTCAGCAGTTCTCGTTTAGTTCTCACTAGCTGGCCAAACAGAAAGCTGTTTCCCCTGATTGTCCTGATAAATTATTTGAGTTCCCACCTACCCACTTCAGAGGGCCTCGGGTCACCCTGATAGCGTAGATGTCTGCAGCTCTATAGACCCTGCAATCTTCGCTCAGGTTGCCAAAGGATCTGGACTCACAATGGGATTATATTGGTCTGGGACAAAAAATCTTGCGTAACTCTGGCACTTTCTGCCCAAACGTACTTCTAGTCCTATGCACACATGCAAACCTGATTTTTTTAATTACCTCATTCTTCACAAATGCTTATGGAGAAGTAGATTGGCCTGCAGTTATAAAGACCTTTATAGAACCCATTTTTTTATTCAGATTTATTTCCTAATTTAATGGCAATGAAATCATGGTCACTACATAGAAACTAGCAACCTTGGGATTTTGGTTTCTTAATCAGTGGCTGGCTGCTGGATGAACATCAGATTGCATTCCTGGGAGATTATGCCTAACAGGAATGCAGTTTGGGTGATTGGTTCAAGGTGGCATCGTTTTGAAATAGTTGTAAGATCTAAGGCACTAATTTAGAAAAATGAACCTGCAGTAATTGCATGAAAACAAATAACAGCCCTTGGCTTAGCTGTATCAAACTGATCAGAGGACATATTAATTTTCTACATGAATAATTCCTGTTCTTTTTTTAGTTCAGCCAGCTCCCTCGTAGCCTTTCTGCCCAGTCTTTCAAGCCTTTTCACATTTTATTCCTTCACTCACATTTAATTTTTTACAAGTTGTTTTATTTATTATGAGCTTCACTACATATGAACATTGTTTCTGATTGTTCAGTGACAGTAAATATACCTTATATTTTTAAAAGGCTAATATGCTTCCACATAAATATATGCATTAATAAATGAAGTCTGCTTTTTCAAGTGTCTGCTGTGATTGATATAGAAGGAAAATTGATGGGCATCAGAGCTATCAGGGCAGCATATATTTATTTGGTTTAAAATAAGTTAACCACTTGGCCTCTTTTCTGTTTTCTCTGGATTTGCCAGTACTCGGGTGGGGGTCCTCTGTCCTGTGTCTGTGCAGGGTTCTGAGGTTTTGTCTCGCTTGAAGTTGCTTCATTATTCATCAGTGACTGTGCCTTCACTGAGATAAGACCTTCAGCATCTCACAGGAGACCACCCCCCTCGGTCATTAGGCTCCTGACAACCATACCTTTCACTCTCTCGTTAGCCCCATGGGCATTTGTTTATTCCATACAAATTGAACATGATATTCCCAGAACTTTATACATACTTGGGGGGCCAAGGAGGAGCATTCTTCTGCACTAAGTTACTGAACCACAGTGTGGTTATGCCACCGTGATGCCCCAGAGAGAGGGATGTTAAATTGCCCCGTAACTCCCTTCCTGGAGAAACACGACACACGAGTGTTTTCATCTCAACGTGGAGCTGGGCCAGGTTTGCTTCAAGACCTGAGAGCGAGACATTCTCGTAGGGCTCACAGCTGAGACACAGCATACGTTCCTCAAGCGCTTGGGATCAGAGTAGGATTTAAACCTTCTTGCAAGTCAGGGCTGTCCTGAGTTTATTTCTTCCCATGGCAAATACACAGACAAGCTGTTAAGTATGAATTTTGTTGTTCAGATAAATTGTCCCTAACTAAGAGGACAAAGTATAATGCACAAAAGCATTACAGACTCAACCAACTATGTATAATGAGCTGACATATTTAGATTTCAAGGCTTAAGTGAGTAAGATCTTGCACTTCAATTAATAAGTAACATAACAAGTTGGTCCTCTAAAATACTGTTTGTGAGCAACTTGAAGCTCAAGGTAAGACTATCAGGACCTGCTTTGTGGAGAATTATCTCAGCATTTCTGTACACACAGCTATATATCCTTCTATGTCACTTCTTTTGCAGGTGGTGAAATCCAAGCCTTCTGAAGAAAGTCCACACATAACAATGACGTTATCAAGGCACTATACACAGAGGAAATATTTTGGCAGTCAAAGCAAACCATCACAACTGCAGGACTATGCAACAAATTCTCAGTCCCCATATCATGTCCGAGGTCCAATAAATCAAGTTTATTCTGAAATCCTTCTCAGCAGGCTCTGTGCAAGTAAGAAGAAGCTTGTCAGCACATAGCCTCTCTTGGATGAAGCGCTGGGACTTGAGATGTGCCACTACCTGTGTGGCAATTGAAGGACCATGGTGAATTTATGACATGCTTCCTTGATGGGCTGCACGCACACCAACAGAGTTTGGGACATGTGGCATTTTTCCTAAAACTTTCTGAAATCAAGATATGCCTTTGCAACTCTGTGGTGTCAAAATGGAAGACGGAGGGATGCAAAGGGGAGAAGAGGGAAAGTTACTTGAACTGTTGCCAAAGGCTGGAACAGCTGTAGCTCAAGCAACTGTGTATTAATGATAGTAAAGAGAGAGAAATATATACACTCGAACAATTTGGAAAGGACTGCTTTAGCTCTTCAGCACTATCAAGTTTTCTATTTATAGAGACACTGTAATATTTGAATGTATTTAGAAACTGGCTACATTCCATTTTAAAGAGTTTTATTTTATGCGGATGTGTCCCTTTCAATATCAAACCTTTTCTATTTAGACACTTGGTTTATACCATTTGAAAAACTTCTATTAATGTTTTACTGATGATGCCAAGTTTTGAACTCCAGTGTTTTTAGTGAAAACACACCCCTTCTGTGATGGAACAGATGTCTACTCTATTTTTGCATGTTCTAAAGTTGATATAGAGATAGATTACTTAAACTTGAGACTGATTATAACTCTTAATGTAACATGTAAATATAATGAATATGTTAACATAACCTTATTTATGGTCTCAATTCAGGAGAGTGGCCATAGGCAGGAAGACTTCTTAGATATGTGCTTCAGCATCCACCTTGGCCTGTAAGACCAGCAAATGTTCTTCCCACATGGAAGTGCCATTTCTTTTATGATTTTTTATAAAATAGTCACCAATGTGTGAATGCCCTAGACAGAAAAAAGAAAAATCCCCTTTGCAAGCACATATGAGAACTTTGGGGTCTGGTTTTTAATCTGTCGTGAGGAGCATGTGATGTGATGTGATGGGAGCAGAATACAGTCCCTGCATCTCGTGCTTGGCAGCAGCAAGTCCTTCTCTGAACACTAGTTTTGTGTTGTAGCCCAGCTGCATTACCAATGTTTGCACACCTAGTATGGGTGAAACCCCTGGGAGAGGCTTCACCACTTTAGGGGGGAACTGTCTGCTGATCCCCTGCCACAATGTTGACAGCACATTCATTCTCAGCTGTGGTGCCATGATGGGAAACCAGACATGGTCCAGGCTTAGCAGCTACTTGATGGGTTAATGGCAACAGAGAGAAAAAAACCCTGAGACTGTTCTCCCTACAAATCATCCAGTTATGGATTTTTATTAATTCAGTCACGAAGCTGAAAATCAGGGCACCACTCTCTTCCGCCACGCACGGGAGAAGGAAATCAGAACCAGGTAAATACGAATCTAATGAAGGATCCTCCGAGCTCTGTGGCGTGCTTCCCCCTTCACCATTTTACATATAAACCTCCGCTGGCTTCTATTGCCCTTGGGAAAGGAAGTCTCAAGAAATGTTAGCAAGAAATTATAGCACAGAACTAATCACTATCTTACTGGCCTTAGCAGCACACAGAGGGGCTGTGCCCTAGACAGAAGTAGGACTAGAAATTCACGACACCACAGTTAGGATTGACCGAAGATCCTTAAAATCAACTCAGTCTGCGTCCCCAGCTAAAGCATTGTGAATCCTTGCTCCTTCAGATAAGATACATGGAAATATGATGGAAAATGGTCATGCAAAGTGGAGTTTGGCTTCCCTCAAAAAGAGGATCTGGCATATCTAATTCAAGAGACTTTCCACTATATTGACAAAGCTCCTAATTTTGACAATGACATTACATTTAGTGAGACAGTGTGAATATTTCTGTTTCTCTATAGTATGCTGCTGCTGTGCTTACAGCAAATGTCCCTGAATTTCTGTGTAAGGTTTTCACTGGCATGGAGCTTTACATGAAAGATGGGTCAGGAGCTGTGCATGAATACTGAAGATGTCAGCATTTGGTTTTGAGCAATATGATTATCTAAGAAATATAATTGTATGCAAATTATGTAATATATAATCTCAGCTCTGGAAGTCTGGGGATGCACAACCTTAAAGTGTAAGGATTTAACATCATGTCATTAATATCACTAGATGCAGAACGCAGCCAGATATCTTGGGTATTAAGATGATCAATGATAGAAGTATTACAATTACGCTTCTGTTAAGATATTCTTTGTAGCTCATTTAAATCCACATGCTGTTACTGCTGTTGTTCTGTACACAAATGTTTTTAAGGCATGAAATGTTTTTTATGGGGTTTTGAGGGGTTTGTGGGGGGTTGGGGGTGGGGGTTTTGGTTTTTTTCTGTTGTTTTTTTTTTAATCAAAGCCTATTGCTGAAGCCTTAGCTATAGTGATGGAAAGGAAAGAGCTGACTTTGTCATACTGTAGCTGATATCAGTGAATGTGCAATTCATCACTTCTGGTTTCACCACAAAATTGTTTACATGTGCTGTATACCCAGATGTCTTAATGTTTTCCAAATCTTAATATTTTTCAAACGTATCCAGCTGAAATTTTCTTGTGTGTTTTCTATTTTTTACATGTCTACGTACATATATACATATATCTGTACAAAGTCACTGGTCAATTTGCAAATTGATCTTTATTTAAACAAGTTCTTTGAATAAGTTTTTTTTCCAGCAATATATATCATCCATGTAATTTTAGGAATAAACAAAGGGAATGCAGACTAAAACAGGTACAAAGGCACATTTTTCATCATTTAACTTTAAAATATATCTGTCATCTATAGGTATGTGAAAGAAGAGAGTTGAGGTTCACAGGGAAGCATTGCTTGCTCACACACATGAAACTTTACAGATTAAGACAATAAAAGAATTATGATGTTTGAATTCCAGTCAGAGCACGTGTTGCTATCAATGTTTTACTTTAGAATTATCACACCTGCTGTGACATTTTGCCTGAATAAGCATTAAAGAGTTCCTAATATATTAAGACTGACTCATAATGTAGGATTTCTTTTTTTCCCATATATTTACCTTAGTCACATTACTTACCACTAAAATCGCAAAGGACCTAACTGCCAAGGTGAGTTCCACCTCCTCATACAGACATGAATGGCCTTGGAATTGGTGGTAGGATCAAAATAATCAGGCTGGGGAACAAGTACCCCAAGAAGTGGTGTTTCCTGCTCAACGTCTGCCCAGCAGCACATGGAGTTTAGAGTGGAACTGGGGTATACTTTTACAGACAGAGAGACTGAAACTGTGCTGCAAAAAATAAAATATATATACAAAGCAGTAATCTCAGCTATTATTGCATCCCTCTACACTTTAGCTGAAGTGGCAGTATGATGTACCAGTGTCCAATGAGTTTTAATTCCTCGTCTCATATAACTCCATAGATGTTGCACGGTGATTTGGTTTTTGGCCTTGCAGGGTAGATGGCCACCGTGATCAAGTCCATCTCAGTGAGTGTCTTTGGAAGAAATGGCTCTAACAAAATCTAACATAAAAGATTTCCTTATTTGTAGGGAACACCTTGACAACTCAGCTCTGTCATCGGAGATGCTGTATTTCAAATAGCCTTAATTCACAAAGAGCTGAAAGAACGAACTACAAATGCTATTTTTATGCTAAGTATTCATTTGAAAATGTTAATCTTTAGAATAATCTCTTTCACACCATAAATATTAAGGCCTTTATTTTTCTCTTCTGTGACATATTAAAGGGACATCAAAGTCAATTTATTTGCTTAGTGGGTGGGGTAGTGCGGCATCCAATTACCTCAAGGTTGAAATAACCACTAATAGTTATGCTTCTGTTGCTACGCTGAGCCAAATAGAATGCTTTGAAGAAGCAGATACGTGTGATATTAAGTTGACTGCAGTCCAGGGATCTTTCAGATTACTTTTTTAGAGTAACGCAATTTTTTAGAGGTGCAGCGAGCTATTGGCATAGAGTCAAACTGCTAAACAAGCCTCCGTAGGCTCACATGAAAAATATAGTCTTACCTTCTTGTTTGCCTGCTAGCCTCACATCTGGCTTATTTTACCTCACTGTTATGACTATCTGTACCTGCTCTACTCCACATCAGCTTTTCTTTGAGATGATCTGAGAAGTTTCTGTTTCATCTTAGAAGCAACTTTTGGAAATCCGGGAGATGATTGTTGCAGATTCAGGCTGAATCTTCAAAATATCGATGTTGTTATCTTAATGTTTTTGTTAGCTCCAACAGTAAAAGACCTACGGACTGCAGCAGGGGTTGAGCAAGCCTCTTCTCTAGGGCAGTGATTTTCTCTGATGAATTTACAACAGCTGCCTTGTGGTAAGCACTTAGTGTGCACTAGCACGTAGTTCTTCATGGAAATTGCCTTTACAAACCAAAACTCTTGTCTTTCAAACTCCACTGCCATTTTTACCTGTGTAAATCTCCAAAACACAAGAACAGTCGGTATATAACGCAGGCATACCTAGGTATTGGTGCTGGTACACATCCTGCAGTGTTTGCTGGTACCTTCACGCTATCCGTTGAATGGGAAACCCTAACTACATGGTAAAAAGACGCCATGCGCTTAAGCCTCACTCACATGCGGTTTCGTGGTACTAAAAGTAGTGTTACATATATGTCTCAGTCTAGGTCTGTACCTAGAGCCAAATGTCCTAGACAACTACTGAAGTCATTAACTTGAACAGGTAAGATGGGCTCGCAGGGTCACAAGGGGGACTCCTGTGGCATCGGTTTCTACTGCGATGGGCTTCTCCCTTTTCTAGGTTCATTCATCTGTCTGCTTGGCCAGCTCCCTGGCAGCTGCGGGCAGTCCTTCCTGCAATCCCTTAAAGACGTTCAACAGCCTCGGCAAGGAACACCATGTTACGCAGCCCTGAACTGAAGGTAAAATGTATGGTTAAATGAAATCTGCACTGTGGTCTTTGTGAAACACAGCATGTCCTCAGCATCTCCTTGATTTCCTCTAGAACTGAACTGCTCTAAAGAGAAGCAGAATTCAGTCCCTTTCGGATGAATCTCAGATAACAGGGTCTTTTCTCAACTTTTGACAAACTTTGTTCCTACTGCTTGCTTGCATGAAATAAAGGGAGTGAGGAGGGACCTTCTCTGTGTGCTCGCACCTAATGGAGTGAGATGAGCTGCGTTCACACGCAGTCACTGCAGTAGGCGTTTCCCTCCCACACCTCACTGCAGGGACAAATTTCCCATGGCAGATGGTGTTTTCAATATTGTGATTTTTTTACGTGTCTCGAGCAGTGAGAGGAAATGCGGTTGAAACAGCCAGTGCCCGGCTCAGCGTCTGCCAGCGCCGCCTGCCGCGATGCTGCTCTCAGGATGCCAGAGATTCTGGGGGAAGGCAAGACTGCAGAACTAAAATCCTTGAGTGAAGAATCAAAACGCCTCAGACACCTTTTGGCACAGTCAGGACAAAGAGCTCACTACAGATCGGGCAGGCAAAATGATGGTGGTCAGGAGCCCTTTAAAGTCAGTAAATTCTGTGGGATATTGCCAGTGTTTGGATACCAGATCCATGTTTGGCAGAGTTTCTCACTTGCCGTGTTCTGAACATGTCTTTTATCTTTTCTTTTGTACTTGTCATTATCAACGTCCATATTTCCCTTATGATTCTCTGGGATTAGGGAGCCTGAAGTAATATTTCTGCTCTGCCTGATAATGACTCTGCAGCCTCCCCAGATGGTAGTCGAATTGTCTTACAGATCAGAGAAGTTTTATTATTTCTGCAGGGTTTTCTTCCTTTACTTCCACATGCCGGCTCCAAAGAGTCTGTATATTCAGTAAATCATCAGTGGCTTTAGTTATAACTGCTTTAATGCCTCCAACGTATTCGAAGAAACCCGCTGATCCATTTTTATCCTAATAGGACAGAAAACACTTGAAACCTTGAAAACCTGACCTTGCAAGTCATTAGACAATGCAGCACCCAGCATGAGCTAGCCTGCAACTGGCTTCCTTTAAAAATAAAGCCTCAGAGTCACATCTTCCTATATAATAATGTGATGCTGTCTCTTACTGAAGTTTTTTACTAGAGTGATTACAATTTGAACACAATTTGTATGGATTGATAGGGTTTTTTTCATCTCAGGGCCTTTGTTGAGCTCTCTTTACAGCAAATGGTATCTATTAGCTACTGTAAAGTCCTGTTTCAACATCCTTTGTGCACTGTGTCCTGCCCAGTTATAAAATACATACATACAAAGGGATTTACTGCCGATGGTAAAAGGTTAAATCATAACAGGTCTTACTGCTCCACGCATTACTGTTCCCTAAATTCCACATTGCGTCATTTACGTGCAGTTACAAGGAGTCGGGGTCTAGTAACCCGGCAATGCTGGCTGTCTGCATGGCTCCTCCGCCTCTAGCACTGCTGTTCAGTGCTGAAGCCCTGATGGAGCTATCAAAATAGCACACCTTCAGCTATGAAATGCATACAACAGAGCCTGCAGACGTACTCAAAACACGCCTGTTGGGTCAAGTTCAGCCTGGAAGTCAAGAATGACAATTTTTAGAGACTAGAAGTACTGTGTCCAGCTCTGGGGTTCCCAACATAAGAAGGACATGGACCTTTTGGAGCAAGTGCAGAGGAGGGCCATGAAGATGATCAAAGGGTTGAATCACCTTTCCAGTGAAGACAGGCTGAGAGAGTTGGGGTTGTTCAGCCTGGAGAAGACGTCAGGGAGAACTTATAGTAGCCCTCCCATATCTGAAGGGGCCTACAGAAAAGCTGGAGAGGGGCTGTTTACCAGGGAGTGTAGTGATAGGACAAGGGGGAATGGGTTTAAACTAAAAGAGGGTAATTTAGATTTGTTATTACGAAGAAATTCTTTACTGTGAGGGCTGTGAGGCACTGGAACGGGTTACCCAGAGAAGTTGTGGGTGCCCCCTTCCTGGAAATGTTCGAGACCAGGCTGGATGGGGCTTTGGGCAACCTGGTCTAGTGTAGGGTGTCCCTGCCCATGGCAGGGGGTTGGAACTAGATGACCTTTGAGGTGCCTTCCAAGCCAAACCATTCTATGATTCTGTATTTCTATGATTCTATGATCTATTTTCAGGCACCAGAATCTGGATTCCTCCTTACCTCTAGGTATTTAATTGAGACATTTTAATTATGAATGTGGTCACACTAGCCTTCTTCATACTCATCACAGAAAGACCAAGATCTGAATTGTTCTGTAGAGGTGGTTACTTCTACAATATTGCTCATTGTATGGGAAACATAAAGTAACTCTTAGAATTGTCTGGTAGTTGCCTAAAGTTTTGAGAGATGAATGTTAGCTCAGTGGAGCGGCTGTGGGATTCACTGAGCAGTAGAAGATGTTTTCACATCCCCACTCTGCTCATTTAGACCAGGAACTTGATCATAAGCCCACCACCACCAGCACGTGCTCCCCAGCATGGCCTAGGGTTGTACATTCTCAACATCTGCTCCTGGAGCTGGTTGATTTTTTAACAGTGTACTGGATCAGAGGGAAGCCTGCAGGTAACCTGAAGAGCAGAACATCTGAGGGTAGTATGGGATGTGCAGGTTCAAAACCCTAAATCTGGAAAAATGAAGAACAAATCTGCATCTAGTGCCTTACTAGGGGACTGGGTGTATGTCTCTCTTACCGTGACAAAAGCCAAGCTGACAGGCACTTTACTGCAGAAAACAACAGAGATACTTCTTCAGGTTTAGAAACCAGACCAGAGATAGGTACCTGGTTTGTATCTGAGAGCTCCAGCTTCTGGCGCTTATGCCTGCCCTAGAAGTGTATGGCGACCCTAAGTCACTTAGGGGCAGCTGACTTTACTGTGCAGAAGAAGCATCTAACAGGTGTTGAAAATCCAAGCCAAACACCTTCCTCACGTACTCCATTTTGGCTCTGCAAAGAATTTACTGCTCTGAGCATCTGTGCTTGCCTCATGCACACAAACACAGACCCAACATTGCCGCCGTGTTACTTTGTGGTTCATGCTATTGCTTTCTAACCCAGTTCAATCAAAATGATACAGATTAGAACAGACCTCTGTTAATTAGTGTGTAAACTAACCTGGGCAATTTCAGATGATTTGAGTTGGGCAGCTGGTAGATAGCAGCTATTCCAGTACATGAATGTAGCATCCCTGAAGACATAGAGGGGGAAGGCAAATGACGGGCTGGAGGCAGGATGGAGCTGACAGTCTCTCCACACGTTAGCTACAGTCCGAAACAGCATCTTTCCCCGATGAAGTCCCATTGATGGATTTGTCCTGCAGCTCCTGTGGTTTGGATGACTGGCTTCAAAGCAGTATCCTTAAATTAATGTGAATAAACACTTGCTACAAATACTAGCCTGTAAATGAGACAAAAAGGGTCAAAATCAGGAACTTCTAAATGTTTGGTAACTATATTTAGCTGTGTCTAGGGAGTCTCTATGGACTATAATGAGTCTATAAAACAAGTTAACACCTGCTCCTCACACTTTCCTTAATTAAAATTCAGTAGAGATGCAAGTCATTTTAATGAGTGATCTGTGGCTCCACAGGAGCCGATCTGGAGTGGAGGCTGTCTCGACATCGCACAGTTTGTGCAAGGCAATTACCGCGCTCTGCGTTGGGCACGCCGTCCTCAGTGCTGCTCCAACCCGGCCGATCGGGTTTCTTTCCTAGGATCTGAGGAACGGAATATCGACCATTTAGTCATTCCTTGCTTCTGAAGTTCACACTTGTTTCTAGTTTGGACTGATACCCTCCAAAAAAAGCTGTGGTTTGCCTGTGGGAAGGTCAATTCAGGTGTGCTGACCTGCCTGTAAGGTATCAACGCTCGAATAACAGGACCATCATCACAACACTACAGAGTACGGTCCTGCAGCTACTGTGGGAGTCAGTACATTGAGCACACCCCAAGCAAAGTGACTGAGGGCCGTACACCAGCCAAAGGCAGCGCTGCCACATCTAGCAAGACTTTTGTTGTCCTGAACAAGTGCTCCCTGCCATGGGCTTCCTTCAATTTCTTCCATTCGGGAATGTAAATCCCAGCTTGGTCTCTCCACCATAACCAGGGCTCTGCCTCCTTCTGGGGCCTGGGGAAGGTGGGATGGTTCTGTCCCTTTCCGTAGTGCTGGCCACACATTTCCTGGCATGTTTGTAAGTGAAAACACCACACAGGCTATTTGTTGCCTGGTTCAAGGTTGTCTCTGCCTCTGTTAGACGAAGGCTTTCAACACAGAGCATAGAAGAGCTGGGTAAGGAAAACTGACGGGGAGCAAAGTCCTTTGGCACATTTAAGGGTTTGACAGTAATTCAGCCACAGACAAGTTGCTGAAGTGAAAAGTATGGCTAATGTCCAAGTGGCAGCTCACTTCAATATAAAATGAAAGAAAAACCAAAGCTTGATTTACAAGGGCTCTCATAAAAATGCTATGACACAACATTGGTAGATTTTTCCTTATTGGTGTCTTAATATCTTTCACCAAGTAACATTGAGGGACCTAGCCTTTTTTTTTTCTTTTTTTAAGTTTCAGCTGGAATACTTGCAGGTTTTTTCTCACCACACAGCAATATTAATGGCAGTGCAAGTTATGCTCAATACACAGAATTCTAAAGTCCAGTCCTGGCTTGCTCATGCATGATATGTTATTACTTTTGAAGGAAAAGAAAATACCCAGCAGAAGTGCTCAGCACCTTTCCAGGTTATTGTTGACAGATTTAGAGACAACTGTTATGAAAGCGTGTAAGCAAATGCCCTGTGTCAGCCACGTATTCAACTGCTTTTAATGGACTGCTTCCTTGACCCATAAACATTTTATAGCCGTCTAGTCAAGAATGTAGATAATGGTATTAATGTGTTTCACATAGTTCCAACATGTGAACCAGCTACCTGGGTCCTTTTCCTCATTCCTCATTCCTCTACCTGTTCACATTTTTATTTGAGAAGATCCCAAAAAAGGGATTCCAGGTGGCCAGAAAATGACAAACCCCTGAAGCCCAAAGTTTTTCAGGTTTGCCCATGCTTTACTTGGATGCCCACACTGCTCTGTATGAACATGACTGCATGCAAGCAATTCATTGGCTCTCCTGGCACATCTTACTTTTCCTTCCTTTCACTGAATATTCCTTTGTAAAAGCTTTCAGCCTTTCTTTTCCACCTCCAACATTTTGCCTTACATCTTGTGGGGTTCCACACTTTCCCTCTCCTCCTGCCTCTGAGCAGTTGATTGAGCTCATTTTTCCAGTCTCCACACACCACCTTAGGCTGCTGACTAGTGGTCAGTGCTCAGATGGTGAAGCTGTGGTCTCCATCAGCTTTGTTTTGGTGGACAAGTGGTGAAGGCTTTGTGAGGGAGCTGGTGTGCCTCTGTGCCACAGCCACTTTCATAAGGCTTACAGACTGTCTTGCCAGGGAACAGAAGGGGCAAGGTGACCACCCGTTTCCTCAGAAGGTCAGTGAGAGCCGTACAGCCAGTTACAACCACCACCACATCTCAGCAAACCTCAGCATGCCTCTCCTGAGCTAAGACTCATGTTCACACGCGGGGTCTACTGCGTGACTAAAATCTGTTAGATGCAACAGTTTGTGAGAAGATGGAAATTAAAATTGGGTAGGAATGCTTTTCAGTTTTCCGTGTTCTCTTACAAGAGCCATTTCTTCCTCCATCTCCCCGGTTTTGTTCACCAGCACAAATCTCATCAAACCTATTTTTACAGAAATGTGCCTTACCACCCTTCTACCTTCCATTCCCTGTGCCTGGTAGGTGAATTACACGGTGCATTTACACAGCCGCGTCCTGCTTTTTACCTGATCCTAACGCAGTGACAGAGTACTAGAGCAAGGACAGTTTTGTGCTGGCAAGGTGGAGACCCCTGATTGGAATAGGTGGAGCTGCATTCCTGTAACACAGCAGATTCGGGATGTTGGTGAGTAAATTGCACAAACTCTCACACTCACACGTGCATAAGTGGTCTCAGGAGTCTTATTGTAAAGCAGCCTACCTTGTAACACATCACCTCGGCACACAGCTTTAAGTGTCTTAAAGCTTACTCCTATAAAAAAGTTGTTTCCATAGCTCCTGGCCACTTTCTGAAACTCACAGATTCTGCAGCTAGGGAGTAGTTTTACCTCTGAATTTTTATTTCTTTTTTAAACAGTTTGCTTATCTTTGTAAGGCAGGTAAATTTAAAGTTAATGTACAGCTGCCCTATAGCCGCAAATAATACAATGGAACTTTGTCTTCCAATATTGCTGCAGGGATCTGATCCAGTAAACACTTACTGTTAAGTTTGTATGATGAAAATACCGTCTGATATAGTGTGATTCAGCAGACATTTATTTTTTTGCTTTATTTATACTGTACAGACAGTGCCATTTGTTTCCTTGAAAGTAGTCACAGATATAGAGACCATATGGAATACTTGCAAGCTCTGGGCTTTTTATAACCAGATCTAGGAATACATTCCTCTCCATTTTGAATACGTATGATTCACGTAACATTTTGTATTTCTACTTTTTTAATTTCTATTTCCCTTCTAACTATTCTGCACTAGTTTCAGCCATTGCCAGTTTCTACAACAGTACGAGTCACCTGTAGTGATAAAAAGTGAAAATTATTTGCTGTCTGTCCTTCCAATTCACTTTATATTCTTGTTTTGGCTTTTTCAGTATATTTTTACCTCTCAGTTTCTCCATTCACCAGAAGGAGGATATTACTCTTGGCACTGCTAATGATAGCATTTTCAATCTCAAACGTAAAACTCAAAATAATACAGCAGTGCTCAAAGCTGTGACAATAACATAAAATTTGTGACAAGTACAGGAAACCAAAATACGCTGAGTTCTCTTTCATATATTTTTGGACTTGAATCTCACACTCAAGCTTCCTCTACAATCATGAAAGCCTTTAATCACAAAAGCTTTTAGTCACATTCCCACTAAGTTGTACTTCAAAACACAGGCCAAGTACCATCAAATCAGTCTGCAAATCTTTCCTCCTGTATCACTTGGGTTATTGGCCAGCATGCCATGGCATCCTGGATAGCCTAAGGGTAAGACAGACAAGAAGTGATACTGGATTTGCGTGCTAACCAGGTCCATGTTCTGATAACTAAAATAGAAAGCCCCTATCACTTCCCCCCCTTTGCTCCAACAGATATAAAAGAAGTGTAACAAGCCTGGAAAACACAAGGTGAGATGAAGATAGTGATAGTAATTTCCAGAAAACAGGCTCATTTTCCCTTCTCTTTTTGGTGTTGGACCAGGCCTGTGTCATATCATCCCGATGTTCGTCCATGAATGAATGTACTTTCTCGGGACCCTTGCAGATAACACCTCCCTAGGGTGCAGCTGAAGAGGGTGTATGTCCCATTAAAACACAGATAATGGGATGTCTGATGCTGGAAAGCAATTCTGAGTAATTATATATAGCCTAGACTCAAATTTTGTTATCCAAATGTAGTTCCTAATCACTTCTGTAGGAATAGCCATAGATGTAAAAAATTCAGCAGCAGTAATGAAGCACCTGTTAGCCTCTCGCACATGAAAGTACCAAGTACAGCTGGTGATGAGACAGAGTAAATCTACCACAACATGCTGAGGATGCTTAGGAAATAAAGGAGATGAATATTCATACAAACGAGAAATTAAAGGACTTGATGGTTCTGCCTGTTGTCCTTCTCTAGCTAAAGGGCAGGAAAAGTCTAAATCACAAGATAATTGAATTTACTAAGTAATAATGAGGGTTGAAAGCATTTGCCATGAGCATATTGAAACTACAAAAATATGTCTAATTTCTAGGCAGAAGGAGTCATTAACTTGGTGTTGAGGCTGTAAATAAATTGTTCATTCAAGAGGGAAACTTAATACTGTGTGCACTATTAAAACAGATATTTATGGTACCACAGCACTTAATTTTACAGCTGTGTTTGTGAACTCCTTTATGCTTCATCTGGGGAATCTTTTGCATAGCACAGGAACTGCAACGGGCAAGAGTTCCCAGCCTTCCGGGCAGCAGCCCTGTGTCTGTAGGACCGGCAAGGAATGGCAGGGGGGTGACAAACTGCTCGACTCCACTGCTGGGGTCAGGATTAGCCACCACACCTTGAAGGAGCTGAGACTCTTCCTTCAGAGTTGCTGGTGTTTATGGAGTCCTGGCATCACCCAAACCCTCCAGGGCAGCATCGGACCACATCCCTCCTGCTTGCCTCTCCTAAAAAACCATCCCTGGCTGTAATGGCTCCTGAGTGGGGTTGAGATGGAGGGTGCCTTGCCCTACTGTCCAGGATGAATCCCAAGGGGTGTTTGCTACTGCCCACACCGTGCGAAGGGATACTTCCCTCTGCTCACATGAGTAGGGGAAATTGTAGATGCTCAAGCCCCACACTGACCCCAATTTCAATGGTGATCACTGGAGATTTTTGTAGCTGTTGAACCACTCAAACACCTCAAAAGACAAGAGTCAAAGTAAGTTTTCACATGAATAATTATTAGCACAATAAGAAACTGCCTCTGGGAAGGGCATAAAAACACAAAAATTATCCCCAAACAACCTAAACTATTCCTTTTTATCCCCACCGGCCTTAACTTGCGCATGATTTAGGTCTATGCTATTACAAGGTTGCTGAGATGTCAAACCCCAGCTACTTTGATAACTCGCCAGTTTAGCGGAGAGCTCAATTAGTTGGGGACAGCCTAAACCCTGTGGACTTTGGCACCTTGCCCGCGGCTACACACATCTTAAACCACAACCACCCTGCCTTATGCAACAGCGGATAAATATCACAGCTGCAGGGATGGAACAAGGGTAAGATTTCCAAAGCTGAAAGGCGCTCTGTGACAATGGTGCTAAAAGGTTTAGGTGGGTTCAAATACTCCGGTACCAGGAGCAGCCAAAAAAGGCATGTTAGAAAGAGAGGAGGAGGGGATCACTACATGGAGGAAATAAGCAGATGGCTCAGGAAACAGGTAACGCTTAGCAAGGTCCAGTAAGATTCATGGAAGAATTTTATTTTTATCAGCTAACCCAATAAAAAATTTTGGAAGTATTATAAAACTGCCTACTTCGAGGCGACCTATAACCCTTTGACATAAACATGAGCCTTTAGGAAGGGACGGGTTACTTACTTAGTAAGGAGTTTCTTGCACCTTTTTTTTAACATCTGCTGTGCTCATTATCAGTGGAGAGATATAATTTTACACGGCCCTTGGATTACCCAGAACATGTTGTATGATTTTTTATTTTTATTTTCATCAGTCAGAAAGTGCTATGTAGGAATGGTGCAAGAAGCAAGAACCATTAAGGGTCTAAAGGAAAAATGCCGCAGCAGAAAAGATGAAATTAAGGCACTAAAACAGGTAGGATCATTGAAATTGGCAGAAAAAGTGGGCAACGAATGGTTTGGATTCCATCTGGGATTTTTTAAATGTTGTCATATAACTTGAAAGACTGTGAACTTGAAAAACTAGGCCATTCATTCTCTCCTATCACCACCACACTACAGGTGGCAGGTGACTACAAGTGTCCTGTAGTTGTCAGCACAATAGCATTCCCTCCCATTTCTTCCTGAGCGTCCTCCTTTTGGAACTGGCCTTGTAGGTAAATTCACATGCATGTTGCAATTAGTCTGACAACTGGACCAAATGCTTTGGTCAAGTTACCAGATTAGGCACACATCCGTACCTCAATGAACGAGAATGTAATCAAGTGAGCGCCAGCTTTGTGTTACAACAGTTACAGAGTAGATTCTTCTGTTTCTATCATTATCCTCCCTCAAAGGATAAGTAACTTGTTGGAAATTTAATTAGCAATGAAAAACTGAGGTCCTAATTGTGGTTTTGATGTGCTATCTGACACCAGCAAATTAAATATCTCTCTGAATGTCAGTTCTTTCATCACAGGATGGCAATAGGTCTGTAGGTGTGAATCATGTCATTGTTATGATATAACAAAATTATTGCTGTAAGAGTGGCGTGGAAAGCGCTGTGTGCAAACTAGCAGTTGGAGCAGGAATATGAACTGAGTTGCAGACAACACTGCTCCTAGGGGAGCAGCTCCTCCTCCTCCCTCTACCTGTTGCATACCTAAAGTACAGCAACCTCCTCGTGTGCGTTCCGTTTCTGTGCACGCATCGAATGTGCACACGTGCACACACATGCATACACACACACGCAGAGCATCTTATCTAGCTTATCTCAGGAACTTCTGTATAAATCTTCCACATACAGCAACAGAACAGCGGCGTTACACCCTCAGGGGAGTCTGATTTTAAAACTAAATCAGGAATACTTCCAGACTTCCCCTCTCCACTACAGTCGCTTTGGTTCTTCCATACACTTGAGCAACAGTTTTCCCCAAACTCCATAATTACCTCCTACAAGTTCTGCAACACCAGCCGGCAGCACTAACCCTCCCCTAATCTCATAGGCTTTATCTACAAAATAAAAACAATAAAAGTTTAAGTAATCCTGCTTGCAGTACAAAGAAAAACATTAAGCAAATTTTATGTCAGTGAAAGATTTTATTTTTCATAATCTCACCACTCCTAGAACGTTTCCTCTCCTCCTCAAAACAACCAGGGAAATTCACTGATGTCATAAAGGCACATTGTTATCAAATTCAATCTTACTACTAATTTTAAGTAGTAAGTAGGATATGGGTGAAATCAGAATTAAGAAGGGGATTTTTTTTCCACGTCTTTCACACCCCTCTCACTTATGCTTTGAAGCCTTATCAGTATTCCTTTGACACATTTTATTTAATATTGGTATGCCAAAAATGTCTCTCTGGAGTAACTCTAGAAAATACCTACATTTAGACTGTCCATGTCAGAGAACAGAATTTGCCAGCAATGCTTCAGAAGAAATCTGGATCTGTTTCCAGGATCCCTCAAAATATGAGCAGATCCCAAGCTCTCGTGTAATTATTGGTAAGTCCAGGATACTGTCTCCAGATTTGTGAGACCCTGGAGTCAGTGTGAGTCATCTCCTCCTCAGCCCCGACTTTCTGACAGCGCATCACCAATAGACAGAGATTGCCAGGAGATCTGCTCGGCCATTGCTTTAGCAACTGTTGCTGGAGTTAGGGGCTCCAGAAGACTTGCTTGGAGGCTACTCTAGCTTTCTTCTGGATTTTTTGGTAAGGAATGGAAAGCATAGTGAGAGGTCTTCTCTTTCTTTGCCTTCCAGGTCCTACTTCTTCATTGCTTACATATCCATGAGCATAGAAAATGCAGTTCTATATACTATGTTTGGCAGTTATTATAAAGATAATGTCAAGGGGCGGCTTTGGAATCATTATGCATTTGTGAAGTTTTTTTAATGAAGTCCCTGTCTGCCACCATGTTTGTACTGGATGCCCTTTGATTGCTGTCCCCGCCACTTGTGCACTCAGCGTGCCAGGTCTAAATTAGCCATGGACATGTGTACATTCAGGCTATACACACTAAAGTGAAAAATAACACTGAGAACAGCAATAATATTAAACCTCTGAACAAGAGGCAGGTGGGGATCTCAAGGGACTCTGTGTGGGAGAAAAGGGATCTCTCTTTTCCTCTCTAATTTCCCTGCCACCACCAGCCTGAGCTTACCGAGGGCCTGGCTTGTTTGCTGAGACACCAACTCACAGAGAGATGCTGCAGCGCTGGGGGCACTGCACCGAGAGTGCCAGGACCCCTGGGCTGATGGCTGGGGTCTCGCTGCACTTCTCCCCTCACCCCTTTCCTCCCTGAGGATACGCCACTCTCACAGCCCCCACAGCGCGACAGCTCTGCTCAGGCACTGTCCCTTCGCGGGGGAGCAGGATGCACGCACGGCTTGCCCCCAGCCCTTCCCCACCGCCGGAGCGAGGTGGTTCACACATGCAGCGCTGCCAAGCCGAGGAGGAAGGGAGTGGATTCAGAGAAAAAAGGCACGGGATGGCTGGGCTGGGTCGGGCCTCCCAAGGCACAAGCCTGGTGTGCAGAGGCTGCAATATCACGCTATCAATTCCCGGTAACCCTGGCGGAGCGCAGAGCTGCGCGTGGCGAACCGTGCTGTCAGGGTATCGCCCCGCAGCACGTGCCTGATAAGCGAGCGCGCAGCAGTGCACAGCCGCTGGCCGAGCAGCAGCGGCCTTTGCGCTTGCTCAGGGCCTGCTGGCACGTGATCTCTGGAAACGGCCTGGGTGCTTTCCTCAGAGAGTTTGTCACGGTCATCACACGCAAACCTCGATGCAACACCTAACACCGTCACAGTTCCAGTTTGTCCCATGCAAAGACGCAGCACGCCCCGGTTCCCAGGGCTGAGGGCGTCACTGCGCAGCCGGGCACTGACATGAATGGAAAGCACATCTGTTGCATTAGAAGAACAGAATTTGTGTTTGGTCACCAAACCTGATAGATTTCATAGCTGAAGGGGTAATCTGAGTTACAGAATATGAGAGATTTTCCTGTTTCGAAGGCAGGTTTCTTTCTGCTCATTTTTTTAGGATAAGAGGATAATGCCCCCGTTGGTCAGTGGGGTGGCATACTGCAGTCTGCTGTGGTGTATTGATTTTTTCATGTTCTGCTGGAGCTCCAGGAGAAGGAAAATAATTTGAACGAAGCTTTCAAAAGTGATGACTTGATTAGGAGACGTTAACTTTGTATATACTTGCATCTAGTAAATAAGATGTCAGACCTTGATTACAGAGAGAGCACGAGCCACTAACTTTTTAGAGAGATAATTGGTCTGTCTCTGAAGCATATTATCTGTCAAGTGATCTGCTTATTCACACAGATTCTGCACGACAGAGTATTTTTCCTTATCTAACAATGAATCAAAATATATATGTATCTGTAATTAACTCTGTGAAGATCGCATTAATCATCATCAAACAGTAAGTTAGTGAATGTCCAGTCAGGAAATACCTCTCAGCTTAGACACATTTCCTTCTTTTTTTCTTCTAACAACAGTTTATTGTCTTCTTTTTAAAATAGAAAAATGTGGGTATTATGGTATGAATAGCCACAGATAACCCCACCCTGGCCAGAGAAAGTAAGATAAGCAGTAAGTCTACTTTATCTTCCCTGATTTATAGTAAAATTTGATCACTAAGGCTTGGCACTTGACCTGCTCTTGGATTCCAGTTCATTGTCTCTGCATCACGCTCACGTTGCTGTCTGTCATGGGGTGAATGGTCCTGCAGCACAGAGGGCTCTGAAGAAGCAGCGAATTAGAATTACAGACTTCAGAAACATTTGGCAAATTTCAGTAAATTTTGGTAGATCAGCCAGGTATTTCCAAATCGTATCCCTTTGCAGGTCTGCAAAGCATATGGCTTGCAAAGTAATTCGTTTGCCCTAGTAGCCAACCGAGCTGCATGCACAAGCAGCTCTAGACTATAGAGATTCTCCTGTATAGAAATACTCCTGCATATACTGCTTTTGCCCAGAGAGGGGAATGGTGATGGAGGGAATAAAGAGGAGAGATGGTGTATGTGGCAGACGGGAAGCTGAGAGGCAGGAGAAGGGACAAGGCTGGGGGATCTGGGGGGAACCAGGCTGCCAGAGATGAGGTGCAGGGGCTGTGTGCAATGGGGGAGTGGTTGTAAGGGCAACAGATGGGAAGCGAGGCAGATGGGGGATTAGGACACAAATACGTAGTAATCCAAACTTCTTTAAATCAGGTGGTCATGGAAAAATGTGGTTTCCTTCCCTTCATTGCTATAGATTGAACGGGATGATCTCAAAAAGTCCTTTATGATTTATATTAATTATTTTATTTTTTTTTAGCATCGACCCTCCAAACAGCAACTGTTTCACTTTACAGGAGTGTATACGACCAAAGACTTTTCCTAACTAATGGTTATTGTAGCAAAACAATGTTGGCAAAATCAGATCCCAGCATATGGAAACCCAAGAGACAGGTAATTTATTTATGGCATCATATACAACATATGCTACAAACATGATTGGAATTTTTAAAATAATTATTTTTCTAATTTAAATCTTACATTGTTATTAGCATATAAGATTCTGCAACTTCTAGAGGAAAAATCACATATAAGAATTTAGGACCAAAAACTCCATACTAATTTAAAATCAAAATCAAAATCCAAAGAAACCAGAGAAGAACCCTGTTATAAGAACTGGCAGGAAAAAAATTATTTCAGAGTGGATGATAAATGCATGTAGCAGATCAAGAGGCACTTAAGAAATATACGGCTGCTAGACCACGGCTTTGAATTAACTTTAGTGGGTGGAGCCAGGAAGCAGCAATGAAGATAAAATGAACCATGTGTCCTGGAATAATTAGATAATTCTCTGACACAGCCCACACAGTTTTGGCTGGTTCAGGCCTGTTTCATGGCCCATTCCCTGTGTTCTGATGTCGTCCTCCATCCATTTCCCTCACTCTGGACTAAGTTCCTCTGCAACCACAAGCAGATGTTCCCCAGACTACAATTCAGAACAGAGAAAACAAGACATCAGAACGTTTAAATAGCTCATGGGGTCATATGGCGTCTGCCCAGAACTGGCGATGCTGTGGAGACCCTTTAAAAGCAGGCAAATGAGCACAAAGTAGGAAGGAGACATAATTTTATAGACCTAAATGTAACACAGCCTATGCTCTTAAAATATCTCAGCCCATCCATGGGGAAAAAGACAGGGGGAACACCACATTTATGTGATTATTCCTCTACATGTTGTACTCCTAAAAATTTACATCTGTCATTTGAGAAGATTTGTCGCGCTCTTCACTTTGAGCCATTGTCAGTCAACAAGAGCTATTTCCCCAATTTACAACTGTGTCAAATTAAAGTCTTTACAGAGCTGCTGCTTTATCCAGATTATTTTTAGTGCAGGTGTTTCACTTCCACAGAAGCAATATATTGTGATCAAAGAGGACTTGAACGTCCTGAGTGCCGACACCAGCTCTTCATCAGGTGCTGGCTGGCTTTCAATGTGCAAAACGGGAAACTAACAACTACTAAGGTAGGAGTTGAGAAGAGTGTCTCACTGAAGTTAACAGGAGCGGACGAATGCTGTCCTAATGAATATCGATGTCCACTCTGCAGCCAGTTAGTTAATACTGCTAAAGTAGAAGAAAATTTGAATAAAACGTGTGGGGAATGTTATGGTTTATTAACACCAGTATTTTGTGCCGCGCCTTCTTTCTGTGGATGAAATCACTGCAGACCCACAGTTCTTTCGCCTGCAGCCCC
>VWZZ01005683.1:209506-238884 GCA_013399095.1 Psophia crepitans
CCCCGCCGGGGCAGGGAGGGACGCGGGGCTTCCCCGGTTCTCCTGTGCCCGGCGGAGTCCCGCGGGGAGGGCGGCGGAGAGCCGGGGCTCCGGCGGGGCGGGCAGAGGAGTGCCGTCGTGGCGGGCGGTTACCGCATCCGCCCGGGGAGGCTGGCACAGGTACGCGAAACGCACCGAGCTGGCAAAACCTGCCACTGCCTTCCCAAAGTTATTGTAGTTTTTGCTTAACACGTCCGTGGATGACAGTGCCCTTAACTAGATCCACTTAACTGTGTTGAAATGTTGTCAGGCTGATGTTGGGTTTATCCCCTTATGTCATCATTACTAAATGAGTGTGGTAATGACACGCAGTATTTCGAAAAGGTCACTTGATTGCAGGTAAAGATCTGCTCACAGCACCGTATGGGACGTGAATTCCACTGAAATGTATCACCCGTGCTCAGTTACGCAGTATTGCTCAGCACCGCAACACCGAAGCTGCTTCTGTTGCGTGAACTGATAATGGAACTGCCGAAATTTACGCTGAAATGGGGACATTTTGTGTCAAACTCTCTTGATTCCGCAAGTTGCTTTTGAGCACTCTGCTCAGTGATTTTGCTGTAGACATTGAGGGGAACTTAAGTATTGCAGTACTGCATTTTGCGTTTGTGCAATCTTCACTTTATACTGCAATACAACAGTGAAAAAAACCTGAAACGTTAACCATGACAACATAAAATGAGCAATAAAAAGTGATGCATATTCCAAAAAGGAAAGTAAAATAAATAAAAAAAAAAACAGCAGGAGCAGTTTACCCCACTATATGTAGCCATCTGTATTGTATGTTAGTCCCTTCTCATGGGGAGGACTTTTCCTACAGGTCCACAAATGAGTGGCACTGCTAACCCAGAAAGCTTCACTAGTATGTGGGTTCATTTTATGATGGTACCAGCACCACAGACTAACATGAATAGGAAAAACAAACAGACACTTTCCTGCCCATGGGTGGAAACCTGGGAGACTGGAAATAACAAGCTGTTTTTAAAATAGTGGAAATCAGTAAAGTGAAATTTTAGCTGCCGTTAATAGCCAGGCATTGATTTTCAGTTTGCTTAGAGAGCGTACCTTGCTTAACGTAAAGATCTGTGCCACATTGTGCCACAAGTCTCGGAGAATAGGACTGGCTTGAGAGGCCCAGGCAGGTCCCACCATGATTCTGCTGAGATGTAGTATGACTGTTAAAGCCTTTTGTACTTCTGTCTTTCCTGTGGCCAGCTCGTTCTAGGAGGAGCACATGGCCTAAATATCCTTGTGCCATCCCAATTTCTGCCCGGTTTAAGATTCTTGGGGGTGTTTGCAGCCTTTGTGAACAACCTCAAAGTTTGCTAAGTTTAGCATGAGGTAAGTTCTGGCCTTATACCAAAGTAACCCGGGATCATGACAGATTCAAGTTCCTGCTCTGGGATCTGAACTAACCTTTTCTTCTTCAAATCAATGTGAATAGTGAAAAGCAGAGTGCAGAGTAAGGGGTTTGGGGTGTGGTTTGTTTTGGGGTTGGGGTTTTTTTATTATTAAAACTTAATTGGCTTGGAAGTTTCTGCGGCAAATAAAGTTCCCAACCAGATTTAGAAAGGAGTTACCAAACATCGCATGGTACAAGCAGTCAGAAACAGCACCATTAATAGCACGGTCATATGAAGAGGCCCTGAAGACTTTTTTGGACGTGAATATCCACCGCGTTAAACAAATTAACTCTACAGACCAAGCTGTGATGACTTTAAACTTGTAACTGTTCCCTTTTAATAATAAATAGCCTGGCTTGTAAAATCGGTTTCTACAGCTCCGCCAGGAAGGTAATCAGGGAGTTATGAAGTAACATATTCATGCCTTGCTTTGTAGGCACGAAGGAGACTGCGTTCATATACGCAGTGACGTCAGCGGGCCTCGTGCATTCGGTGACGCGATCGTGCAGCGCGGGGAACATGACCGAGTGCTCCTGCGACACGAACCTGCGGCACGGCGGCTCGGCCAGTGAGGGCTGGCACTGGGGCGGCTGCTCCGACGATATCCACTACGGAATGTCGTTCAGCAGAAAGTTCCTGGATGTGCCCGTTAAGAACATAACGGGCAAGAGCGGGAGCGGGCTGGCGGCAATGAACCTGCACAACAACGAGGCCGGGAGGCAGGTATGTGTCACCGTTCGGGACCGGGAGCAATTGCGTGGTCGCCTTCACTGACAAAACAGCGTTAACGTAACGAGGCCTGCCCGGGATGCAGGTACAGGTGGAGCCAGGGGCAAGAACAGCACTAACGCCACCGAAGCAAACGTGTACAAACCCGGAATCAGAGCTGGGTTTAACTGACTAACTAACCTTCACAGGTTAAAATAAATTCCACAAAATACGAATTAGATCTGGATGAATAACCAGAGTAACCTCAACTAGATATTTGATATTCGGTAGCAAGCTTGAAATGGTCTTCTTGTCAGCATAATATGTTAGGAGTTTTTTCACTTATTATCTGTTCTATTCTGTTATTGTCATGACCTGCACTTTTAATTCTCTCTAATACTAAACGAGCAGACAGAGGGGACTCAAGGCATTGTTACCCTCTTGGTATCCATGGTCTGGGGTCCTTGTCTGACAGCAGGACCGTTCAGAGAGGAAATGGAGATTTAACCTTTTGTTTTAAAAGATGGGATGGAAATGGCACTCCTGTTTTAAAGTATCCCACTGATTAGGACACTCATCAGAGAAGTGAGAGGTGTCTGACTTCAAACACCTCTTTTTCAGCCCAAGGGACTTCAAATCCACTGTTGCCGGGGCAATGTGGGTGTGTGTGATGTTGGATCCTCCTGTCCTGTTCTGCAGAGGATGATAAATGGGAGCAGAAACAGCCAATACAGGGAGATGTGAGTCTGCAGTCCTGTGCTTGGGCTTTCATCTGGGATGGCAGAGACTTGGATTCTGATTCTTCTTTTAACATTACTTTCTCTACTTTACCTTGGAGGTTTTAACTTTGTAAGTGTTTAATGACTCTCTTTGGCCCCATAATACTTTAAATCTGTTCTGCTCAGTGACACAGCCATAACTAAAGAAATGGAGACCGTCTGGTTTTGACTACACATATTGATGGACTTCACTGTAACTCAGTAATTTCCTGTAGCCAGAAGCAGCATCAGTGGGTTTCACTGAAAACAACCCACCTGTCTGCCACAGATGGGGAATAGCCGTAGTAAGCCACCATAAGAGCCATGGTGGTATCATTGCAAACTATTTTAGTTTAAATTAATTTTTACACTTTACAAGGTAATGTATGTTACTTTATTCAATTTAAACTGTCGTGGTTTTACCCCAGCTGGCAGCTGGGCACCACGGAGACGCTCGCTCCGTCCCCCTCATTGGAAAGGGGGAGAGAATCAGAAGAGCATATAGTTGGAAAACCAGAAAATCTTTCAGGGACATAGGCCCTTTTCAGGGCTGAAGTAGAAGAAGCAAACTTTAAACCTAAGCAGATGCTGAGAACAGTTAATTAGACACCAGTCAGCTAACGTAAATGAGAGGAGCAGAAGATTAAGTGATTATTTCCTTAGGGAAATAGCAAAGGGTCATTTATCATGTTTGTAGGGAGAGATAGTTAAGGGAAGAGATACTAATATCTATAAAATTATCTGTCTTAATTTCAAGATTTTTAATATACAGTACCGATATGAATTTTTATCTTAGTACTCACATTTGTCATTAGACAGTGCCATTTTCTTGGGTTAGGGTGACAGTGGGAGTATAGGGAAGAAGAGTGCAAGGCTCCAGAGGAACTCCGAAGAGAGAGAGAGATGTCATTTCTGTGTTTAGGTGGTCTTCTCTCTGATACCCTGTTCTTTATGTTAGCAGCAGCAGTAGTTTGCTGTCCCTTTCACTTATGGTCTTCCAGCACTACCCTTGTGCTCATCTCTCATTGCTGCAGGTATGCCAGCACAACTGTCTGGGTTCTTGCGATGTGAGCTATACCGAGGAACCGTTCAGCTTTAAAAACACACATATACACATACACAGCCTAGAAGAGAAATTTCTTTTGGGGTTGATTTCTTTAAAGCTGGATCAGTTCCCTGATCTCATCTGTAGCGGTCACACAGACAGCTGGGCCACCTACATCTTGGAGACAGGAGCGAGTGGCAAAGGAGAAGAGTGCATTTGGCTGAAGATAACGTATTTTCAAATAGTGAGCTAAAGCTGCAAGAGCTTGGGGGATGTGCTTAAGTGAGTCTTCGTTTTCCACAAATAGTATTTTTGACAGGATCCAAAGTTATCTTAGATGCTTGCTACATGCATGAAAATATAATCGATTCTGAGTCCATGTCTTTAATGTCATGCAGCTGTTGTATCTTTTATTGCTATTTATGTTGAGTGGTACCTCTTACTGTACATAACTTCATGAAAACAAAGTTCTAGACTAGGTTGTCAGTCTCTGGGAACAGGGTAGAATCTGGCCCAAGAGGATCCATCAGGTCCTGAGGACCTCTCAGGGTTTCACGCTTTTCACGATACTGAGCTCTCCAACAAGGCCCTGAAAGTATGCTGGCACAGGCTCATCTGGTGCACATGCAGTGTATGCTTATTCCTTTTCCAGGACATCTCACTTTGTTGGGAGGCCTTTTTTTTTCTTTTTTCTTTTTTTTTTCTCTTTAATCCACTGGAAGCCTGAAAGGCCAGAAGATACTTGTTTCACTGATTTTGTATCAATGGTGTATTTGTTGTTCATTATCTTGGAAGAAAATATGCAGGGTATTTAGTCAGCTTCTGCGCATAAATATTTTGTAACTTAATGGCAAACTGTAGGATAAAGCAAATATTTTGACCACTGTCCAGAGTGAAAGGGAATGTTTATTGTTGGTACTTGGGATTTCTAGCAGTGATATTAGCTGAAGTAAAGTTTAGCAGAACTCTTGATTTTTGTAGTTTCAAAATCCTTAACTAGGAGGTGTTGGAAAAGGTTGACCTTCATGTTTTGGGGCTTACAAGAAGGATGTTTTGCAATATATTTTGGTACCTTATGACCTTTTGTAATAAATACTATCACGTTCCTGGTTCTGTGTCTTGCAAGAGCAGTCTTCCAGGGACAATACTTCTGTGTTTGTTTGGAGTTACTGACGGAACTGATATGTGCAGAATTCTCTTGTTCCTTTCCCACTTCCATACAAAATACTATTTTACATTTCTGCATCTCATAGTTAAATCCAATATATATCAATTTTAAAACAGTAAGGATCCTTTGGCTGGGTTGTCCACTGTTTAGGATACTAACCTCAGCCTCAGAAGATCCAGATTTTATTCCTTCCTCTGCCACAAGATAAATGTTCATCATCTTTCAGCACTGTAATGTCCAGTGTGTTTAGATGTGCATATGTGAGTTGGGCATCTCTTTGCTCCTTGTATAAGAGGATGAGGAGAGTCAGGCATTATGGGTTGACTCTTACTCTATTAGTATTTTCTTGCAGATGGAAGAATTCTGCTCAGGTTTGCGCCTCTGGAGATTTATTTGATCTGCAGGACTTGTGTTCTCACATTGAAATAGCTTGGCTCATCAGAGTTTATTTTTACTGATTCTTGTGGGTTGGTAACAGGCCCACCAACAGTCTGCAACCATCCCTTAAGGGGTGGACATGTCTGGTAGGACATGTGCTTGTCTTCATGAATAGTCCTATTAGTTCTACCAGTGGCTTAAATTAGGCTGTTTGATTATAGCCATCGGTTCCCATTGCAAAAACAAGTCCTGGCAGCCCCTAGCAGGCACAGCTGAGAACAGTGCCTGCAAACAGAGAGCTTACCTTGGGGATATTAAGCCTTAATTAGCATTAAGGGGTATATAAACTACAATTCCACTGACATTTTCCTTTGCTGCAGACCAATCTCTGCTTTCTGCCCATCCACCTGTTCTAGCCACAAATTCCTAACCCACGCCGCTCCCTCTGTTAATTGCAATGAATCAGTGAAAGGAAGTCAGTTTAAAAAATGATCTTTTTTCCAGGTTAATTTTTAACACAGATCATTGTTCAGCACTGTATCCAGTTCATCATTTAACCCTGTACGCTTGTTGCACTAGTACCACCAGGACTGAGAGCCATGAGTGGCAACAGGGGCAAAAGGAGCTTCTCAGGTGGGCTTGTGGCTGAACACAACACTCACGGACCCAGCTCGGTTCCACACTGATCATGTCCCATCAGAAGGCTGCATCGGCCCTACCCTCTCTTTGCAAGAAAACAGCAAGAGAAGGTTCCCAGTCCCTACATTTTGCCAGATGTTCAGCTTTGGGTGCTTGTTCATCGAAGTTCACATGGCAGCCTGAGATCCAGCAGCATGTTTTGCGATCAGCCAAAGCAAGATGTCAGCTCCCTGTGCTGGCAGTAGAGGCAACCCAAAATATGTTGGAGTCCAACCAGAAAACTCGCCCATCCTAGCAGCTGGGAGGCAATTACTTGGGTTCATGAACAATTGTGATAACACCATAAATCATTCTAAAACAGATGGAGTCAAAGATTCATGTAAGAAGCCTGAGCAACAGAGAACAAACCCACTAATGTTTGTAACTGCTATGGACGCTCTCAGCGCTTCCACACTCGACTGTGTTTGTAGTTCTCGCATTGATCTGATCTTCCATACACTGCTAATATATGCTGCATTTTTGTATTTTATATCAACCTGAGATCCCAACATCAGTTTTTACTCCTGTTAGGAAGCTCTGTCTCCCTTTGGTTTTCATTAGTTTATGCTCAGAAAGGACTCTGAGTATCTTGCGCTATGCTACTTGTACACATCCAGTGCTCCTCCTGACAAATTGTGGATCCTTCTGCCTCATCCAGGTTTTACTGTGCCTGATTCTAGCAAACTTGGAAGCACACTTCTTTCCCCAAACCACACTGTATATTTTCCCCCTGTCGTTTCTTCTCTGGTTAGTACCCTGTCATACTGCAGTGAAAGCAAGGATTAAATCTGTAACCTGATAAATCTTATAGCACAATGTGGTTTCAAACTGCTTTAAGATGTCAGTTACCTGCCTTGATACAAATAACTAGAAATTGAAAAATACTATTAAATCCCTTCTGTTTGCAAATTGTGCTTAAAATGTATTTTTCAGTACTGTGTTTCTCTTTCCCTTGACATTTTTCTTAGGTTGTCTGTATTCTAACACGGGCTTTCTGTCCTTGGATCTCAAATTCTCATCTGCCTCAATCACTGTTATGTCTCAATGATGCATATTCTGACTATGCAGTGATTTCCTTATTGATAGATTCTGGAGATACAAGCATGAGGTCACGCCTGTCTATTAAACAGAAACTAGCCTGTGAAGGAGAGAAGATAAGTATCTACAAGAATTACTGCTGTTTGATTTGCCCCTGAAAGAATTTGTGTGTGTCCTGCGGTGAGGGTGTGTTTGTTGCAATATTCTTATTTCCTCTAGGATGGAGCAAAAGACTCCAATGCCAAAAGCAATCCACAGCAACTAGAAATATCTGGTGTATTGGTGCACCGCTTCACCAGGTTTAGTTTGAAAGGCTTACGGCTGTTCTAGGTCAGGGCATATACACCTGCTCCTTCTTGCTAATGGTTCTTTGAAAGCCTTGCTTGTTTGGCTTCTCTAGTAACCTCCACCAACAAATAGGTCCCGTTCGTTCACCAAAGGTATGACTCCAAGCAAACACTTTGGCCATGTGTATTTTTAATAATGTTTGTAGAGTTATATGCAAATACCAACTCGGGCTTGTGTCAATATCTTTGGGGCAGAACGTGCCAGGAGGCCTCAGCTCCCGCTGGATTTAATCACGTTGGACTCGTCCCAAACTTCAGCGACTGTATTTACCGTGATGAAAAGTCCCAGTTTAACACACAGGGTAGAAACTGCTCATTTCATCTGTTCCGTGCCTTGACTAGCTCTGAAACTCTGCGGGTGTCATTCGTGCTGCCTGAGACACAAATAAGCAGTCTGGGACCTGATTTTGTTTCTGGTCCTGCATAGGGTCAGTAGGGCTCGGTAGGATTTCAGGGCTCTGGCCTCACTGCAGAATCAGGGCTTAGGAACAGGCACAAGTGAAACTGCTTTCTCAAGGAGAACCAGAGGAAGGTGTTAGACAGATTTGTCTTCTGTTTTTTTTCTTCCCTAAGTTTCAGAAAGACACAGATTGACACTGGTTAATATTTGTGTGGGCTGTGGAGTAAGTGGAGGTTTAGGGTGAAATTTAATAAATGTCATGATTTTGTGGGGGTTGTCTTCCCCATGTTGTGGGAAATAGTGGTTCCTTCACAGAGGAGTAATTTGAATCTGTATTGCCCTTGCTGCATGAGAACTTTTAAGATAAATTTACAATGAGTTCATTTACAATTCACACTTTCTTTTACATTTTCCAATTGCCTTTGTTGTGGAAATTAAATATGGGGGGAGAGGTTAATAAAATGGAAGACAGTAACATGGGCTTTGCATGCCACTAACCAATGGCCTACATGAGTCTACAGGATGACTCAAGAGGGTACCTAAATGGAAAGGTAAAAAAAAAAAACCCACACACACACAAACCAAAATTATGATATCTTGTCCTTTTGCTATATCTGTGCATGCAATGATTTTTCTGTGCACTTTTCCAAACTATAATGTGAGATGTCACAGGTCTAATTGTATAATTTTATACTATGACTATTAGATATTCCATAAAGAAGTATTCTATTGATTGTCTGCTGACAATTTGAATTGCAGTTCCAGATAAAGAATGTTACTGCTTGTTTACAGATTCCAGTTCTTTGAGGCTTGGTCTCATATAAACTGAGCCAAAATTCTTGAGCGTTGCAAATGCTTATCGCAGGCTGCAGATTCCCATTGTTGGTCAGACAGTGATTGTTCAGCCCAGCGCTTGCATCTGCACGGGCGTGGAAAAGTAACTCACCTAAGGGTATTTGAATGTTGGTAATAACTGGAAATTTTGCTAAAACATTGAAAGTTTGAAGAGTAATGTGAATGTAACTATCAAGGTTTATTAAATAGAGTCTTTATGCAGCTGGAAACACTAGAAATCCATGATAGTACTAGTATGTCTAAATCACAAGAACAGGGCTTGATCCCACTTGTAAGTGAGAAGCACCTGAGATTTACTCCAGAATACCTGAAGATACCTCTGTTGAGCTGCAGTGGCTCCTTTGATGGCCTTTACCTGCAGCTCAGAGACGTTGGCATCCTCCTGCTCTTCCAACACGGATCTGCTCTGAGGCACTTCCAGCCTGTAAACTGTGCTGCTTCTGATGCTGAGCCACACTGGTCACACAGACACTGTTGTGCAACCTCAAGCCATTCCTGTGGCCTTAGTTACAGACCATGTTGTGAACGTTTAGTGATCTTGATGGTAGCAGCTCGGTACCCTTAAAAGATGGCATAGACCTGCTGTCCTGGTTTCAGCTGAGAGTTAATTTTCTTCAAGAAAGTCAGTATGGGGCTGTGTTTTGGGTTTGGGCTGGAAGCAGCGCTGATAATGCAGAGATGTTGTTGCTGTTGCTGAGCGATGCTCACACAGAGCCAAGGCCTTTGCTGCTTCTCGCACCGCCCCGCCGGCGGGATGGCTGGGGGTGTGCGGGGAGTTGGGAGGGGACAGACAGGGCAGCTGACCCCAACTGACCAAAGGGACATTCCATACCATATGGCGCCATGCTCGGTTCATAAGGGGCTTGGGGGGAAGAAGAAGGGGGGGGCAGTGGCGTTCGGAGTGATGGCGTTTGTCTTCCCAAGTCACCATTACGCGTGACGGAGCCCTGCTGCCCTGGGGATGGCTGAACCCCTGCCTGCCGTGGGGAGTGGGGAATGAATTCCTTGTTTTGCTTTGCTTGTGCACGCGGCTTTTGCTTCACTGATTAAACTCTTGTACCTGAACCCACGAGTTTTCTCACTTTCACTCTCCCAATTCTCTCCCCCTTTTCCAATGAGGGGGGCTGACCGAGCGTTTATGTGGTGCCCAGCCAACGGCTGGAGTAAAACCACGACACCTGCCCAGTAAATTTCTTCCAGCATAGGAACAGTGCCGTTACCTGTCCAGTCCCTGCTTCGCCTCCTGATAATCCCCACGAGGGCTGTTTGCATTCTAGCAGTGGGCAAAGTGACACGGGACATGTCATTTCAAGTATTTAGGATCCTCCAGTATGAAAATCCATCCAGAAATACAAGCTTGCTTTACTGTGATTCAGTATTGCTGTTATCGCCATTGCAAAGTGCAAATGCAGAGCACTTCTGGAGATCAGGGTCCCCATAGTGTGGGTCCAGAGCTGGAAGCCCGATTCATGACACTCATCCTCCTGTGCTCTGTCTTCCCCATCACTGATACGGGAATGGCAGCTGTAATATTAGATGCTTGGGGACCTCTGTGTTACTGATGTCAGGCCGTATTCCTAATGAGTGAAAGACCACATCTAAATATTGTTCTCCCTTCGCTTTCAGGCTGTAGCGAAGCTGATGTCAGTGGATTGCCGTTGTCATGGTGTTTCTGGGTCCTGTGCTGTGAAAACTTGTTGGAAAACGATGTCCTCCTTTGAAAAGATTGGCCGGTTTTTAAAGGATAAGTATGAAAACAGCATACAGATATCAGACAGACTGAAAAAAAAGCTACGCAGGAAAGAGAAGAGCCAGCGAAAAATACCAATCGGGAAAGAAGACCTGCTGTACATAAACAAATCACCCAATTACTGTGTCGAAGACCAAAAATTGGGGATCCCTGGGACTCAGGGAAGGGAATGTAACCGCACCTCGGAGGGACCCGACGGCTGCAACCTCCTCTGCTGTGGGCGTGGGTACAACACCCACGTTGTCAGGCACGTGGAAAGGTGCGAATGCAAGTTTGTCTGGTGCTGCTACGTGCGCTGCCGGCGGTGTGAGACCATGACCGACGTACACACCTGCAAATAGAATGAAATACAGAAAACACGGCCAAACCATCCTACGCTCTTTGGGACACACCGTTGCCACGCCGGCAGCAATCACTCATACTGTGTGGGGTTGCAGGGGGATGAGCCCCGGGGAATGGGTATTGCCAAGCAGCGGGTGATCCAAGAATATGACAGGTTGAAAGGGCAACCAAGTGAACAGCAGCCTGCACACAGGGACAGTTAAAACAACAGAAGAAGGACTGTTGGTGACACATTTGTATACGTAACTCCGTGAGCGGGGACAGATACTAAGCTTTCCAAGTCTTTAACAGCCTCAATGTCCTGAAGATCCATGTGGTCGGTAGGTGCAGTGGAGAAAACTCAAGATCTCGTTAGCCAGAGACTGAGGAGTTAAGAGGACATGTAAGATACATTAGATATAATCTTTATATCTGTATTTCTAAAACTGGGACTAGATGGATCCACTAGATGGTTCATTTCTGCAGGCTTTAGAAAAAAAAAAAAGATAGGGGAAATGTTCAGCCATTGACCATGAAGTATTTGCTTTGTGACCATTCGGAAAGCCATCTCTTGCATAATCTGCAGAAAAGTACCTGGCACTGAGAAACGTCCGTGATCACAGAGTTGTGCGTTGCCTGGATGGATGAGGAGGGCCCATCATCATGGAGCAAGCTGCGTCCAGAGCAGAGGGGCTGGAGCACAGCTTGGTGAACATGAGTGGTGTACCAAATAGCAGCCTCGGCATCTTTTAGCAGTTGTCTTTCAAACGCACAAAGGACAGGTCTGAGGAGGGACAGAAATGTAGTTTGGTATTTGAAGGAAATAAAATCCTTCACAGGCATTTCCTCAGTATCTGACCACACAATTTGCGAGTCATCTGGTCGTCACCCCACTGTTGGACTGTATGCAATAACCTGCCATGTTCAACTGTCTCACTGGTGGTTCACCATCATTTTCAAAATCAGCTGTATGAGATTCAGCCCAAAGAAATCTGCCATAAAGTGAAATTTAATTTTTTTAATATTGCTTTCTCTAACAGAAGCAGGAGCTAAGAACTTTTCATTAGGTTGTATCCTAAGTATGTTCAATGCGCAATGTGATTTATGGATTGGCTCACACCACTAAAATATTTAAAGTGTTATTGATAACATTTTCTCCCCCCATATGTTGGCTCAATTTTATTTTACATCTGTGAAAGGTTGTTTATTTTTATGCAATGATTTAATGCCGGGCTTAAAAAGCATCACGTGAAAGGATTTCTGTTGTTTAAATGTGCAAAGACCTATTTTTGATAAGACAAGAAAGTTTATATTTTGTAAATATTTAAATTATGCAAGTTATGTAAAAGGTTTCAAAAACTAATGTGATATTACAGCCTTTGACATTTGTTGGTTAGATATTTGTTACTATCGTAGTAGCCTTTAATTGATTTTTATTTGCCTGTGCAGGGGGAGATTAGTCAGAGAATTCCACAAATATTCTTTTTACCATCAGTGTGGTTACAACTATTGCAGTTTATACACACTGATGAGAAATACTATGATTTTCTAAATGATCAGTTAATTGCTATTTTGTATGCTTTTTATTCTTTTCAATCCATTTTACAAGCAGTGAAATCCCAGCTCCAGCAGTAGTGCAGGACTCGCACTGACATCAAAGGGACATGCATGGGTTTGCAATCCCTTAACTTGTTCCACACTATCAGGCAGTTTTTAGAAAGAAATCATCTTAGACAATTTGGTTGAGGCTTTCAGTGTTACTTTGAAGAATTAATTTCCTAGTTGTCAATTATTTTCCCATGAAAGATGATGACCAGAGTCTCTGTCACTCTTTATCAGATGTGTACGTCAGGAGGAAGCAAACATCATCTTCTGTGTTGTGGTACTTCGCTGCCTTATGTGGAGTATCTTAGGAACACCAGTTCAGCGAGCAAGAAGTCCTTTGTCTGCTGGGTCTTTTTGGACCTTCCCTCCACATTTGGCCAGTCTGTCTCCATTGACCTAGCCAGATAATTATTCTGAGGCCACAAAATCTGCTGTCTGTGGGAAGGGTGCTCAGCATGCCAGTCGCTGTCACAGGAGGAGTCAACACTCTTCCTGTGAAAATTTGAATGGGCAGGACACATCATGGTGGAAAACCCTAAAGAGAGAATTGTCAGACCAAGGTTGATCTACCAGAGATGAAAATAAACCCACAGTCTCCACAGGCCATGCCACAGCACCTACTGGAAGCATGGATTGGGACATGCTACTGGTCACTGTAGAAATGAAGATGTTGTAGAGACCACCTCACTCTCTCTCAATCTGCCTTATGTCAAGGTGCTGGTAAGTGCCTTGGTGCCCTACATGAACCTGCTCCTAGTGGTGCCTCTGCTGAGATCCATGTTGAGGTCACCATCCATTTGTTGTGCGGGGCTCCAGCAGGAACCAGCTGTTGGGAGATCAGCATGGCGATCTCTTCTCTTGAAGCAGCCCCAATCTGTGTCTCAAAACTACCCTAAGACCTGAAGTTTCTTCCATGCCTGATCTGTAAAGTAAGGAAAACCACCAATGCACTTAATCAGCACGCCTTAACTTCTGGAAGTGTAGGAAATGAGGACAAAATGGTCCTGGACTCCTCGGCCTAACAGCTTCAGGGATTTTCCCAGGCGAAAAATCTCAGTAAGCTGTGTCTGAGGGTTTGAATGGGAAGGCATTCCCATCAGTGTTGCACTGAGATGTGGGGCAGTCATGATGCAGCCAACACAGTCGGGGAGTCTGTTGCCTGCTTGGCTAGCCAGTATGTGAGTCTGTGGTAATTTTGAGAGGTCAGCTAGTTCCAACAAAATACATTTTGTTCTTAAATGTTGTTAATAAAAGAGGTTTTTTTCTGGTTTATGAGGGGGAAAGAGTTTATTTTTTCAAAGAGTGACAAGAGGCAATGAAGAGAAGGGGCCACACACATGGTTTATGAAAGCTACGGTAGCTAAACAAGGGGGGGTTGAGGTTTCACTGGCAGTAGCATCATAGAACCATAGAATCTTTAAGGTTGGAAAAGACCTCTAAGATCATCGAGTCCAACCATCAACGCAATACCGCCAGGTCTGCTAAACCATGTGCTGAAGTGCCGTGTCTACACACTTTTTGAACACCTCCAGGGATGGTGACTCCACCACCTCTCTGAGGAGTCTGTTCCAGTGTAGGACCCATCTTGCCCCCGAGAAGCTGAAGAGAGCTATTTCTTGGGGGATGTCATTACCCTTTCTGCACTGAGAGCAGAGCACTGGTAAGAGCAAGAGCGTGGGGTCTGTGGGGCTGCTGCTCACTCACTGCTGGACTAATGCCGAGGGCTTGGAGGAGGGAAGGAGAAGCAAAGCTGAGTGCATTGAACTGGAGCATGAGCCCCTCTCTTTACATAGCACAGTGGAAACTGCCGTGTAAGTTAAGCTCCACTGTAACTTATCTAAGCTACATCCATAAAACTAGTTCTGAGCAGGCAGTATCTGTGAAAGCAGTTCTGGACAGGATTAGGATATGTACATTGTTTTGTAGTAGCATCAGGCTTAAATAAATAAGATGACATCTACTGCAGTGTTTAATCCACAAAACTGCCTTTACTCCCTCCGCGGTCTGGAAAAGCTCTCCTTGGGTGAGGCTGAGAGGGAGAACCATCTGTAAGACAGCACGCCTCCTGAGCTTTCAGAGACGCCGGTGTACAACATAGGTGGTTCCGCTGCTTTGGTGGGCATGTGGCACTGGGGTGAATTTCATTCACTCGGTTTAATAGGGTGTTGGGTTTTTTTCCCAGTGCTGGGACTGGAGGATCAAGGTTGTTGACTCTGAAAGCATAGCTTTATAGTAGTATAGAATAGAATAGAATAGAATAGAATAGAATAGAATAGAATAGAATAGAATAGAATAGAATAGAATAGAATAGAATAGAATTGAATCATTAAGGTTGGAAGAGACCTCAAGGATCATCCAGTCCAACCATCCCCCCACCACCTATTACCCACTAAACCATGTCCCTAAGTACCACATCCAACCTTTCCTTAAACATCTGCAGGGACGGTGACTCCACCACCTCCCTGGGCAACCCGTTCCAATGCCCGACCACCCTTTCCGAGAAGAAATTTCTCCTCATCTCCAACCTGAAATCTTGTATAGCTTTACAATAATACATCTTTTCTCTTTGAAAGTAGCTACATGTGTGTTTATCTGAGCAAGAAACATTTAAAAAAAAAGAAAATGGAAAGAAATGCACAATTTGAATGGGGGAAAGGTTTTCTCTCAGTCCCGTTCCCTCACACTGCCCTTTTATGCACGGAGCAGCCGTTTGTGAAAAGTAGCAAACCAGTGAAAAATGCCACAGCTCTACTTTTTGGAGAAAGGATAACTGTAGCCTCCTCGGAGAGTGAAAACGACGCATGCCAGTTCGAAAGCAGACACGCACGTGCGTCTGGAGAGCGAAGCTGTGCTGCTGCCTGAAGGGCTGGCAGGCTCAGAGGAGTTGCTGCAGGAGCAGAGCTGGGCAGCCCGCCGACATGCGTTGGCAAGGGTGAACCCCGTCTTGTCCCTGCCTGTCGGGGATCCCTCATCAGAGGATGTGTGGTAAATGGAGAACTGTCTCCGTTGCTATCAAAATGTCTCTCTGCTGGGCCGCACTTTTCAGTGAATGACAAGTATGTGAAACATACGTGTGAAGTCAACAGCAACAATTAGCGTTGGTCGTTCAGAGGAAACGATGCTGAAAGGACAGGCACTTCAGCTGAGGTTTCTGATGGAGCTGAGATGCTTGATTTCATCGAAGGATGAGGTTTCACCAGGCAGAAAACTTGACTTTAGGGTGGTTTCTTATAGTTCGAAACCATCACGGCTAGGTCACGTAAAGTGCTGAAGCGGTGCCAACTCTATCTGCTGGCTGGCGTTCATTAACAGCGTGTGAAAGGATCATCCCGCTGCAGCAGACTTCGTGCCCAGTGGGGCGCTGCCTTTCTGAGCCCTCTAATGTGTTGGGGGTATCACATAGGGTGGGATATCAGGAAATAACTGGGTGGAATAAATGTTGTTATTTGTTCTAGATACCTGCCAAAAACACTACTTGTGAATCCTCTCCTGACTGTATCTCGTCTGTCCTGCCAGGTGATCTGGAATGCCCAGATCCAGTAGTAATGGTGAAAGTGGTATCATGACTTTATTTTTAATTTCACGCAAGGGTTTGTAATAGCAGTTTTTAGGATTTTACACACTTTCACATTTTTTGCTGTCAGTGAATCAGCGTGGGCAGACAATAGCTAACAACACCTGACTGAGAAACCGGGTACACACCCAAACATCCAGTGAGCATGACCAAGGAGGTCAGTAGTGGTGGCAGTCGTATTCCGACTATAAATGGGAAACTGGGACTTGTTCTAACTCATTTGCAAAAGCAGTGACAAACCTAGGTTAAAAAAAAAAAGAATAGGCAGGTCTCCCGATCATCAACCCAATGCGTTGGTTACCTGGTCACTGCATTTAATCTGAGCCCCCGTAGTTTGAAAACTGTGGTTTGCCAGGTGGGATTGGGCAGTAACCGAGTCGTGAGTCCTGGGCAAGGCCTGCAGCGGAGGCCACTACAGGTTTTCAAGGTGTAGCGTGTTGACCCTGGCTGAAGTCCAGATGCCCACCAAAGTCACTCCCCTCCTTAACTAGACAGGAGAAAAGGTGTAATGAATGGCTCATGGGTTGAGATAAGGACAGGGAAAGGTCATTCACCAACTACTGTCCTGGGCAAAACAGACCAGACATAGAGAGGAATTTATCTGATTTATTACCAAGCAAACACAGAGCAGAGCAGTGAGAAATAAAACCAAATCTTAGAACACCTCCTCCCACCCCTCCCTTCTTAACTTCACTCCCCATCTCTCCCTGCTCCCCCCAGTGGCACAGGGGATGGGGATGGGGGTTACGGTCAGTTGATCACACGTTGTTCTGGCCGCTCTTTCTTCCTCAGGGGGAGGACTCTTCCCCTGCTCCAATGTAGGGTCCCTCTCACAGGAGACAGTCCTCCATGAACTTCTCCAACGTCCTTCCCATGGGATACCGTCCTTCACAAACTGCTCCTGTGGGTCTCTCCCATGGGTGCAGACCTTCAGGAGCAGACTGCTCCAGTGTGGGTCCCCCATGGGGTAACAAGTCCTGCCAACAAACCTCCTCCAGTGTGGGCTACTCTCTCCACGGGTCCATAGGTCGTACCAGGAGCTTGCTCCAGCTTGGGCTTCCCACAAGGTCACAGCCTCCTTCAGGTGTCTCCACCTGCTCCAGCATTGGGTCCTCCATGGGCTGCAGGTGGAATCTCTACACCCCGTTATCCCATGGGCTGCAGGGGGACAGCCTGCCTTACCATCGTCTTCACCATAGGCTGCAAGGGAATCTCTGCTCCAGTGCCTGGAGCACCTCCTCCTCCCCCTCCTTCTGCACTGACCTTCATGTCTGCAGAGTTTTTCACATCTTCTCACTCCTCTCTCTCTCTGCAAAAGCTCCCATGGTGGTGGGTTTGTTTTTTTTTTTCCCTTCTTAACTCTGTTATCCCAGAGGTGCTACCACTGTCCCTGCTGGGCTCGGCCTTGGCCAGCGGTGGGTCTGTCTTGGAGCTGGCTGACGTTGGCTCTGTCAGACACAGGGGGAGCTTCTAGCAGCTTCTTGCAGAAGCTGCCATCCCTGTGGCCTCCTGCTACCAAAACCTTGCCATGCAAACCCAAAACACAAGGGCAGGCAAAGACCAAAATGATCAGTTGGAGAAAACTGCATTTTCTAAGCCTCCTGTGGTTTGTATTTCTGGAAGTCAAATATACTTCCCGTCCCCCCTCACCCCCCCCGCAAAAGACAAATTCACCCTGAAGGGAATGGTGTCTGAACTCTGTGTTAAATGAATGCTGCAGATAATTAATGCTAAAATACTCCAGCCTGTCCCAGGGTCTGCGGTTGTTACGCTGAATGGACAGCTGTGTCATTCCACAGGGAGTTCTATTAAATAACTAACAGTTCACTCAGTTTAATGGGAATTAATCCTCTCTGGCCACTGTGTCAGCTCTGCAGGGCTGTAACTGTGGTGGCAGATAGGGACATGGCACCATAAATTCCACAGCCAGCGCCGACTGGTGATGCCTCTGGCCAGGGCTGGAGTTTGGATGCCAGGGCTGACTGTAGATGGATGCTATGGATGATGGCTTTCTGTGGCGCGGAGCTATCGCTTCATTTGCACAGCAAAGAGGTGTAACAAATAAGGTACCTAGGAGAGCAAAGGCAGACACACGCATGGAGTTTAGATGCACTAATTGAACTGGAGAAAGAGAGATTCATTAAAGGATAGTGCCACATACCTTGTGAAACCTTCTGCTGAACCTGAGCCTGCAGGCATGAGCGTCTCCCAGGGTTTGGCCATGTTATTTTCCTCTCAGCCTGCTATGTTTATGACTGTACAGTGTAATTTTAAATGAGCTGCACATTTTCCTTGTTAATACTTCACGAATCATCAGCTTACCATCCATTTTTGCCTTTTTTTTTTTAAATAACAAACTACGTGTGTATCAGGATGCCTTATTAAAATGCTGAAACTTCTGATTTAGACTTCTAAAATAGTTTTCCTCAAAACCCTGAAAATTTGTATGTGTGGAGAAGAGTGAAACACATTTCACAAGCATTTCTGATTTCCAGAGAAAAAGCTTGACAGTATACGAGGGGTTAAAACCAGACAGCAGTATTATTTCTGTGGATGATGATTTACCGTCTGTGCTGACAGGTACATTGTGCCTCGTGTCAGTAGCACAAAACCAGCTGACAACTGAAACAATGTCCCATTCTCCTGCATGGACCGATCTGCCCCATAATCTAAGAAATTAATTTGACACTCTATTGTGTCTCAGTATGTGCTAAATTATATTTTGATGATAAGCATACTGAGCCTGTAGAGGATCTATATATCATTAAGAGGATGAACATGCAGAGAAACCCAACGCCAAGATACTATTCAATTCCAATTTAAGATGTGTTATTTGAGTTTTTTAAAAAAACCAATTCTGGCTAGTCAGTGCTGATTATGCCAATGGGAGCAAAAACAGAGGTTACCTGAAACTTCAGAGAACTAAGTTAAGCTTTACACTCGCTGAGCTTGGAGCTTTAGGCTGTCGTCTCGCGTCGGGCTGGGTTCGCACGCCGGGTTGGCTGAGCGTGTGCTGGGGCTCTCTACCCCCGCCCTGACCCCAGCCTGTCAGGCCGCTTAGTGATACGGTTCACAGAAACACTCCGCAAACAATAGATTTGGGTCAGTTTGGAGCAGCAAACTGCAGCGAGGACGTGGCGGTAAGAACTCAGGGAGGTGACCAGGAGTAAGTCATTGAGCTGGCTGTGCTGCCAGCGCCAGAATATTGTTCAGCTATGGTTTCACACTTCATGTGCATTGAAAACTCCAGGTTTTTAACATAAATAAACCAACAAAACCAAAACCCATACAGCACAAATGGAGAGTGTTTGACAAAAGTCCTGCAAACAAACCAGCTAGTGAAATGAACCCATTTTAGTGATTTCTATGCAAGAGTTTTAGGTAGATCTGAACTTTTGGTTTATCCAATGCTACAACCACCTCCTGCAGAAGCTTTGTGATCCCTCAGAATGTGCTAACATTGTGCCCCCTCAGGAAACGAGCAAGCCACATACAGTAAGAAGGGCTGATGCGTCAGGGAAGGCACATTGCCCATTGATCAATGATTTTATGGCACCACGGCTGCAAGTAACCTCTTTAAGCTGCCCTCCTTGCTTTGGGTCGCTCGAGACTAAGCAGCACTAAGGCAATGCAGAACAGTATCGTACTCTCTGCTGAGACCCTATTTGGGGTAACACAATTCTGTCTGCTTAACCTTGAAATATTAGTTGGATTCAGCGTTTCTTTTTTTTTGTTCCATTTGCTGATATGCAGTTGCATAATCGCAGTGCTACGAAACCACCCTACAGCTCCTGCGCTGCAGTACAAGTTCAGCGAGAGGAACAGAACGAACCAGCTGCTTTGGGCTGCCTCCGGGGATCAGAGGTTGCCCGCAGAGGATGGAGCGACTTCTGTGCATTTTACGCAGTACACGAATGGACCGCTGGACTGTTAGAGTGCTCTATACTCATCCCTAACCCTCTCCATATGTATTCTAAAGCCCTGAATGTAAGTTTTCATTTCTACATACTTCAAAGGATTACAAACAATGCGCATTTTGTTTACTGACACACCACAAAACAGAAGGTATAGTTATCTACATTGGGTGTTAGGTGCTTTGAGACACCTATGAGGCTTAGATATAAAAGCCATAAATCCAGACATTATCCACCAAGTTTTCCCATGGGAAGGATGATTCAGCTGCCAAGATCTGGGAACATGAGGCCGTACTGATAAAGACAACATTGAAATATTCAGCCAACAAGGACTGCTGCAGCATTTGGTAGGAAAAAACATTTGCAGACTGTGTTCCGCAGAAAATAGCACTCCCTTCCACTGCCATCCATCAAGTTCAAAGAGGAGATATGATTCCTCCTCAGATGGGAGTGCCTTTTTCCACTTCAACAAGGTTATAGCTATATCCTGTATGGACAACACACTAAGAAAGTAACACACCTTTTTGAGGGAACGGGTGATTACAGACTATAGCACTTTTAAAAGGAGAGATGCAATATTAAAGGAACTGGGTTGCATGTTGTAGAGAAAGGGCCAGGAAGAATGTAAATGACATCAGAGAGAGGAGTCATCAATTTTTGACTTGCAAAGAAGTCTATGAAGGATGCATTAGATCTTGCTTGTAAGACTGACTGCAGGAGCAGCAAGGAGGATCTCGAAGTGATTTAAGCTAACATTAAGATAATCAGAAATGCAACAAAACTTCTCAAGTAGAGCACATTCTCTTGCCATTCTTCATTTCTTTTGCCTGCAGGGAGGCAGTGGAAGGTGGTGGCTGAGCAAAAGGTCTGTGTGTCCTTCTGGCACGTTGCTCAGCAGATGAGAAGCAGTGTCCCTCATATCTCTAGTACAGAGTCAGAAGTTACGAACACCTTGCGGTATCACCAAACAGGCCGAGAGATGTTCTTGCACCTTCCTTCTTTGGCCTCAAAGTTCCCATCCGGCCTTCCAGGTTTCCTTTTACATTTTCTTAGCCAGGCCCCTTGTACTAAGCCCGGCCTTACAGACTTAACACATAAGAGGATTTCATCAATAAAAAGTCCCTCGTCTGGCATCCATGACCCAAGTCAGTTTAGGGAGGAACCATGGTCCTTCCCATCCTTACACAGGAAAGTCAGTCAACACTTACAGTGGCAGTATTACTACTTTATTTCCTCCCTGAATTTATCCACCTGACCTCTATTTTACCAATACACTCATTCTCAAAAAAACACTCACAGTGCAGAAAATCCAATTTAGGAGACATTACATACACACAAAGCATTTAGTAGCCACATCAATGTTTGAGGGAACCAAGTGCCACAGTAAGGCATCTGGAAAGCAAAATATTCCAAACAAAGGGAACCTTTCTCCAAACTAGGACTTGGGAAACTAAAGCTGTAAAAGGTTCTCCTGTTTCCAGAGAAAAATAAAAATTCTGATCAGGAAAGGCAGTAGGAAAGATGCAGAGGGCATGTCAAGGCTGGGACCCCCTCCAGCTGCTTTCTAGAGTCCTATTATCCACATAAAGCAACACTAGCACAGCAATTCAGAGCTGTAGTTTGCAATGAAGTCTTCAGGTGACGTGGATCCAAACTGGGTGCTCCTTGGGAATAATGAAGCTACAATCTTCTTGTGTCCTCCCCACCTCTTCTCATAGGTGTGCTTTTTGAGGTAAACATCCCCCACAATCTTTCTCTTTCCTTCCCTCACTGTTCTGTACTTAAAAAGCCCGTAAGATGCCACAAATGTTCCCATCACCTCGTGCAGGAAAACAAGCATCCTGGAGCTTTGTCACACACAGGTTTCTTCACGTGAAGCTACCTGTACAAAATGCCTTCACCTCTGAAACCAACTACTTCCTACCCCCAGCTGTGGGAGAGACCAGGGAGGCCAGAGAAGTAATCTGTGTATGGTAACTCAAAGTAAACACGCATACGACATCAGAAAGTCTTGCTTCTTAAGAGTAAGCATGAGAAAACTTACCTTAACAGAAGGATACTGGAATAGCCCACTCAAGACGAAGAGAGGGCATGACTGGATCTTGTGACAAGTCAACAGACCAGGATGGATAAAAGCAAAGAAACTCCATGTGCATGGCCACTCCAGTAGGAGTTTCATATGCCTGAAGAGTCTTATTAAATATGGTAACACATGGGTTAGAGAACAAGAGGAAGATTTCCAACAAAATCACAAGAATCAAAGTATTTAAGGAGTTACAAAAATAATCATACCATTTTATTGCTTTAAAATCCAGTGTTTAAAAGGTTTGTGGCAGGTGCAACTTTAAAGGGTTAGGCATAATATATTTACCCAATTCAGATTGCTGAAAAAAGGCACAAACTGAAAAGATACAAGGGCTGAAAGAGGTCTGCCTTTAGTCTTATTTCCTCTCCGTTTGATTTTCTAGAGGAAATTCCAACTTTTTAATTTGACGAAAGACAAAATATTCATTGGCATTCAAAACAAAAAGAACAAAGACAAGAGTAGTCCCAGGAAAATATTAATGCATACACGTTTCTCTTAAGCCCCTCCCAAGTAGATTCAAAATTATTCTGGTATTATTTTGGATAGCAGCATAACCAATACTGGCATATACACCAACAAAACTGTATTGCTCTGAACATTCCCAGGACTTACACAATTAGTTTTTCACAATAGCCTAATGCTACAAAATATAAATTATTTTCCAATTGATAGAAATGGAGGGTTATTTTTGATGAAAAAATATACATGATTTTCACACATCCTCCTACATAAGAAAATCTGAAAGAGTTAAGAAAAGCCGCTTCGCTGTATAAGGTGCATTTATTGCTGTTCTACATCAAGCTTGAGGGAAAACCACATTATTTAACAAGCTAGTTAAACGTACAGAACAACTCAGAATCCAGTCTTACTCTGGTCTCACAGGTTATTTATTTGACTTACAAAGTAATTCCCAATATTGCTTGAATTTTTTAGTGCACAGAATTAAATTTGTCTCAGAAGACATCAACAATAATAGTATTGAGTGCCACCATGTTCAACTCACACCGTGGGTTCCTGAAAAATCCTTTGTGGCTTTTGTCTCATGGCATTGGCCAGGAGTTTTTGAAGATTATACCAGAACTCATGACAAAGTCCCAAGAGATTACACCCAATTCTGTGTCAGCCCCTGCTTTGTGAAAACACCACCATCAGTTACACCATACTAACCTAGTCTGAGCAAAGGTTCAAGCTGGCCGTACTTAAAAGAAACAGAAGTTTCCAAAGAAAGCTGTGCTTTCTGACAGCTCTGATATGAGCTAAAGAATAAGGCCACTTCAACTTGGTCCATTTTTTGTTCCTTTTCAAAAAGATGAAGGAAATATTGTTAGTGAAGGTTAAACGTTACACGCCGCACAACCCCAGTTATGATGCTTTCTCTAACAGCTCTCCAAGAACAGCTTGCCTCAGCTCACTTTAGATATAACATAGGCAGTAAAGGTGCACAACTGTGTACCCTGAAACAATTCTCACTAGAAGGCAAACTGCTTTCCAGCAGGCTCTTTGTGATGGGAAATTCATTCCTGATGTTAGAACTAAGAGAGGAAGCCGCTCCATTATGCACAGCCACTATAGCTGAATAGCCATAGGTAGAGTCGATGGTTAAGCAGCAGTACAAAAATTGCTATAAAAACTGAACAGGTTAGTCACAGCACTGCTGCTTAACATGCCAAGGCTCTTCGACAAAGTCAACATTATTTTCAAGTTCAGCACAAATCCCTCCAAGCTGCTTTTAGATATCACACACACTATTTCGATATTTACTCTTGTTCTTCCCCTAATAATTTATATTGTGCTTCTCATGGCGTATCTGTGTTACATTATCACATGTTCTTCCTCTGCTGATTATTCAGTTTTGATGGGCAACTACAAAATAAATTTCTGGAGCATTTGGGATTAGAATAACCAAATAGCTTTAATAAAAAGTGATGCTGCCATTAAAAAGGCAGAGGATAAAAAAAATTAAAGCTCTTTATTAACTTATCACTAAAATCTACAATATTCCACAAAGGTTACATACTCACAGCAGCAACATTACGCTGTTAAGAGGACAGTACAACATTTGTCAGGATCTGTTTATTATCCGCATATGCAATTTATTAGCCAGTTGATCTACAAGGTATTATTTACCACAGGCAAACTAAATACTGTGCTTTTAAGAAACCTGCATAGAAATGATTTGATGTTTCTTTTATCTTGGACGTATTTACAAAAAAAGGATTTCTATGTGTGTTAGCAATAAATAATCCGAATATTCAAAATGTCAGTGCTCATGCACACACCGACAAGATGGCTGCATGCTTTAAAAATGTTATTTACAGTACAGTCTCCTTCATGGCCCTCTCCCTACTAATAGCAGAAAGTGCATTTTCATCCATATTTGTTGTCCTTTCCTTTCGTTTTCATTTAGTCTTGCTTCTGAGGGATACAGCCTTCCATCTCAACAACTTCTGGCCAGCCTTCGTACTTGTTTGTGTCCTTGTTGTTCTTTATATGCTATAAATAGAAAATATCAATCTGCTGTTAATGGAAAGTCATTTATCCTGTTGCTTTAACTCACAGCTTTAAAAGACACTTTATTTACTTGTTTTCAGGCCATGAACAAAAAGACAACATCACTACCAGCCTCTTGTGCTTCATATCAAATATAACAATCTCTCAATATTCACCACTTCATGTAACTTGCTCAGACAAGTGTATGCTTAAAACAGTTAAGCCGTACTGGGAAGACATTTTTAAAGTTTATTATGGATAGTTATTTAGGAAGAGACACAAGGAAGAAAGAGACCAATTGCATAAAAACATGAACCGCTAGGAAGAAATAAATAAGGATATTACATTTACAAGGCACTGTAAATGAATAGTCAGAACTTCAAGAACATTATGTAATTGTGAACATTCATTTTGTTGTTTGGTTTTTTTAAATAAGGGTTTATTTTTCCACCACACAACCGTCTGCAGTCAGGTAAGACATTACTGCCTCCAAGAGTTTGCCGCTGCTCCTGCACCAGTTCCCACTCCCTCACAAAGCTGGCAAAAGAGAACGGGCCTTTCTTCTCTCCCAGTACAAAACTACCTTTACAGGTAATTAAGGGCAAAAATGACACATGTTGAATTTTAAGAGCTAAAGTATGGGAGCATACTATATTTCATAAATTTTGCTATGACAGCAATAATTTTAGCCAGAAGAGCAAAGTGAGCAGCAGGGAATACCAACACCGTAACTAACACTTACCTGTCCGAGTTCTACCATTGTTACTGCACATCAAATACAAGCATCAGGTAGTAAGTTTTTAATTCTTCAGGTTTAATTTGATTCATTAAAAAGATAAATAATCTAGTTATTGGGATATTAAGATCTACCTCATGTAAGAGTTTTGTCTTATTTGTTAATTGCCAAAGAATCTCTTTTGCACATTTAAAAGGAGGAGGCTAGTCAAGGAATAGCTTTGAAAATAACACTGTGTGCCGCTACGGCAACAGATACCCATCTCAAACAAATGCATGGTATGTATAAAACATGCTACGCCTTTATTAATGCAAGCTGTTAAATTCCAGTAAGTTACAGAATCACAGACCTGTTCAAATGGACTTTTAGTCTTAATTCCTTTTCCACCGCAGAAGACCCAGTTGTCTCTAAAGCCAAGGTTAGTAATAGATGTGCTTCCTAATTCAGCGATCAGTTTCCGTGCTTCCTCATTAAGCCTTGAGCAAAACAGAGAAGTTCAGCATGTGAATAAAATACATGCCCTTAGAGCTTTCCTTGTTCAATGGACCATTCAGCTTTAATCTGATTAAACACAGTTTAAGTCAGTCAATATTGGGCAAGATCTATCTTTCAAAATCAAATAAGGCTAGTTCTGAAATCACCTGATCTAACGAGCACTGCTCTTTAATCTTACAATCTCAAGCAACCAGCAGACAAACCTATCAGTACACTAACAAAAGCCAAGAACCCTCTCCTGTGAGAATTTATACATACATCTCAAGTTATGTTAACAATTCTAATAGCAACTAAAAAAAGTCAACCTTTAAAGTAAACATTATTCGCAGGCTCAGGCTGAAGTCTAGATAAAGTAAAAGCTATTCTGGATTAGAAGAATGACCAAAATATATGAAAGAAGTTCTTGTCTGCTTGGGTCAATTAATTCAAAATTCAGAATGCTGCCCCACAGCACAGCTCAGTGCCTGTAGGTCCAAGTAGGATAATTTTAGTATGGAAGGGAAAATGTAGGATGATGTTATCATTCCAAAACCTCCAACTAACAGCTCTATTTCTTCCTTTCAGTTACTATATTTGACGTATTACTAAACAACCACAAAACTTCTGATGATTACTACTTACTGAGATATAGTTGTACGACTCACTTTAGCTAAAATTAGGAAAGCGATTAAGTACTTTGGAGGTTATTTGTACAACCCACACTCCAACTTCCTAGAGCATTAGGGTAGCTTATATTTAAAAAAAATGTATCTTTTAAACGTGTCAGTTCCTCACAATTTTAATTGTTTTCAAGAACTGCTATTTATGTTTACCATCAACCACCAGCTGTAATATCACTAATAAGCAGTAGTTCCTTGCTTGCAGCATGAAGGGGCCAAACTGACCTTGTTCAGCTGATAGCCTATCCGCAGACAAGCTTTCAAAAACACCACCTGTGACATGATTACTGAAACAAACTAACTGTACTTATTATCTAAAGCATCAAAGGAGAAAGGGAAAAGAGCAAAGAGAAGAAAAGTAACAAAACAAGTGAATAGAACAACAGACAGATCCAGCCTTGGCCTAAAGACACATTACATTGCTTTCTTCTCCTAAAAGCAGGGAATGTACAGACACTTAATGATTTACTGCAAATATTGCACAATGCAAAGTCAGGACTTTGTCATAGGAAAGCTGCTCCTGTATCAAAAATAGAGACAAGTTGTGAATAACAAATTGAACCAAAAAAGAAAAAAAAATGTACATAACACAGTAGAAAGTAGTCAAATATTATAAAAACAATAGAGGAAAAGGAGGGAAAAAACATTAAATTTCACTACGAAAACCAACCCTTTGGATAGGATGACTTCAGTGAGGAGTAGACTACAATACAAATTCTACAGTAATTTTTAGACTCTATTAAAGCTGACCAGAGTTGTGAAGGTTTGAAGATAAGCCTAAAGAGAACTAAAATCTCTTAGGCTATGCCTACGCTAATTAAACAGCTTTAGGATGGAACAGCTTCAAACGCCAAGGCCAACAAGTATGAGGCGCACACAAGCGACCTCTCAGACTTCAAAAGGAAGGATACAGGCAAGGCCTATTGGGAATGGTCTCTGCACCCCTGCAACCATCAAACTCTGCCTTGGAGTTGATCCAAGAAAAGTGCTGGGTGGAACAGACACATTTCTACCAGAGTGTGTTCTCAGAGTCATGTTCCTATGTCTGGATGTATCTGAATTTACTAGAGTAAGACAGAATGAGAATAGAAAAAACCCAAGGCATCTCCAAAAAGATTACATATCCTTAGCAGCAGGCATTAAAGAAAAAAAAAAAAAAGAGGTGGGGACAAATTCTAAGAGAGTGGCTAGAAACCTACAGGATCTTCAGGAGCCAGGGAGAATAAGAGTATAGTTTAAAAAAAAAAAATATATATATATACACATACACACACAATGCCTGACAAAAAACGTTCTTCTTAGCTCTGAGTAAGCAGTTAGTTGGACTGACCATACACCCTACACTGTTTTCTTGTTGCATCCCCATCTTTTCTCAGAAGAAAAAAACAAAAACACACCACACCCCCTCCAAACAAAAAACCCACACCAAAAAACTCAACTGTGTATGATACAGCAATTGCTAATTAGTCAACTATTAATCTCTAGCCTTCTCAGATGTTCAAACCACATGTGGGCTATTTCTGCTAAAGGGTCTAATTTAATATTTAATTTATTGTTTCTCTATTGTTAGGATCACAGAAGTATGCCCCTGACACTCCTCTATGTAAATACACACAGGACCCCTTACACCTGGTTAGTTCTAATTTCATCTTTGTTGTCCCTAAATCACAGCAGCATTACAAAACTGATAAACTGAAAGCACAGTTTCAAATCCATCATCCTGAAAGAACAAAACTTTATCAGAAGTGATTGTGTGACAAAGAATGCAGGTTTTTTAGTACAAAAAATTGTACTACATAAATCAATGACATACTTGGTTGCACCATCATCGTATGTTCCCATTAACACTATCGTTCCATCCTGGATGGACTTCAGAAATTCAATAAATGGTGCCACATCTGAAAAGAGAGATAACACGAAACTGTTTAGTAAGAAGCAACCATCAATGAGCAGTAATCATTCTATATTTAAATACCTGCAATTCCTTCCTGCAAAGACATTCCTTTTAAGAATATTTGTACGTGTACTTACAAGTGTATAAAAAATTATAAAAAGTGTGAGAAAGATAAAATGCAAGAGAACTCTTCATTTTATAGAAAGAGATTCATCCATATTGTGTAAAGACACAACCACTGGTGGGAACTACTTGGGAGAACAAGTATGTTTTATCAGGCACGGCAGTCTGGCAAGGTCCCCAATGACTGGACAAGGGGAGACAGAACCTCCATTTTCCAAAAGGGAAAAAAAGAAGACCCAGGGAACTACAGGCTGGTCAGTCTCACCTCTGTGCCTGGCAAGATCATGGAGCAGATCCTCCTGGAAACTTCGCTCAGGCACATGGAAAGTAAGGAGGTGACTGGTGACAGCCAACACGGCTTCACAAAGGGCAGATCATGCCCGACAAATTTGGTGGCCTTCTATGATGGCGTTACACAGTTGGCGGACAAGGGAAAAGCAAGTGATATCATCTACCTGGACTTGTGCAAAGTATTTGACACTGTCCTACATGACACCCTTGTCTCTAAATTGGAGAGACATGGATTTGACAGATGGACCACTCAGTGGATAAGGAACTGGCAGGATGGTCACACTCAAAGAGCTGCAGTCAGTGGTTCGATATCCAAGTGGACATCAATGACGAGTGGTGTTCTTCAGGGGTCAGTACTGGGACCAGCACTGTCTAACACCTTTATCAACGACATGGACAGTGGGATCGAGTGCACCCTCAGCAAGGTTGCCAGCAACACCAAACTGTGTGGTGTGGTCAACATGCTGGAGGGGAAGGGATGCCATCCAGAGGAACCTCAATAGGCTTGAGAGGTGGGCGCGTGCAAACTGCATGAAGTTCAACAAGGCCAAGTGCAAGGTCTGTGCAGTCCCAAGCACACCTACAGGCTGGGCAGAGAACGGATTGAGAGCAGCCCTGAGGAG
>VWZZ01005683.1:248602-260808 GCA_013399095.1 Psophia crepitans
CAGGCTTATGTACTCCTGCAGATCTCATACTGCTGCTGTGATCAGATGTTCAGGAAACCTTAAAATAGATTACCCAGCCTTCAGAAGGGCGAGAGATTATAATCAATAGCTACGGGGACACAAAAAGAAAAGAATGGTAAAGAGAAAGATGCAACTTTTTTGTTTTCTTGTAGTTCAGTCTTCCTCACCCACTTTCCCTTGTGTGTGTGTGAACACATACGTACTATTATAAGAAAACATAGGTGCAAATTTAATATAAAAATGTTATGCTGAACTCCAAAGATTATTGCACTTGAAGGGAAGTGAACCACATGTAAGCATAAAACAGATGATCTGAACATACGTCAAGTGGTGTAGAAAAGGTTTTCAAAGCAACACTGCTTAAAAAGACAAGATGGTACCAGATTTTGGAATGTGTCACCTAGCAAGTGGCACTTGGAGAGCATGTTGTTTCAGTAGACAGTAGGTGAGATGAATGAGAACTCAAGTCTGAGCACTAATCATCACCTCCACTCTATCCTGAACCTTTCAACTGAACTATTAGTGCTTCCTCTAAGGGAGAGGTAAGAATTTTCCTGGAAAACTCTTCTACCACTTGAATCAAAACCAGCCTGTTTGCTACAGGTTAGACATTCTATAGGAACAAAATTAGTTAGATGGAAGAAGAATTAAAAAAAAAGGTTTAGGAAAGTCATTTTACAGGTCATTTAGCCATCTTCTAAGAATTGCAGCATTTTCCAGTTCATTATGAGATTTACTTTAGAAGGTTGCTCCCAGAAAACCAAAAATCAGGACTAACTTCTTGCATTAAGAAGGTTAATGTGCAACTGTCCTGGAAAAGAAGGTGGTGGTCTCTCCTGGAAGAGCCAACAGTTGCTCCTTCTGCAACATAACATTACAACTATTGATAAAAGTGATAAACTCAAAACCGTTCAATTGCCACACAGGCTATTCTACTGCAAGGAAATGTCAAAAATAGTATTTTCTTGTAGTGTTATATTGACAAAGATCTTATTTTTGAAACCACTATACCTTCTGTCAAGTAAAATCACTTTCTCAAACCCTATCGTAGCTTACCTATATGAAAAAGTTTTTATACCTTTTAAACTCCCAGTAACCGTTCAGAAGTTTCAGACACTACACAGTAACAGTGCAGAGCACTTTTTGTTGGGGTGTGAGACAGAGAAGAAATCGCTTAAGGCATCAAACGGCCATTTCCTTATTCCTTCATTATCTTACAGAATTAGCAGCCAAAGTAAAGTCCCGGCACCTTAACTAATCACTGCAGATCAGATGAAGCACTTTAACCAGCTGCTTGCTCCTAGACCATTCCAAATTCCAAAACCAGTTTCATTAAACATGAAATGGAACGGCAATGCCTGTTATGCCAGTTAAGTTTGTTTTAAAACCTTTCTGTCACAACTTGTTAATGCTGTCTACAGAACTTGTTTTGCAAGTGACAAACGTCTGATTTTACTGAGCATACTTACCTGCTATTCTCATGTTTAGTCTTCAGCCAGCTAATGACAATACTGCATTAAAAATAGCCACCTAGGGAAAAAGAAAAGCACATCATTGTAATTACAGTCAAATAAGCACTTTTGTGATAAGTTTTAACAGGACAAAAAAACCCAACCAACCACAGACTTTCTAGGTAATAGCATTAATTATGATTGTCCTGAATACCTAATTCTTAATGCTCACAGTAAAGGGAAGAAGATTTAAGATGGATTTCTGATGTACTGCTTTCATTTGTTACTCCATGAAACAAGTGTTCTGAAAAAAAACGTTAATTTCACTCCATCAAATACACTACAGTTCTGTTCAACTTTCAACCCATGACATCGGGGCTGTATCTAAACACCCTTTGCTTTCCTAAAGCTATGTGGTAAAAGTCAGCAGCTCCACCTGTATTGCTTCAAAGTCCTAGCAATTTTTGGATGCAAGTTGTTCTTTGTCAACATAACATCGCAAACTATTCTTTGGAGAGACAAGATTTAAGCATTTTGACCTTCAGGAAACTGCATAAACTGGATTCAATGGAACTGAAAGGTTATTCTAATACCATGCATTACAGAAATGTAATAAACCCATTTGTCACTCACAGCAGCACCCAGAAGATTCACGTGATGGTCAGTGGTGACAGAAGCACCAACCCTAGAACTGAAACTATTTCAGAATAAATTGAAAACCGTTGCCTGTAAGTAAACACCACACAAGCACCCAGAGGTTTCTTCTTGAGAAGAGCTTGTCACTGTGTAAGTCAAAACGGGTCACAACCTACACTCAATCTGCTCAAGGCCTACCACCTCCTCCGCAAGCAACCCACTGTCTCTGGGCCATGTCAAAACTCTTGCCCTTTGCCTGGTCATGCTCAGGCACGGTGGGCCCATGCTGCACTGAGCCTGGACATCATCTGTCTTGAGCTTCCCCCTAGTCCTGAATCAAGAAGCACAGAGCAAAGATGACCACATACGGCCACTTGGCACCCCCAGCACTGACATCGTATCTATGTTGATCAGTTTGGGCAAACATTGTAATCTTTGCTAATGAAATACTACATATCCATTAGAAATACTGTAATTTGTTGTACAACATTTAAGCAGATTAAGCATGTAAAAATTTTGTTTAATAAACGGAAATTAGAATTTGCTTGAAAACAGCACACTACCTGAACTGTTCTCATTCCTTCTATTCTTACCGTCATAAGTAAGAAAGAGCCCTCAGTTACTTTAAAAAAAAAAAAACCCACCACCAATACGAGGCATTCAGATAACAACCTGTACCATTAGTACTTCTCTTCTGGATTAAAAAGAAAATATATTTCTGAATTTGCATTTTGCTCCATAACTACTGACATTTAATATGGCAAAAAGAAAACTATTGGCATTCAGGGATCTTGTTAGATCATCGACACTAAGGCCAAATTTGAAAACATGTAATAAATATGATTCTAATCCAAGTAGCTGTCCCACACCCACATCACAAAAGCCACAGCATCCCTAACCGTCTGCAGTCCTACGCCATGATTTTGAACAGCATCAAATTTTTTTAGAAATTATTTGAAAAGCTGTTATTAGAGGTTAGGAAATACAAATCGTTTGGAAACGCTCACCAACCACCCTCCCTGCCCCATAGTTCTCATGGTCTATGCTAGGGAGGAAAAAATGATATTACACAAAAAACCTTTTGCCTTCACTTAACTCAGTATCTGTAAGTTCAGTGATTTGTGTCCAGATCCTCTTTGCCAAAGACACAGGCAGTCATTGTGCTCTATTGCTTAAAGTTTCCAAGAAAATGGTCAGCAGAGAAATAAACAGGAAAAACCAAATACAAATGTAGAAATATTTCTTTCTACTCCATAAGAATCTGAAAATAAGTATCAACAAACTTTGAGAAGACAATTGTTTTTGAATGTTAAGACTGTACTACAAGGGAAATCTCATAGCATATCATGGACATAATATATGCATTAGATCTATAGCCACACATATTATATCCATAAATAATGTCTTCTTTCAGTGAAAGACTAGTATTCATCTGTCTTATAAAAAGACAAAAAGAATCTGCCAGGGCAGATGAACGAATTTTATTTCAAAGTCTGTAAACAGAGTTATTCTAAGCTCCTTTGTCTTGTCTCCCCTCCCCACCCCTGGAAATATATCAATATTAAAATAAACACCACCTGTAGCGTGAACAACCGCAAGCTTGTTTAAAGTCCACCGGGGAAAAAAAAGTTTCCACTTTTTGTTTGGCTAACACAAAGCCACACAACAAATTCAAAGCATAACAGCAGGAATACAAACAAAATGAAAAAGCAGAAACTAAGTGAAACAATCGCATTATCCAGCCTTGACTGCAGAACGCCTTTATCTGAACGCCCGCATCCACCCACCTGGGTGACCCTTATCTGTTGCAATCAAATATTCAACAGATGCTTTTTTTAAATTTTAAATGTTTTTTTTTTTAATTTAGCAAAAAGTAAAAATTAATGATATGCCTCAACTAGAAAGGAATTTTAAAAGTTACGTAGAGATTATTTTCCTAAATTACAGCGTACCAAAAAATTGTGGGTTTTGATCTGGAGAATAAATACAGGAATGCTACACTACAGATTAACACTGCACAGCATTTTCCAGCTGCAAGAGACCTCAACTTATGAATGCCAAGTCCTTTTCCTATACAGGGTTTTGGTTGTTTTTTTAATTAAAGACAGAACAGGAATAAAACAGAATAGCCCATGAGCCCGTATGAATCAAGTATAGACTCCACATGTTTAGTATTAGACCTCATAATTAGAACTACAGAAGTGATATAAAAATGGATCTGGAATTTTTAATAGTGATTAGTTTAGGATGATTTAAAAAACAAAGAAAGAACACAGGACTACAACTGAGCTTGCTCAGACTTAGATGCACAACAACAGTATCAACAACATTGCTTCACTTGCTTTAGGAATGGACTAAAACCCCAAACATTATTTTTCTCCTCTTTGACAGATCCCAGCAAGCAGAGGAAAGAGAATTACAATCCAAGTATCTTCTTGACTTATCAATGTCCAGTAATAATAGTAACCACTCTTTTAGAATCTCAGAAGAGTTGGAAAAGACCCTTAAGATCATCAAGTCCAACTGTAAACCCAGCACTGCCAAGCCCACCACTAAACCCTAAGCACTACAGACACACATCTTTTTAAATACCTCCAGGGATGGTGACTCAACCACTTCCCTGGGCAGCCTGTTCCACGGATTGACAATGCTCTCAGTGAAGAAATTTTTCCTAATATCCAATCTAAACTTCCCCTGGTGCAACTTTTTGAATTCTGACCTTAGTTGATTATAAGACTGTCCCCAAATCAACAACCATATTTAATAAAACAGAAAGTAAGACAGTTCAAAATTAACATCAAATGTGACAAAACAGGCAGCAGTAATGAAGAAAAGGATCTGAGAGATTACACCAGCTCTCTAATTTTGAGGTCAGCAATGTGGTACTGCTGCAAAACTGTAGCTGCTCACTGAACTGTACTGATAGGATTGCTGTGTGTGAAAAAAAGCAATTATTTTACTCTGCCTAAACAAGCAAAAAAATACTCTGCTCTATGTGCTACCTAGACTTTTAACCAAGACTCATACGTAATTTTCCCTAAGCCTATCTTAAAGCATAATCCCCAAATGGAAGAATCTAGATAACAATTACATGTCCTAAATAAAACAACTAAGGGCTAAAAGAATTAGTTTTGCTTTGCAAGGAACTGTGAAAGCAAAGAGAAAAGTAAGGTACCGACACATTTGTCTCTTACCTCCAAGGTGTAATTTTAAAATTGTTTTAAAAGATTCTGAGATGGACCATTCCCAACATCCACTGCTTGCTGCTTATCTCTTTGTAGCTGTAATGTTGAAGAAAAACAACTTTCCAGCTACAAGGATAAAAAATACAAAAGGCTGTAAGTCATCATATAACTGGGAAAATACAAGAGACATTTTCTTAACCTAAATAATCTACAAGGTGTGAGTTGGCATTCTCTTCAATATTAACCCCATATTTCTACACTATTATACGCAAATCTGTACCTGGATATGTAAGACTAAATCCGTATCAGCCTCAGATGCTTTGAATTACATTGAGGGCAATTTTTCCTCCAAACAAGATTTGAAAGTTTGTATACTTTCGAAAGTGGTCAAAGAACATTATATCTCGTTTTATCTGTATTTACGGTCTGTTAATATGCACAGCATACAAGCACACTGTTCCAGAATTAGATAAGCATTCAAAATCACTGAGTACCAAAGAAAATTAAAAAGGGGGGGGGAGGGATTTATTTTTATTTCTGAGTCATGAGTAGATTAGGACAGTATTTATTTTTTGCAGCACAAATTGTCCCTCTCAGTGATTAGCAAATGTTTTGTTTTTTTTTCCCCGAGAACAGCAAAATAAAAAAAAAGCCATTTTACCTTTACATACCTGGCAAAATGGAATCAGTGAAACAACATTTTGTTTAATCCAGCCTCTGTTAATAGATATATCAGTCTTTTGTTTTCAAGCAGTTCAGAGCGGTGGTGGTTTTATTACACAGTGAATCAGATATGTCAGGGACAGCATTAGCTATTCTTATGTGAGCTCTGGTTTTAAACCAGTGGTTGTGCCAGCCTGAATTACATGCCATGGACCAAACTGCTGAGACAGTCAAAATCATTCCAATTCTAAATTGGAGTAGGAATTTAGGCTTCTAACATAACCATTTTATTAAAATACAGGATGCATTTCCTTACCCAGGTGACTGCTCACCCTTCTGCTAGACTAGGCATAGTTCTTCCACGTTTACAAAATTCACTGAATTTGAAACTGATGAATGGCAGACAGAAAAATTGCAGCTTCAACTACTGCTGTAGTTCAATCTTACTGTATAATCATGAACCGTTTGTGTCTTCTGATAAAACAGGCTGTGACCCAAGCAGTTGTTTCCTACAGGCACTCCTACGTCCATATGAATTCCTTGTGGTTGTGGCAGAACTCCATCCAGGCAAAAAGTTTGCCCATACAGAACAACTTAGATTTGTGGATAGTACTTTTCCCTCATTTCCTCCTACCAAGAAGTATAATTATTAACTTCTTACAAAAATGATACCACTTAAATTGTATTCTTCCATATAGACGCAAGATTCAGCTTGGTTTTCTGACAACACTGAGTTAGACACAAAGTGTTTGCTTGTTAAAACAAAATTTTATTTTACTGCTACCAACTGCAATTGAAACCCAAACTTATTAAAAAATTAAAAATAGGTAATTCTGCTACTGTTGCATGTACTACACTGCAAATACATGGTTTCATTTCTGTGAAAGTAAATACACATCAGAAGCAGCATTGCTCTGCTAGTGTTTTGATACCTCCTGCAAAACTAATGCTTTCCAAATGACAAGTTAAAGTACTGACCACACAGGCTTTTGCTAGTGGCATCAACCCAGTACTTTCACCTTAGGCGGCACACAAACTAGTCTGTCTCAAACAGAAAAAATCTCCTGAATCCTGGGAAGCCCAAGATAAAAGTACTAAGGCATTCTTCCCACTGAGAATGGAACTCAATCCACATTCCTTTTGCAATTAAAAAAAAAAAATCCCACCCACAAACAAAAAACCAAACAAACCAACAAAAACTCAAACCATTTAAGCACCGAGTACATACTCTGAAGACTCTTCCCAAATATTACACAAAATGTACTGGTCCATATATTTAAAAATGGGATTTAATTTACAGTCCCTAAAATCCATACTATTTCTATGCGATAAACTGTACATTGTTGCTGATATACCTATTAGAGAGAATCTTAGCCCTGTATTTCATAAGGTTAGATAAAATCACACAGAGAAATTCAGATAGACAAAATCCTCAAGGACAAATTGCTGAACCTCATTCACCCACTTGCTTTCTGACTTCATCATGGAGAAGTACATATATCTCACAACAGAGATTTAAAAGAGTGAGTTTTAACTCACTCAGAACACCAGTTCTGTTGAACTGATGCACTGCTGTGACTACCACCTGTTCAAAAGTTCAAAACCACTGATTTATTTTCTGGGGTTTTGGGGTTGGTTTTTAAGAAACAAATTACTACCTCAATTTCATAAAACAGCAAAATCTGTTCAGTCTTTCCACAAGAGAAAGGCTTAAATAAAGCTTCGCAAGGCATTTATCTGCAAGACCACCAGGTCTCACTCGAAACAAGGTGTTGCCAGAAGAAGTTTCAAACGTACAACAGCTTTCACGTTGTTGTACATCACTACCATGCATCTCATCCTGCCACATACAGTGATTCCTAACAGAACTACCATACAAAAAGGTTATGGGTTTGAAGAACAATGAACACACACACATAATTACTATGACTTGATATAACCACACACAACCACCACAGAAATTTATGTGAGGCTACGGTTACAGCACGCTACTTCACACTGAAGCTCATTTTAAATAGTTGTCAAGCAAGCAGAACAGTAAAGGAGCATTACAAACACTTCTTCTACATGTCCAAGTTTACTGCAGGAATACCGATCTGCTCCTCTGCACTACTGTCCCCAAGCACAACCAAACTCTAGATAGCAGCTTCAAGATTTCAGAATGAGATCATCAACTTATGAGTGAGATTCATTTACTTCACAGACAACCACATCAGCCTCATCACAGAGCTGCACACCAAGGCCACAGACACGGTGAGGAACAGAGCTCCTATATACTTCGCAAGGCAGAGAGAATCAAGGGTACCAATAGTAGCAAGGGACATCACCGCACGTGACTGCCACAAAAGAAAAAAATAAGATGATACTACCAAGCATTTAAGCTTCTTTAACGAAAGCTCAGCATGATCTGAGGCTGCATGTTGAAGAGACATTTTAACCTTTGCTCAGCAGCAAGCTGATCTCTCCAGGAAGCTGGGATGTGCCTCTGGGAAAAGCACTCCCAGGTGACAACCACCACTCAGAGCAGCGTTGGCATCTCCCTTCCCTCTTGCTCTAAGGGACACAGAATCCCCTGCTCCACCAGCAGAGTGCCTTCTCATCCACTCACCTCCCATACAAGGCAGCAAGTGGCTTTGGCCTTGCAAGACAGAAAGAGCGTGTCACAGGCTGAGGGAAGCACCCTGCAGACACAGCATCAAGCATCAGCTCGAGGGGAAGAAGGGGCAGGAGCAGCACAGCACGCCCAAGACGCAGAGAGCCCACACTATGCCTACAAGACACTACAGGATGGGATCATACTGCAGATATGAGACTGCTGTCGGTGACTAATTACCTACAAGCTGCATGACACACTCAGAATCGCAGTGCTCCTGTCATACAGGCAAGTCATTGCTAATGGTCTATATTAGCATTGGACAGGTCATGATTTGTGAATGATGAGAAGGAAGACACTCAAAAATGGAGAGAAAGTCAGTCAGTTGCATGATCCTTTACAGCTCTGGAGTGACTCACTTCTTCCTACTGAAGACACAAAGAACAACAGAAACTGCAGTCTCTGACTGGCTTCTGAGCATGAAGGGATTAGAACAAAGATCCATAACCTACCTGGTTATGGCAGGTTTGTCCATCTGGGTATGATCGCCTGGGTGCAATCTTCCAGCAATCAGTATCAAACACGTAAGCCATATCCGAGAAGAATCAATATCACAGAAAAAAAAGGTTATAGGGTCAATGTATTCTTCTTATATTTTTATGTGTGTGCATATATATGTATACTTTGTATAATTTAGTATTTACTTAACAATTGGTACACACCCTACCAACTAAAATCCACACAGTCATCTTCTATCCTTCGAGATTTTAAAATGTAAGGATCATCATAGGTGGAAAAAACTAAAGTGTGGGACAGCAAGTTACTGCATGTCATCACGTATGGAGAAATTTGCCACATGAAGCATACATACACTAATTTAAGGAACAGCATCCCTCTGACAGAAGGGTGCTTACCACTGAGGCTATACACAGCTGACAAACACACCGATGCAAATCCTGATGCCATGCCTTTCTGGATCATGCTGTTGTGAGAGAAATCCACTAATTATTACAGAAATTCCTGTAATAAACTTCTGCCTGAACCAACTGAAATGCAGTTCAAAAGCCACGCTGGTGTCACTAATGTTCAGCTGACCAGCAGGCAAACAAACAGCCACGGCGGTTCCCTCAACCATCTCACCTGGTACTTTGCAAGAAATCTGGGCTGATCCAAAAGCAGAAATAAGTATCTGGGACCAGGTCAGCAGCTTTCTAGCAGCAGTAGTACTATCTTATACCAGATTAAATGTTTGTGAAAAGATGGCTCAACTAACTGGTGATACCAAAACAGATTAACAAAAAGTCTTTGCTACTAAGAGATGGTTATTTTGTCCTTAGATAAAAGAAAACTGGAGAGAGGATGGGAGAAGGGAAGTCAGCCAGTCACAAGTCTTTCGAATAGATGTTAAGTGTCATCTATTTTCATGTTAATTTTTAACTGGTCTTTCATGAGAACTACCATGCCTTTGTACATACAAACACATTGTGCAACTTTCTGCCATTAAAACTGACTCAACAGCAGCGCACATTATATGCAGGGCAGACTTTACTCCAGCAGCTCCCTCTGTCCTGATAGTCTTCCAAAGCTTCTCCCCTTCCTGTAAGTCTCTTCCATATCCTCCTCTTGGCACTGAGTTCCAACAAGAGCTGGAAAAAGCTAAGTTGCAGCTCTGTCTGCAAATGAAGACAAACTATTTTTGTATCACAGAAATATGGTACCGTGTATAGGGAGCAAAAACAGTTGGACAATTCCAGAAGAGTAGCTATTGATAACTCCCTGTGAAAACTTAAGTGTGACTGGATTTCAGGAAGCCTGGGTAAAATAATATTCAATATTGTCATCAATAACTTGGACTACTGAACAGGGATAAGTTTTTTAAATTTGTGAGTAACATCAAGATGCAGGTAGATGCAAAGAAATGAAAGGGCAGAATTAGAATTACAAATTATCCAGATTTTTAAAAAAAAAAAAAAAAAAAGTCCTCAAGTCCTCTCAGGACACATACACCATTAAGAAAAACACAAAGAGGCTATGCTTGGATTTATGGTTAGGCACAGCATTTTAGACAAAGTAGGAAGCCGGGAGCACCTATTTATAGGTTACAGATGCTTTAACGTCCATCTGAGTTGAAAATTCTGGTGCTACGAAATGAGGTTTCAAGCAGCAATACCAGTTTAAAGTTATTTCCTCACCAATGCTCTTTCGTGTTCTCACGTCACTGGGCCTCAGGAACAGATAGTCCTAAGAAGCATGAAAATTGATGAGATAGGTGAGCTCACCTGCCAGGCTGCTCCAGCCCCACTCCCCAGTTCTCCATCCCAGGCCACGTGATGTTGCTCACTAAGGAAAATTAACCTAGTAAAAGAGAATTAACATAATTTCTGCCAGATTAGCAGACAACTTTTAGGAGTTTTGGGAGGCAAAGCACAGCAGCAGCAGACTTAGATTTGCTTAGCCATCTCATGAAGTCTCACTGTAAGACTCCAAGATTTCTGACACTACTGTGGATGCATTTTTCCTAAAGTAATCCTGAGAATTTATGGACAGTATTGGTTTCAGATCCACATAAGACTTCCCAGAGGGATCCTGCTAAACTGTGAAACAACTACAATAATTCCAGTGCTGTTGACAGCAAAATGATTGTCACAGGGTTATGCAGCTGGCCACTGGAAGAGAAAATACGTAGGTTTACAATAATTATGCCTTAAATTCTAAACTTTCTCAGCAGGTTTTAGTGAAAAACTGAAAACTGAACATATATATCACTTATATGAGGCTTCATGGAGATACTGATTGCCGATGTAAATGGCAAGACTTGCAGCCCGTACACTCACAGGTCAACTCTCTGACTTCACTGCAACTGTAGGTTTAAAAACCAGAACCTGAGTTCCATTTAAATAACAACTTCTCTTTGAACAATCGAAATCTTAATGAACAAGTTCTCTGTGTCTGCGGCGGATTCATCTCATGGACACCTCGTCCTCAGACTATGACTAATACCTGTAAGCAAACTGGTATTTTTTGCAACTTACACAGTATTGATCCATCTGGCAATCTTAAAGAAGAGGAAAAAAAAAAAAAACTGTTTCCCATATATTATGCTAATATTCTGAAGAAAACCAGAAGCTAAGCATTTAGTAGTAACACTTCATTTTCTAAATATTAGCTTGCTGAAGTTTCATTAAACTCTCACACGTTTTCTATATTAGTACTCCTCTCTTAAAGCACTGAGAAAACTCTCATTAAACATAGCGCACGTATGCGCTGAAGCACTCGGGCTGCACCTCGAGAGCCCAGGAGTAACATGCGGGCACCGTGCGGTGACTTTTGTAACTATTTACTCATCACTTACGGAGCGAAACGGTCGGGAGCGTTGGGAAGAGATGGAGGCAACGGTCTGCAACAAACCAGGTGCCTCCTCCATCCCGAAGTGATTAGATTTTATTACACAACAATCCCAAGGTATTAGCTCCTGAAGAGCCTACCTGCAGGCTTAACGCAAGTTACAAAACTTGTTTTGCCACACTGGGAACTACGCAAACCCGCGGATCAAAAAGATTTCTTCACACTTAAAAGAATCCCGGGGGGTGGAATACATGCTAATGAAGACATTCACACCTTGATTAGTTTCGAGACTTAAAAGATAAAAAAAAAAAA
>VWZZ01005683.1:262167-331240 GCA_013399095.1 Psophia crepitans
CTGGGCGGGCACACATGGGCCCGCAGGGCCGCAGCGCGGGGCGGGCTCCTGCCGTGCTCCGAGCGGCCGCTGGCGGTGGCTGCAGGCCCCAGGGCAGCGGGGCCTCCCCTCCACCGGCCAGGTGCCCCCGGGGAGGCCGGGTACGTACCGGTCCCGGCTGGCACGGTGCGGAGGCTCGGCACAGGAGGGGCTGCGCTGGGCTACGGCTTAATGAAGGCTGATGTCCCGAGAATCCCTTTCGGGGTACCCCGCAGNCGAGAGTCCCTTTCGGGGTACCCCGCAGGCACGCACCCGCCGGGGAGCGGCGGGGGGATAGGTGTGCCCGCAAGCCAGCCCGGTGCCCCGGGCCGGGAGATTGAAATGTTCGTGCTTATTTCTTTTTAAACACCCCACCCCCCAAACACAGCAGAAGTTATCCTCTGTTACCCAACAGAAACGGTAATTTTATTTTTTTTTTAAATACAAACTTTCTGATCAGTAGCACACAGCTATTTCGTGTTGTTGCATAAGAAGAGGAGATAATCCATTTTCCTTCTTTATCCCTGGCAGGGCTGCGTGGCTGCGGGGGCTCGGGGAATTGCTCTGTGTGCGCGTTTGGGGGGGTTTGGCACTGCGCGTGGCACTTCGCTTAGGAGAGCGCAAAGCCACAGCTGAAGTACAGGGCATGTCCCGCATCGCCAGAGTCAGGTAGACAAAAGGAAGCTTCCATGCCTTATTTCGACCACATCTGGTCAACAGATCTTTCTTTTAATGGGTTTAAGATAACGTGCTCTGATACCGACCGCTCCTTGGTACGGGATGGTTACTTGAACATCAGTCGAGTAATTTCTTTAGTAAATTCTCACACTATATTGAAGCTTCAGGCATAGTCAAAATGAGCAAGGAAATACCCAGTGGGAGCATTGCTCAAGAAAAGAAAGACTTTATAGCTTTTACTTCTAAATGATGATCTAGATATATCTTACTTTGGCAGTAATTTCAGTGCTTAATATATGAAATTTTACCAAGTTCCCCTGATGACTTATTAAGTGACACTGCCTATGTAACAGACTAATAAGGTCAGTATGCTAAAGGAGGCTGGCTCCTTGTTTGCAATAGAAACAAACATTTTAAAAAGGCTAAAGTATCAAATTATTAGAAGGATAAATAATGCTATCTGCAAAATAACCAACACCTCTGAATAAGTCTGTATCAAAGTCAAAGAAAAGACTAAAACTTGAGAGTGGCTGTGATTAAATCCTGTTGATTATTTACCAGGCTGCCACAACTCACGCAGAGCAGTCACAGTTCCCTGGCAATGTGGCAGCTGGCAGGAGTTCAAAGAGGGGCTGTGCCAGACCCCACAGTGTCTCAAAAAGGTTCCAAGGTCCTCATTTCCTTTTTTCCCCTCCCTAATTTTTCTTAAAATTTTTCCTTTTTTTTTCTAATTTGCCTTTTTTTTTTTTTTGTAATTTGCCTGATAATGAAATGGCTATGACCACTGAGTGGAGGTCTTCCATAAGAAGCACAAATAAGATCTAGTCTTACAAGAATTTATTTTCCTTTTTGTTGTTGTCTGTGATGAATTGACCATTTTTTCTTCTGTAGATTCAGAAATTCAGTATGAAGCAGAATGTGTTTCATAGCCACATACTCTAAATGTTTCATCACGATGTAATATGTTCTAAATTTACAATTTTTAAATCCAAAATGCTTAATAGTTATTTCAAGCAGTAAAATAACAAAATAGCTTGTTTTTCTCATTAAACGATTGAACGCTAAGAAAAACATATGCTGTAACTGTTTATTTTGCAAATGTCAGAAGCCAAGGCGTCTTAAGAATCCGGGTACATTGGACCTGAACAAAGATGACCTTGTTGGCCTTACTCACATCTTTGACAAGTTTCTTTGCTAGTGCCTCCAGCGTTTGACCTAAACTTACTTTCTTGTATCTCTCATCACTGCTAAATTTTACTAAGTGAAATTATAGCACGGCACTCTGTTTATTTTTTTCTAAGAAAATGAAAACATTTTCTTCACGTAATTACAGGAAAGCTAAATGTGATGCATGCCTTATTTAGCATCCTAGGGCTAATGGGGATTAAAAAAAAACACAAAGTAAAGTACAGAAGCAAACCCTTTCAGTGCTTTAACTTTAGGCTGTTGATTATTGCCTCTGGCAATAGATGTTCTGCTAATCAGTCATCGGTCTTGATTTTCAGTTCTGGTATCAAAGCAATTCCTGGCAGCTTTTAAAAATACTTTGTTTTTTTTTCCGTGAGCCTAAACTTCATGTTTGTATGCTGTAAACTAATACCTCTGCCCTAGCAGGTCTTTCCACGGAGTTTTCAATGAGCCAGCTTCAGACTGCTGGCAGAGACCCAGCTCTCCAAAGCTTGGAAAATCAGTGGCATAGAAGTTACTTTTCTCAACACAGTTAGCATAATCACAGGCAACATCTTTACATTTCGTAGGATAAGTATTACAGTGCTGTTTTAAATAAGATGCAAACCTTAGGCCTTCTTTTAAATGTTTTACAGGGGAAAAAAGAAAAAGAAAAATTAAGAGAAGAGAAAAAAGTTACTTAGAGAATGCTGTAGGCAATTTGCCTTGAAGCAACTGGAAAATGTGATTTTCACCAAGTTGTGAGTAGCTGAACTATAAATAGAAACTAAAATGTACAAGTACAACATGAAGCCCACTCTTCTCTCCTGCCTCTTCCAAACACGTGAGAACATGTATGAAAAAATCTTGTTAGCTTTCTGGCTGACATCATCAATTTTTATATAAACAGTATGGGTGTCTGAAAGAGAATGAATTATTTAGTGTTTGCCCTATGATGTGGTGGGTATTTAAAATAGATACCTTCTCATTTTTGTGACTTCTCCCCCTGTTGCTATCAGACGTTAATTTGCGAGCAGCCAAAATATCAGGTCTCTGATATGAGAAATCTGAGTAACAGTGGATGGAAAGGACGGGTATGGAAGTAATCCAAAAATCCAAGTCCAGAGAATGGATTTGAACGTCTCCAAAGTCACTGGTGCACTGATCCTGATCAATATTTCACAGATATTTCCTTTTTTTCTGTAATGTCAAAATAAACTCCAGGCCCTACCAGTCCCAAACTTTCAGATTTCTTTATTGGTTTTTGTGCCCCCTCCCCCAATGAAAAAAGGTCTATTTTTATTTCAAGTTAAGTACATCTGATTATAAGAGGAAATCTGTAGGTAAGTACGGAAAATTCCACGGAAGTCAGTATAATTGCGATTGCAATAATAATGGCACGTTTCGATCACAGTGTTGCTTCATTTTCCTCCCTGTGAGTGCATCTGGTACTAACTCTTACAGACTGAACAACAGCAGAGACCAAAGTCTTCTGTAAATTATATATGCAGAATAGATTAGAGGAAGCTTCTTGTCTTGTTTGTTAAAGTACCTTAAATGTTACAAGATCTATTCCTTGCATATGTCCTATTAATTCCTTATGAAATAGAACATTTTTTGTGAAATCAGGTGATTCAGTGGCAATAAGGACAGGATATTCTGTCATGTGGACAGAAGAAGTGGAAGGTGGAAGTTTTCTTTGCCATATGGAACTCATAAATATTTATCTTAACATCTGGTACATAGGTATGAGTGCAGATGCAGGGAAATATTGCTGGCTTGAGGTCTTGTAAGTAATCTGTAAGGAGCTGGAGACCCACATGTAACCTGCATGTGGTGATAAAGAGCAAAATAGCAATCTTTTGCAAAACCTCCAGTCTGTGGAGGTGGAGATCTTACAGTTCCCACATATGAACTTACTGACTCTAAGCAGTCTCCCAAAGAGCTTTAAAAGTCTTAAAAATCAGTGCTCCAATTTTACTTGAGGAGCATCTGAGGAACTCTTCAAACTGAGATTGTACCCATTCAGATCAAGAGCAAGCATCACCAGCTGGAAACTCTAGATGCCCTGAGACAGACACACTACAGATGGTATTGTTCATGAGTTGCACTGTGAAAGGTCATGAGCACCACTCTGAACGTCTTGCAGTAGCATGAGAGCTCTTCTTTTCTGCACAAGGAAGCTCCTCCAGCTACAACTCTTCCTTACAGGACACATATAAAGCTTGCTTCCAAGTTTATTAGTGCTTCATTTCAGCAAGATGTTATTCCTGACACATAAGCTTTTAACCAGCTCATACCTTTCCCAAGGCAGAGCTCCATATATCCCTGCTGCTCGCTCACAAAAGACACCTCCTCGCCTCCCTCCCAGCCTGTCCTTGCTAAATCGCCTGTACCTATTGCACCACCCCTGTTGTGTAAGCTGTCCCATGACGTCACTGTGATACGAATAAGATACTGTAGCCCTGCAACTGCATTCAGGCCGCTGATTCCTCCTGTCTGTTCTCCATGCTGCATGCATTAATGCACTTCAGATGGGCACTCAGTAGTGCTGATTTCCCAGAAAAGCCATGAGAGCTTTCCCCATAAAACCATATTGTTGGCACTTCCTTATTGAAGTGCATTTGCTTAAGCTGACCTCTTTCACCCTGTTCTGTTTATTACACATCATCCTGCACCACTTCCTTACTTGATTGTAGGTCATCATCTCCCTCCCTTCTTATTCCTTGTTTAAAGTTCTCCTTACCACGTTGGCCAGCCGTTTGGCAGAGTTGCTTTTGCCTCACTGTGTCAGGTGGATCCTGTTTCTGCTTAGCAGTTGTTGACCATCAGATAGGGTTCTATAAACATAAAAATCAAATCCCTGTCATTGATGCCAGCTGAATGATGCTGACTGGTGATCTGCAGTATCTGTCCATTCCTCCTCAAACCCTAGCTTTCCTTTCTCTGGCAGGACCAAGCAGAAAGCCACCTGGGCCTCTACATCCTTGACCCTCACCACCAAAGCCATATAGTTATGCCTAACGTGTTCTTGGCTTCCACTAGCAATACCATTTCTGCCCATGTGGAAAAGCAGCAGAGGACAATGGTCTAAGACCCCACAGTCTTTCTTCAATATCTGAGATACAAGCCCCAGCAAGAAGGAAAAGCCCTTTGCCAGCAGTGAGGTTAGCCAGTGAAGACCTCCTTCCCCACAGCAGGGAGTCTGCCCTCGCTCTCACTTGCCAGTCCCCCTGGTGTTGCTGTGGGGTCAGGCTTAGCTGTGCAACTGCTTTGCTGGACTGAGCTCCTGGCCCCTCAGCTGCTAACAGGGAACTCAGTTCATTTTGTAGGTGTAGATCTGCAGATAGACAGGGAGCCTTCCTCCTGTTGTTAGAAGCCACAAGCTTCCAGCCTTCATCATCATTTCTTTCCTCCCACCTCTGTAGGTGCATGAGCAATGCGCTGTTTTTCACAACTCAGATGATGAGAGAGGAATTGATGAACAGTCTCCCCATGTCCACCCACACCTTAGTGTTTAATCAAGATAACAACTCTTCGTGTCTTAGAGGAAGACAGTGTAAACAATTGCCAGTCATTGTCATGTCTGTGTTTTTCTAGTGGCAAGGAAAGAATCCCATCTTGTGAGGAAACTCTCAGGGTGATGGGACAAAAAGACAGGGCAGCTCAGCAAATATCTGGAGGGTAAGGCCTGTACTCAGTTGGGCCCTTAGGTGTTACTATAATAAAAACCATTAAATTCTATGTATCCCAAAATAGAAAGCAGCCTGTATAACTAAGAATTCTGCCAGCTCACACAGTTGTCACCACCATGGAATGATCAGACCCCATCTTTCAAAGCCTCAAATGATGAGTTAGATAAACAGTGCAGAGAGGTTGGTGATCATCCCATCCCCACTGTTGTTCTTGGCTAGGCCATAGAAAAAAAAAATAAAAAATTGCATCCTTAGCCGTAGATTAATAGGTATAACCCTGAAGAGGGGATTCTAGCTCTAACCACAGAGTGTTACAGAACTGGTAACAGAGGGATCTGACTGACTTTGAAAGTGAAAAAGAGAACTTGGACAGCAAACACACTTTGTGTGAAGCAGGTCCAAACGCAGCTTGTTTTAGGCCAAAGAGGTTTATCTAGAGAGCAGACTAGGCTATGCCATTGCCCAGCTAGTACAGGCAGCTCAGCTCTAGTGAAAGGATCCCTGGCAATGGTGGAACTCCTGGAGTAGACACGTGGTGATGCAGCAGAGCTCATGGCTCACCATGGCTCACTTAAGATGACACTGTAAAAATGTTCTCTTCAAGGACCAGGAGATGCAGTACTCTGAGACTGAAACACTGAAGCTGTGGCAGTTTGGACACTGACATTAGATGGCATTACTTTACAGTTGTGGGGAAAAGAACCAGAACTGTGAGAACTCCTGGAATGACTTGGAAGGTGTCACCTCCTCAGTTAGCCCGTACGCCCTCTGATACCATTCACTTACCATCTTCACACTGTATCATGCCTCTATGGATGTCACTGCTGTTGCTGAAAGTCTCAGAGTAGCACAGTAGCAGTCATGGTGAAATGCAAGCAGGCTATGGCTTTGCCTGCAGCTAACCGACTCCTGACTCAGAAGCTCTTTGCAGTTCAGCTGGGACACAGGTTCAGCCTCGCTGAGCAATAAAACAAATGCAGTGGGGAGTTTCTGTTCATCTGGTCACAAGCACGGTGGTTTTCTCAGCTTAGCAGTTTAGGAGGAAAAAAGTATTTCTCACTGATTTCCTCTTACCACAAAGCTGACTTGGCCACTGAAACTCAGATGTCTTTGAAGGAGGCTTACTACAACAGTCAAACTAGTATGGTATGAGAAGCAGCCAATTTTAACAGTCTCATTAAGCAAGATACCTTGTCAAAACTGACACCTCCTGTTTGCGTCAGGACACTCCTTATGCATCAGCACTTTAACTGTTTCTCATGCTGCTGGGTTCAATACTGTACAAGTTTAATATCATAGATTTTCTGACAAAGGAATAATATGGCTTTCAGTGAGTTAAAAAAAAACCAAATTCATGTATTCTCAAATGATACAACTACAGATAACTTAAATTTTAGTTCAAATAATGACATTGGGAGAAGACTTGCTCTGTTTCATAGTAATGCATGGTACAAACAGCACAGGAAAGAAAGGGCTGAGGAGGTGCAGGAAGATGCAGCTTGTAAGCAATTCAAGGCAGGCAGCCTTTGGTGTCTCCTGCTCTGCTTTTGCTGGGTCTGTTCATCTAGTTGTTAAAGTCTCAACTTAAACATGAACTTCTGGATTGTCCAGACAGCAAAATCTCCTAGATTCCCCTATAAAAATGAAAGGAAATCCAGCTTTTTCAAACAAGCATGAACTTCTTCCTCCATCAGGTCTGTAGAGTCAGCCATGCCCTCCCTGTCTTTTGAGCCTATGTCTCTGTAGGAATTGTCACTAGTCTGAAGGACGTGAGGTTGTACATGTGCCTACCTGTGTAAGAGCACAGAATGGCTTGCACTTCTTAAATGAAGTACTAACAGCCCTTTCTAGCAACACATCCAAACCATAAGACAGCAGTTTTGTTATTTACCATATGTATTTGCCTGAATGTGTTTTTTTAAATTATTTTTAATTTTTATTTTACCAATATAGCTTGTCAAAAGGAAAATGTATTCGTACCTTTTTAAAAAAAAAATCTAGGCAAAACCTGAATTCTAAACTGTTATTACTTGCAATCAGTCTTTTATCCTGCAAAAGGAAACAGCGCGAAGTGAAAGGAAAGGAAACACTGGAGGAGTGAGAGTCTGTTATGCTGTTGCACTGCTAGTGTCTAGACAGGATATATTGAAGCTAAAGTCACTTGACTTACGCTAGACAGAAGTGTTACTGTAGCAGATTTGTGGTACAAAGTATCCTTTTGATGTACTTTCCTTCTTAAAGTGCTGTATTTCTGTTCAAAAAACCGCTGAAGACGTTTCTCCCAGGAGGCTGGTTTAAATTATCCCTAAATCCTTTCCTTTTAGACTCTGCCAAAACTTACTGCTTGATCAGATCAAGTCACACATAGATTTCATAGAATATTAGGAAGACGATGAAAGGGACCTTTCCTGGTGACTGAAGATCTTTACTTCCTTCAGAATCAGTAATACATGAACCTTTTCTTACAACTGTTTCTTCGTATTTGTGTTATCTCCGCCTGGTGATGGAGAATCCATAGGCCATCCATACCATTACCTACCTATGCTTATGACCCTAATGTCTAACCTAAGGCTTCCTTGCTGTAGTCCAAGGCCATTTCCTTGTTTCATCTACAGTGATGACAGAGAACTGTGTATTTCCTTTGCCTTTGCTAGTAGCCTTTTATGTATTCAAAGACTTTTTTTTCTGTTTTCTCTCAGCCTTCCTTAAATAAAACAGTCACACTTCCTCTAATCAATGTTCACAGATCACGTTTTCCAGGCTTTCAGTCTCCTCTGGATTACAAGTTCTTTGAAACACGGTGCCCAAACTCTCCTATTTAGGCATTACAAACATAAAATTGTCTATGGCACATAGTACTCTTACGTGATGTTTGTGCTACAGCAGTGCTGCTGACTGATGCTCGGCTGTGGCTGCGCATGACCCCTACATCCTCTTCTGTACAGCTGCTACCCTGCTGAGAGTTTCCAGTCCTATATTTATACAGTTGGATTTTTCTGACTAGATTGTAGCCTTTTTTATACCATTTCTTCTATTTGTCAAGCTCTTCTTGAAGTTAATCCTGTTCTCTAAAGTCCTCACAGGCTTTTGCGGATTGGTTGGATCTGCTTATTTAACAGTTAGATGCTCCATCGTCTGGAGTGTTAATGGGTGTAGTGTTCTGTACTAGAACCAGGACACCACTGGGGATAGCACAGCACAAAGGGATTTTGGCTTTATATAGCTGAGTGCAGGGGGTTTTTTCCATTAGTGTTGCACCTACGTCATAGCAGTTTTCTCTAAATCTTGTATGCCAAGATTGGTCCCAAAAGCCTCGTGAAAGGCAGCGTCCACAACCTCATCATCATCAAGGCATAAGACATCCACTGCTTTTCTCCTACCTGTGTGGCCTGTTACCTTGTTAGCTCATCACCTAAATTGGGGCTTTGGACAATCTGGTCTAGTGGAGGGTGTCCTTGCCCATGGCAGGGGAGGTTGCAAGTAGGTGATCCCTGTGGTCCCTTCCAACCCAAACCATTCTATGGTTCTATGATTCTATATTAATCTTCTTTAGCTCGATAGGGCCTCTGATGTTTGCCTGAGGAAAGATGTTTAGTTCTCATGGTATTTGAAGTAACATTTCTCCTGCATTAATAGAATCTTCACTGATTTCACAGCAATTAGATGATATCTGCCCACCTAATAACAAAACAAATTTGAAATCACAGAATAATTGCTATTTACATATAAACATTCCTCAACTGAAACAACCAGAAAATCTTACAGTTTTTGAAGCTGCTTTTGGAGGATTAGATTTTATTTCTTGTAGCAGTATTCCAAGCTGTCTAAATGAACACAAACTGCTTACAGAAACATATACCAGGATTTCCATAGGAAATCTCCCCTTCCTGTATTTAAGACTAATCTGGTATTAATGTGTATCTTCAATCAGAGACAGGCCTCTAGTTCAATTAATTGTGCAAGGGCAGTTCTGAACTTAAGAGCACTTACGGGCATATAAGAATTGTAGCAGTAGAGATCAGTTGATTATCTTTGGGTAGCAGTGTCCTTCACTTCATGCAATTTCTCTAACTGAGGCCTGAGTGATGGAGCTGGAACTTAGATTTCAGCCAGAGGGAGGGGTTCCTGGAGTAAAACCTGAGAACAAAATGCCGTTGCATGTTTAGAGTGGTTTGCTCATTAATCTGCTCCTACCAAATCATCTGGGAGTGGAAAAAAGAAAAACAACAACAAAAACCCAAAACAAACAAAAAAACCACCCCCCCAAACCCCATAAAATACCTCTATCTACTTCCAGCAGTGAACAATCTGGCTAGAAAATTTCTGATGAAACATTTTCTCATCGAGATATGTCATTCATTGAAATAAAAATGTTCCATAAGAGAATTTCCATTTTTGACCAATTTCCAATGGAATCCAGGCATGTTTCCAAGACAACTGAGCCTGCCAGTTTGCTTGTCTGTCTTCTCAACAGCCCTTCTGGCTGGTTCTGGGGTATCTTGGGCTTACGGCCTCCTTCGGTTTGGGGCTGACAGAGCGCTGAGAGCTGGGAAGGAAGGACCCTCCAGTTTGCAGCTTCTTGACAATCCCGATTCCCCAGACATGCAGGGGGCGAGACTGACAGGCTGTCCCAGAGCTGAGGCATCACGCCATGAAAAGACTCGACACTCCTTGGTTTCATTCCAAATTTTAAAATATTAAAATCCTCTACTGGAAAAAAATTTATTTCTTCCTACTGCTCTGAGTCTGTGATCCTGATCAGAGCCTAATACTGCAAAAGAGTGCATCTCTATTTTTACGAGCTGTTGTATAAAATCACACAGATATTAATGGGGCTCTGACAGACTGACTCCACTGTCGTGGTTTTACCGCAGCCAGCAGCTGAGCCCCACGCAGCCGCTCGCTCAGTGCCCCTCATCGGAAAGGGGGAGAGAATCAGAAGAGGGAAAGTGAGAAAACTCGTGGGTTCAGGTACAGACAGTTTAATCAGTGAAGCAAAAGCCGCGTGCACAAGCAAAGCAAAACAAGGAATTCATTCCCCACTGCCCACGGCAGGCAGGGGTTCAGCCATCCCCAGGNTCAGTTGGGGTCAGCTGCCCTGTCTGTCCCCTCCCAACTCCCCGCACACCCCCAGCCATCCCGCCGGCGGGGCGGTGCGAGAAGCAGCAAAGGCCTTGGCTCTGTGTGAGCATCGCTCAGCAACAGCAACAACATCTCTGCACTATCAGCGCTGCTTCCAGCACAGACCCAAAACACAGCCCCGTACTGGCTGCTGTGAAGGAAATTAACTCTCTCTCAGCTGAAACCAGGACATCCACACAGGTGTATAAATGATAAAGGTCACACCTGAACATAAGACAAGGCAGTAGGTGCCCATGGTGATGTGGTTGCATACCACTGCTATTACTAAAGCTTTTCTTCACATTACTTAACAACAGATTAGTTCTTCCTTGAAGGAATATTCCATTTTACAGGCAAAAAAACTGGCATGGAAATGTTACTGGTTTGCTCAGAACCACAAAACATATCAATATCATCAGGTTTACTATTCCACAGTTCCGTGCATTCTGTTAAGAGTCTTAGTTAACATAAAATATCTATTTTTGTGCCTCAGATAATAATCCAATTCTGCCTTCAGCCAATGAAAACACCACCTTCCTTGCCTTTTCTTTCCCCTTTCCACAAGCTAGCCTTACAGTCAAGGCACTTCCCTGCCCTTAGAGCTCAGCTCACAGAGGGCTGTAGTGACTGTTTCTTGTCCACTTCTGTGTGATGGCACTGACTGTCTCACACTTAGCCTAACACTATGTACTGATTCTGCTGTTGACTTGGCAATCTGCAGGAAAAGACAGTAGCAAACAGCTATGGAGACAGTAGTGACGTAAAAGCCACATCAGATTTTTTTCAAAAGGCTATTTGCTATTCATATTTTTCATGGTTGTTTGGCATTCCCACACAAAATTTTTTTGGGACAAACTCCAGTAAACCTTTTGTGATGCACAATGTCAAATATAGGAAAATATACAATTAGAATAGAATAGAATAGAATAGAATAGAATCATTAAGGTTGGAAGTGACCTCAAGGATCATCTAGTCCAACCATCCCCCCACCACCTATTACCCACTAAACCACGTCCCTAAGTACCACATCTAACCTTTCCTTAAACACCCTCAGGGATGGTGACTCCACCACCTCCCTGGGCAACCCGTTCCAATGCCCGACCACCCTTTCCGAGAAGAAATTTCTCCTCATCTCCAACCTGAACCTCCCCTGGCGCAACTTGCAGCCATTCCCCCTAGTCCTGTCACTAGTTATCTGCGAGAAGAGGCCGACCCCCAGCTCGCCACAACTCCCTTTCAGGTAGTTGTAGAGGGCAATAAGGTCTGCCCCGAGCCTCCTCTTCTCCAGACTAAACAAGCCCAGTTCCTTCAGCCGCTCCTTATAAGACCTGTGCTCTTAGTAACTCTTTAGAGTTACTAAATGTAAAGAAAACCAACTAAATTGGGGTGGTGTGTGGCACACAAAATAGTGTAGCTTTGGTCCAGAAAGATCTTTTGAAACTTGATAACTGGGCCAACAGAAACATCATAAAGTTGTAAGAAAGGAGCTGCAAAGTTCTGTACCTGGAGCAGGATAATCCCATGCACTGAGAATTACCTGACTGAGTAGCGGTGCTGATGAAAAGGACTGGCAGTGAGTGTCACAGCTGATGCTAAGTTGAATATGAGCCACTAACATGGTGAGGGGACAGGAGCATATGATGTCCAAAGCCTGAGTGAGCTTGTTCAGCCTGAGGAGAAAGGCAAGAGAGTAATGTAATTTCTTCTTTAAACTGTCTAATGCAGGTGGGAAGGTTTAAAGATAAGATAGAGCTAGTCTCCTCAGAACTGCACAGTGAGTGGACAAGAGTCCACATTCAAAACCTGCAGCAAGGACGATTTGAGACATACAGACAGACATGCAACCCACAGTGAGAAAGACTATGCACAGTGGGAGAGATTGCCAACAGAGAATGTAGAATCTCCATCCTTGGAAATACACAAAGCCTGGTTGTAGAAGGTCTTTCGAGGTCCCTTCCAACTTCTACGATTCTGCGATCTTAATCTAACTTTGAAGCCAGCCCAGCTTTGTGCATTAGGCTGGACCTAATTCGGTCCATTAGAATGATCTAGAGCAGACCTTTGCAATCTAAATTATTGTGTACCTCTGTAACTGTGCTTTCATGGTAAATAAGACAAACCCCATGCTGGGCTCTATCAGGAGGACACTGGTCAGTAGATCAGTGGGAGCTCTTATCTCCCTTAATTCAGCACTGGTAAAACTGTCCCTGGGATGTTATGTGCAGGTTAAGGGTCACCAATTGAAGAAGGATGTCAAGAACTGGATAGGACTCATGACGCAGTCAAAGGCCTGAGACACTCGACTGATAAACCATAGCTTATCAGGTAGCTGGTTAGGGTTAGCTTATCCTGTAAACCAGAGTTTATGGGATTGAACTTGTTCACTCTGGAGAAGAGGACTCTCAGGGGTGATCTGATAGCAGCCTACAAGTACTTGAAGGACAGTTACAAAGACAACAGATCCAAACTCTTCTCTGTAGTCGCAGATAGCTTGACAAGGAGTGAAAGCCACGAAACACCAATTGGGAGGTTCTATCTGGACATTAGGAATAACTTCAACTCTATGAGATTGGGTCAGCACAGAAACTGGTTACCCAGAGAGACTGTAGAGTCTCTGTCCTTGCAGGTTTGACAGTCCTGATTAGAAAAAATCTAGCTGATCTAACGTTGACTGTGGTCCTACTTTGAGTGGGAGGACGGACCAGTCAACTTCCATAAGTCCCTTCTAACCAACATTTCTGTGATTCCATTAAAATTATATTTTTCTAAATTTCTATTTAATTAATATTAAATACAATTATCTACCTGAAACCAAGACCTATGAAAGTTTCTTTACTGCAAATACACAGGATATCAGGATAGGACATACCATGAAAAAAACTCATTATATTGCACTCATGATTTTCCCTAATCTTTTTTCCCCAAGTATATAGTACTAGCCACTGTCAAATACAGAGTTAAAGGGACCATTAGATTGACTGTCTATTAAGGAAATTACTAGTTCCAGATTCCTAAAGAAAAGTATCACGGCTCTTCCCACATTTGTAGAATGTAAGCATTTGCTGAAGGTAATAAAAGTCCATCTGTCTTCCAGTCAACAGTCATGGCTGGTAGACACAGTATGTTCACATACTGCCTCTGAGGGAGAACGAAATCCTGGTGCTATGCAACAGGAAAAATTTCCTGTTGACTTCAGTGAAGCAAGATTTCAAGCAGATAGTTTTAATCTGCCCACTTATGAGACTTGAAGACAGTGGTAATTTACCACTCATTTGACTAAAATTGAGATGTGCATTTTACAAAGTAAACTAAGCAAAAGGGTGTGTCTTGTATAAGGATAAATATGTGTTGTCAAAGATGGATGGATTCTCCTTTGACTGCTTACCTAATACTCTTTGCACATGATAAATGAGTTTTAAAATATCCTTATTTTTACTGTCATGGCAAATATACTGCCATGTGATGACTATGGGGAAAATCCTGACTTGTTTGAAGTCATGGCAAAATTCCCATTGCCTTTATTGGCCGACACCTTGTATGCACAAGACTGTGTGAGGCACATGAAATTTTAACAAATGTGGGCAAGAGCTGCTGGTAGAGTTGTATCTGAGACAGAATTATCTATTATACAGTGATTAAACTTTATTTCCCACTTAGTCAAGCATCCAGTCACGTTACAGTATCACAACTACTATGACATAGACAGAAAACTCAGAACGACTGGGCAGCAAACGAAAGGCTGGTGTCTGAGCCTATCTCAAAGCTCAGGCTCCTCTTTCGATTTGTTACAGCATTCTTAGGCTAACCCACAGTCTTGTTTCTTGCCTTAAGGATGATGTTATTCCTTGATTTTCTTTCCAAAATGCTAGGGCCCCAAGTTTACTCTCATTGATTTCAAAGTGAGCAGATTCACTCCCTCTGTGGATGCACTTTCATCTACTGTATTGGAATATTTCACATTCAATAGGCTATTTTTAAACGATATTCCAAATTCTTATTTATACAAAACCTCTGGGTGGTTTTGACTCAGTATGAAATTTATATATCTTTGGGCTCCTGCTACTATTTGTCTTGGCTTGCTTTGACAGTTCTCATTTCTCTGTATGTTCTAGTACTTGGCAACTCAATGGGTAACTATTTGTGCTCTTGGATAGAACTGTCAGTCTTATAGCCTAACACTTCTCCAGGAGACAAAAAAAGAAATACTGGATGCAAGAGCAAGAGAAGGAGTTAACTTTCTTGAGTCTTTTGCTTCGCTCCATTGAGTACCCAGCCAGTCAGAAAAACACAGCTGAAAAGGCATTTTATATAAGTAAAGTCAGGTGCAGGTCAGTTTGGCACAGAGCGGAGAACTCCACCCCAGCTGGAGAAGTCAGAGATACAAGTGTCAGATTAGTTACGTCTGTGCTCACCATTTCTCATGTGGGCTTCTGGTCCAACATATTCCCTCAGACTTTCTATCCACAGTTTAGTTAGTACACTGTCTAAACAGTTTCCAGGCTCTCTGAAATAATCTAAGGACCTTAATCAGTTTATTTGTAATGTAAATGGTCATCGCACCCCAATTACACTGTGGTCTGGCATTACACCTGAACTGGCATCGTGACCACGTTGGGAAACGTCTGCAGCACTGCTCTGCCGGGTGTGCACACTCGTACTTCACCTGTTTCGGCAGTAGGCTGCTGCTTTTATGAATCTCCTTCTGAACTATTGCTTTTTTGTCCCTTGTCAAGGGTTCCTAAGTGTCTGAGTGTCTGCATGTCCACAAATTTGTCCAGGACAAACAGCCAAAAGTGCTTGTTTGTGCTGTGGTGTATAGGCACAGCACGAGAGGTTTACAGCATACGGGGCCCCTGGTGTAACTGATTTGCACATGCACTGTGAGTAAGACACATTTGGAACACTGGTTTAGCAGCACATGCATTGAAGTTCAATCTGCATGTGCACAATAGCTCTGATGCATCTGGGGTACACCAAGGTCCATGCACGTGCAAATATATATGAGCTGTGTGAGTCTGAAAGAAGCTTACAGAGATGCAGTAGTCAGGACTGGAAACACAATGACAGTCTTTCTCTGACTTCATTGGACTCACTAGCAGAATGAGATGCTGTCCAACACATGCCCATAGCATCACTGGTTTCAGAGAACACAGGCCTTTTCCTCAAGTCTGCAAGGCAGTTTGAAGTCAGAGGGCCAGGGTGCTCATAGCTGAGGAAGAAAACAAGAAGTGTTCTCATCTCAGCCTCATGCCTTGGTAAAGCCTATGTAAAACTTCCACAAGTATGGATTGGGAATTAATGGCTCTGCATGAATTATTACTTCATTAAAGCCTGTGGTAGCATGGCCTCCCCCTCAGCCTATCTGGCCAAGATGGACATCTGTCATGTGATCAGAATGAAAAAGGTGTGGTGTATGAAGAGACACCGCTGTGGCTATCTGCCTTACACACTTAATGGCAAGTGTGTAGGAAACTTCCTCAGAAGCAGAACTGTGCTTCCTGTAAGGGCACGGTGCTCTCCTTTTGTCTCGGTGCCTTGAGAGCTCTCTCATGCAGCACAAAGCAAGGAACAAAATGTAAATCTGTAGATCAGCTACTGGGGTGGGTTGACCCTGGCTGGCGGCCAGGTGCCCTCCAAAGCCACTCTGTCACTGCCCTCCTCAGCTGGACAGGGACGAGAAAATATAGAGACGCTCATGGGTCAAGATAAGGACAGGGAGGGATCACTCACAAGTTACTGTCACGGGGAAAAAAATTGGATTAAACTTCAACTTAGAAAAACTTAGATTTGATTTAACTTTCAACTTAGAAAAAAATAATCCAATTTATTACCAAGCAAAACAGCGTAGAGCAACGAGAAATAAAATCAAATCTTAAAACACCTCCCCCCATCCCTCCCTTCTGCCTGGGCTTAACTTTACTCCTGATTTCCACCTCCTCCCCACCAGCGGCACAAGATAGGGATGGGGGTTACAGTCAGTTCATCACATGTTGTCTCTGCCGCTCCTTCCTCCTCAGGAGGAGGACTCCTCACACTCCTCCTCTGCTCCAGCATGGGGTCCTTCTCATGGGACAGTCCTCCATGAACTTCTCCAACATGAGCCCTTCCCACAGGCTGCAGTTCTTTATGAACTGCTCCAGCGTGGGCTCCTTCCATGGGGTGCAGACCTTCAGGAGCAGACTGCTCCAGCGTGGGTCCCCCATGGCGTCACAGGTCCTGCCAACAAACCTGCTCCAGCATAGAGTCCTCTCTCCATGGATCCACAGGTCCTGCCAGGAGCTTGCTCCAGCACGGGCTTCCCATGGGGTCACAACCTCCTTCAGGTGTCTCCACTTGCTCCGGCATAGGGTCCTCCATGGGCTGCAGAGGGAATCTCTGCTCCAGCACCAGAAGTCCTTCTCTTTCACTGACCCTGGTGTCTGTAAAGTTTCTCGTATTTCTCTCTGACTGCAAAAGCTCCTGCTAGGTATTTTTCATTTTAAAATATATCATCCCAGAGGCGCTACCACTGTCGCTGATTGGCTTCGCCTTGGCCATCAGTGGGTCCTGTCTTGGAGCCGTCTGGCATTGGCTCTGACAGAAACTTCTGGCAGGGAAACTTTTAGCAGCTCTTCACAGAAGCCACCCCTGTGACCCCCCTGCTACCAAAACCTTGCCACACAAACCCAATACAGGTACCAACTCAATAAACCAAACTAAAAACTTAGGCTTCATTGCTGAAAGATAGACAGACAGTAGGTGCTGAAAACTAAAAGTAATTTTGTTTTCTTCAGATACAAGAAAACCACCCAACTTGCCCACAGGGCTTCCTGAGTCTGAGCTGGCTGCACACGTGTATGTATGCTACAGTATGTTTCCTCTGTAGTCACCTACATTGTAAGGAGGGGGTAGTCTTGAATAAGCTGAGCAGAGGGTCTTGTCACAAGCTGATACACTTACTGATTCTTACTTCTCCGCTTTTAGTGCCACAGACCTGTGAGTTCAGTGGGGGCCACCACCCTGACACTCGGAGATAACACTCTCTGCTGCAGGACAGCTATTGGACCATCAGTAAATACTGTATTATTTTCCCTGTTAGCTCGTAGAGCAAACTGTGAAGCAGTATCAACTCAACCGCAACTGCAGTGTCTCGAGGTACGAAAGCTGTACAGGTACAGGTTTTTCCACATTGTTTTGCCAAAGTACTTCAGCTGTGACGTAGAGCTTGTAAGCTGTTCCGATCCCGCGCCTGGGTGGAACTGGAACCTTCAGTTCTGATGATTTTTGTGTTGTAAATGCAGAGCTTGTGTGCAATAGCTGTCTCAATTTTCACTTCAAACTACAGAGTAAAAAATAAATTAGTTCAAATGCTACTGTAGCTTTAAGATCTTCAAGCTAAGGCCTTGAGAAAAGAAAGATATTGAATTAATTTTTAGAAATTGTTTCTTGAAGAAAAAAATATTAACATGGTGGTAACAGGTTACAACATTTATCACTGTAGCCTTGACATTTCTTATTAAATATTTAACTGCTGGCAACAGCGTACTTCACAAGCAACTGTGAAAATGAAACCTGTTTTTGAGAACACAAGGTTGATACTCACAAAATAAAGATGAGGACACGGATAAAAAGAAATATTATAAAATTGTCACATCATTTGTTAGCTCCAGGACAAGATTTGAGACTTTTTTGATATGTAACTGAGTGCATAATATTTTTCCTGTGTGGATAAAGGCTTGCAGACTGACTGGAATAAGTGCATTTAATTCAAAACCTGTTTTCATTGTGTTTCGTTTTGGTTTTGTTTTTCAGGATTGTAGGTAAAACACTCCTTGTATTTTTAAAGCAGACTATTTTTGAAACCTGGTGGTCAAAATAAAGCCAACAGGAGGAGAACTTCACAAAGATAGCAACACTATGCACCTTTATACCCAACCTCAGTGTAATTTCTTCTGCAATGACACTTTTAAAATAGGAAACATCTGAGTCATTTTGGGTTTGAGAGCTAAAAGCTGGTGCTGATCTAAGTCCCTGGAGGAATTTTACCCTGACAAGTAGATGAAATGTGGGAAATTAAGAATTATTTCTCTATTTCTTGTATTCAAGTGCATTTTCTGCCCCTCCCCCAATGATAAGAAATACCCTAAATCTAGTAAATTGCCTAAGCACCTACAGCACTTGGTTTTTATGCATTTATTATACACCGCACTTCTCCATCCATATTTTGCTGTATCATATGGGAGCACTTAAAGTTTAATTGTAAATAAGGTCTAGTAACATCTAGTTTCAACAAAGAATACTCCAAGCTCCTGAAGAGTAACCTTGGCAAGGACTCTGCAGAGACAGCCTACACAAGCCCATCTCTAGTTATTTCTGAGGACAGCAGTTTATTATTTGTATATTAGTATATTCAATCACTTGAATTAGTGATTTTCCTAGTAAGAGGGGAGATACCAATGCAATGGCTGGTTAAACTGGCTGTAGTCATCTTGAATGAAACCTCAAAAGAATAAAAAGTGAACGAACAAAACACTGATCACAAATAATGACAGTATTACACACTTGGTATTGTCATATTTAAGCAATAGAATAGATCTCCTGCCTATGTACCCAGACTATACTAAGCAATTTACATTTTGTCTTTTTCTTTAAAAATAGTACATGCAAAATATCACACCTGTAGAATATATCACATCAACAGGCCTGGAAGTGAAGACGTCTGCTCACCCCTGGTGAAAGCCAACCATTCCTGAAACAAGCCTCAAGAAACTGGCTTTGGGACTGTGGTGGGAGTGAGAATAACGTTTTTATATGTGCTGGTAAGTTATTTAGCATGTTCTCCTCAGCTCTTTATCCACTGGAAATAAAAAGGGAAGGAACACTTTGGTACTTCACAAAACATGCAGCACACACACACAGCTCAAGTAATTGTGTGATGAAAGCTGTGTAAGTATAGGTAAGGCAGGTTGGCTGAGGCTTTGGGACACCTGGTCTAGTGTAGGGTGTCCCTGCCCATGCTGGGGGGTTGGAACTAGATGGGTTTTGAGGTCCCTTCCAACACAAACCATTCTGTGGCTCTGTGATTCTATGAAGTGGCCGTAAGTCGGGCTTATGGGGGAGCTGCAGGGTCTCAGGCGGTACATTGCAGATGCTCACTGCTCTCAGCTCCTGTGAGTTTGACTCCTGCCTGTCCCAAATGCCAGTCCCTAAGGAGCAGTGGAGATTTCATTCTCTGTCCTCTGGCAGTGCTTTCAGCTCTACTGTTGAAATTGACAGCACAAATGCTGGTTAGTGGCAGGAGCAGTGATGATTTTGCGATGAAGATGTGTCTCTTGGGAGCTGGATGAAATCCATCTAACATTTTGCAGGACTTATTTCCATAGACTGTATTACAACCTCTTTCAGTCACCATAAGCCTTACTCAATTCAGATGAGCAACACATTCAGAAAATGAAGAGGAGTTTAACTGCACTTTTGAAATTGCATTACCATATCTATTCCTGTTTCTATATGTAGTCATATTTTCTTAGCACTGCTTCTGAGCCATAGGGATTTTTGACAGCTTGTTGCCTAATTTGATTCCCCACGAAGAGACACAAAACTAGATGGCACATTAGATGCTTTTATTAGACACACTCGCATCCATCAATCTGCTGGGAAGGACCAGGCAATCCGTTCTGCCTTGCCCGTGCCCTTCCAGCATGTTCACTGGTAACGGCCCGAGCCCCAGAGCAGCCCTATGTGAGTCACTGGTTAATTTGTCCATCTCCCCATTGCTCTTTGGGTGACCCTCTGTGTTCTCTTTGTGTTCCTCGCTATACAGATACTACAGAAAGTTTTAGCTTGTGGTCTCCTCTTGTTTCACACCAAGGTTGGTGTGATGCTCTGTGTACTTGCATTGATTTACTGTAACTAAAGTGTTGCCTACTATTTCTTATTATTTGTTTAGTAGCTACAGTGGTTAAGGCTCTAGGCTTGCCAAGAGAGCCGTGGTGAACAAGTCTATCTCCAAGCGTGCAAAAGCTTTCCGTGTCACACAAGACACAGGAGGAAACTAATAAAAAGTTCAGAATAGAGAAGACCCTACTTGCACAGAAGTACCTCAGCACTTCCATTTGTCCTGTAAAATAGAAGGACGTACTATGGTATCCAAGATGATATCGAACAGCAACTATGGGCAAAAAAAGACTTTTAGTGACAACTTTTATGCATAGTAAGTTATAAGCACATCATGGAGCATCATGACTGTATTATGGCAAATATTCAAGTTGTCATAGATAACAGGGCTGTAAGATAATACATTTCATGCTCTGCTCTGCTGGTGGCCTCTTAACCTTTTTAAATTCCTTGGCTATATTTACTTTTTGGCAGGCAAGTAAATGGAATGCTTATGAAGCAAATGGAATTGAATCTTCTTGTACCAGTGGTGTATTTGGCCCTGTACGGATGGTCAAAAAGTATCAAGCTACTTTCTAAGTGTTCAGCACAATACACGATGCTGGTGTATAGTCAAAATAACTAATTTAGCACAGCAGTTACTGTCTTTAGTTTAAAGCAGTATTCTACCTGCATCTGTAATTTCTGTGTATATGACTTGCTATGCAGAAGTACCATAACACGTACAGAGTTGTGTCATCTAGAAGAGTAATTCTTAACACTGTGAGAGTGGGTGAAATAGAGTAGAATAGCATAGTTACAGTCAATTTGTTTTACAGGTTATTTTTATGTTATAACATAGAATTTGTAAAATTGTTTCAGGACCAAGAATAGGCTGTCTATATCCCTGGAAATGTACTACTTTGCAGAAAAATAACAAGCAGAGTTGTGATTATCTGATTATCTGTGGGCAGGCTATACAACGCACTCTGCTGTGTGTACAACACGAAGTTCTATCATCAGCCCTACATCACCTCTGAAAATCACAAACATGTTCCAAAAACCTTTGGTCCCTTAACTGAACTGTCCAACCAACCTTCTGTAATCAGTGAATAGAGATAGGCACTTGCAGTTGGCTTGGCTGAATCACTCTCTAAAGGTGTATCTGTCACCACTGGCTGTAAAGTCATACCCTAAGCAACAGACGCGGTACTTCAGTTAGTAACCGAGATGAATTGTGCAAATGGCTGTCCAAATTTTGCAACATCCAAGAAAATGTTTGCATTGTTATACTTGAAAAGGACATTTTTTTCTTTCTGCTCTTTATCATTCTGGTTTTGCAGCAGTGTCAGTAGATGGGGTGCTCCATTCTGCACTGCCGGAACGGAGCTCCCCATTTTCTCAAGGGATAACAAACATTGGCACTGTAAGCATTTCACATGCTGAGTAAGAGGGAATGTCTTCTGACACCATTTCGCCTTTGTGGATATCTGCGGAAAAAAAATAAATCTGATCTTGGTCTTTATTACTGCTCCTTAATTGATTTAAAAAACAAACAGCACTTCAGGCAGAGCATTTCTAAGGCTAATTCCGTGTCCCTAGCGGTCAGTCACTTAGCATGCAGCATCACGGCTTACAACATTCACTACCTGAAGTGTGATAATAGTTACTGAGAGATAGATTTGTTTATTTGCCTGCGAGAAAACCTTTAGTCTTTAAGTCGTCTTGGTAGGAATGTCAACAAAAGCCACAGGCTTCCAAGGATGGACTGAATTTTTAATTATTTTTTTTTTGTATCAGCATAAACAACCTCTGCATAATTCGACTTCTAATTGAATCGCTCATCTCAGTCATTGCTGTTTGGCTAATTGCTCTGGAAAATTAATTTTATTTACTTGCCTGGCTTTTAAAAATGATTGGGATACTGCAACGTAAGGGTAATTAGTTATTTGGGAGCCGAGGTGTCTTTGTGATCTAATGACTATGAGAAAAGTGAAATCTCCATTTTAGCAAAGTTTATTTCTAGTGCTGTGATTTCTACATTTACCATAAGATAAATGCGAGCTTGGAACATCAGATTTTAAAATTTTTTAGATAGCTTATGCTAATTATGTGATGTGCCAGATTCATCTCTGTCAACTCTCAGTCAAAACCAGGATGTCTATCATTGGTTTTAATTATTGGAACGCAAAAATTTGACTGCCTAAAACCGAAGGGCTTCATCTGGGTGCTATTAATAGAAGACAGATTGCTGGAGCTGAGGTCATTCAGGAGGAGGAGGATGGTGGAACAGTAAATTTGATAGAGGCTAAAGGTTGACCCAAGCTCTAGGGCATGACCTCAGCTAGAGACAAATGAATGGACTTTTAGTGATGTATGCAGATTAGAAAACAACTCAAAATGAATTAATAATCTATTTTTATTTCTTTCCTCTTCCTCAGTGCAAAGATATGGAGCTTTGTACGTGTTTGGAAACAAAGAGAACATTAACGAAGAAACTCACTGCCAACCACTTTTGCTTCTAGATAGACAACATGGTCTCTATCTAACTCTAGATAGATAACAACTCTACCATTTTTTGCTAGCTGTTCAGGATGAAGGGAATAGCAGTATTATATGAAAAAGCTCCTTTATTAAGAATATTTTGAGTCCCGTTATGTTAGAACAACCTAGTTTCATCAGTTACCAGTCCCAAAGGAAGTCCAAAGCAAAGGTTGCTTGTGTAAAACTCTACTGTCTCCTACAGAGGAAAGCCTTTCAGATAGATCCTTTCAGTGCAACACCACAGGTAGGATGATAGGTGCAAGCATATCAGCAGATCAATAAGTGCAGAATTCTGGTAGGGATTCTCCTCTGCAGCATGTTGTGGGCATGGAAGCTTAGCAGGACCCTGCATCCTCTACCATTATGGATCCTGACAGGAAGAGCTCCTTCAACCTCTCACGCAGTCCCTTGTGACTTCATTCATGCTGCTAGTATTAGCTGTTAAGATTATACAGCATTTTTAATGGTCATACTTGTTTTTCAGTATCTTATTTTTTAAAATTTTAGATGCTCAGAGCCCATTATGGTTGAATTTGTTGACAAACATGGCTAAATGAGAGAAGAATCTGATGCAGAAGTTCATTAGAGTTGGGAAAGCATCATTTGCTATGCTTGCCAAAGCTTTACTGCATTTTAAATCTCCAAATATTCTTAGCTCTGGAGGTGAAGCATGACTTTTTCTATAATGCAGCAAAACAGAATACTGCTGTGTCTAAGTTCATTGAGGGCTTTTGGAACCAGGGATGGAATTAGGGAGGTAAATTAATAATCTGAACCACAGAAGAGCAGCAGACAAAAGAAATTGGAAGGAACGGGACTATAATAACTAACACATATATCTTGCTATCAGAAAACAGCCTCCAAACTTACAGTAACATTTGTGACCCTTCTCTTCTTAGCATAGCATCTTATTATTACTATTGGCTTTTCCAAAAGTTCAAGTGATTAAGTGAGCACTGAAAATGAAAGTTAAATGTTAAATTTTGTTCAAAATTGGTGTGTTAGAGGAAAGATTTTAAATTCACATATTGAGAACCTAGAGGATGATAGAATTGGGGATCTCTGTGCAATTTTAATTTGTTCCTTTGAGGCACAGACATTGTGGTTGTCTTTAATAGTATAAAACTACTGCCATTTTTCGGTAGTTTCACACCTCATCCAGTAATTTGGATTAAAAAGCAATCTCATTTTCTTTACAGAGGTTTCAGGAATGCTGTTAATAGAACAAGCTAAGTAATTCAAAACCATTATCATAGTTATCTCCACAAAGTGGTTGTTACATTATGTGGTATTATTATTCTCATTCTATAGGCAGAGGCAAAGAAATGAAAACCAAAATTATCAATATAAAATATATGCCAATTTCTACTTAAAAAAAAATAAAAATTTCAGGGCCCTAAATTTTCAAAGTATGAGGATCACTTATCAGCCAAGACAACAGGTTAAATGTAAAAAAAAATCGTCTAGAATTGCAGAAGCAGTCCATAGCTGACAAAAGGTTATGACTGATTCCCCCAGAAAAGCACTCAGCTATCTAGTCTTCAGGTCATCACTTGCCATCTTGCTTCTCCTGGGCTTACCCACTGCATGCCTACTTATGTCTTTAAAGGAAGCAGCCTACAGTCTCTACCTTTACTGGCTCCAGATTCGTCCCAGTGTGTCACTCATTCCTTTGGTGAAGTTGGAATATCTTGTAATTAACTTACACTTAAATGTGGCTATCATAACACTTAACGCACAAGTTGCTATCTTATGTTTTTCAATGTTTGTATGAGGAAGGAAGAAGCTAATTTCAAGCATGTTTCCAGAGAGGGCATGATCGTCAGCCTGCCAGAGTTGTACTGATTTTCAGTGTTAGTAATAAAGCAGTCAGCCATCCAGATAATCTTACAGTAACTATTGTGTACTCAGCTGCTCAAGTGAGTAAAATGAGAAGGAATAACTACAAATTTCAGAAGCATAGTGTATTTTTTGAAAGAATGGTACAAGACAATTTACTGCCAATTCATTCTTTTGCTCTGTGTGTTAATTACCCGCTGTATTTGAAATGGCTGGCTGTGATCCAGCTCGTGCTGAAATGTGTGAGAATCTTTCCACTAACTTCGGCGAGCACGACAGCATCTCTGGGTGGCTGGGAGGTTTGTTGGCATTTGCCCTGCACTGGGCTGCATCAGCGCCTGCAGTTTGACATTACTGTTGTTAGCTCTTTTCTCCTAAACACGGTGGTGTTTAATCATTCACTCATTCATCTGCGTGGAATGACGCTTTGTGGTCGCTGCGTCGCCATGTATTTTTAAACATATGTCCTGTAGTAGCTGAACCTGAGAACAAACTCTGCAGAACCCTGAAGAGAATGTCAGTACCTAACTGCAGCTTTTCAAGGAGCTCGTTATGTTCTGATTACAGCTGTACAAACAGAAAGCTAGAAAGAGGGCAATGGCAAAGACTTACAGCTAGCAAGCCCCTACCATACCCGTGACTACGATGAAAGTAAAACTATAACAACTATCCCTCCTGCTGGAAAAATGCTAAGTATGGTTTGGACCAAGCCCAGTATTTCTGCAAATTACATAAAAAATAATGTTATCACTTGAATAAACAACTCTGTAAGGTCCCCACACCCACCTCTTTCCCAAACATTCCTACCGTGTGCTATCAGGGCCACATGGGCTGGTACGCTGCCCTCCAAACACGCTCGGAGGGAGGCTTGCGTTAACGTGCGGTGACATGGGAATACTGCATTCCGGGGCTCCCGCCACCAACCTGGGCACCCTGACCCCTGCAAGGCTGTGCAGCACTGCCGCAGGGCGGGTGCCCCAGCAGGCATGGCTGACTGCAGCCGCGCACGTAAGGAGGGGGAAGCGAGAGGCCGCACATGGGGCTGGTGGTTCCCATGTCCATGACCAGGGATGACACCTCACGTCAGCTTCTCTTGTAAATCAACTCTTACAATTTGTTGTTCATTGCTTGGTACAGCCTGTCTACCTCTATCATCTCTTGTAATAATTTCCTGGGGTTTTCTGTGCTCTTTACACCATGACCACATTTTTGACAGGATTTCCAGATGTCTCACAACGTGCCTGGATACTACTGCTCTGACTGACACCGGGGAGCCCTGAGAAATGACTACCTTGTACTTCTATTTTGCATGTGCAATGAGTCAGTTGCAATTGAGATATTCCATCCGTTACAGAGTACGGTGGCTGATCATGGCTGGCTGCCAGACACCCACCCAGATGCTCTCTCTCTCTCGCCCGCCTCAACAGGACAGGACGAGAAAATAAGGTGAAAAAGCTCACGGGTAGAGATAAAGACAGGGAGATCGCTTGCCAATCACTGTCAGAGGCAAACCAGACTTGACTTCGAGAAGGTTAATTTATTTTATTACATATTAAAAAAAAAAAAAGAGTAGGATACTGAGAAACAAAGACAAACCAAAACCACCTTTTCCCTATCCCAGACCTTCTTCTCAAACTCAACTTCATTCCGTGATTTCCCACTCTTCTACCTCCTCCTCCACAAGTGGTGCGAGGGAGTGGGGAATGAGGGGTTATAGTTAGTCTATGACAGCTTGTTCCTGCTGCTTCTTCCTCCTCACACTTTCCTACTGCTCCAGAGTGGGTCCTTCCCACGGCATGCAGCCCTTCAGGAACAGACCGTTCCAGTGTGGGTCCCCCATGGGCCACTGCTCCTTTCAGGATACCTGCTCCTGCACAGGCTCTCCATGAGCTGCAGGTTCCTTCAGGGCACATCCACCTACTGTGCCAAAGGGTTCTCTGTGGGCTTCAGTGTGGATATGTGCTCCACCACGATCTTCCGTGGGCTTCCAGGGGCACAGCCTGCATCACCTTGGTCTTCTCCACGAGCTGCAGGGGAATCTCTGCTCCAGCACCTGGAGCACCTCCTCTCTCCCCTTCTTCTCTGATCTTGGTGTGTCCAGGGCTGTTTCTCTCACACTTTCTTACTCTCTCTCACAGCTGCTATGCAGTGTCTTTAACCCCTTCGTAACTGTTTTTGCAGAGGCACCACTATCTTGGCTTACAGGCTCAGCTGTGTCCTGTGGTGGGTCTGTTTTAGAGCCGGCTGGAACTGTCTCTGTCCAACACAGGAGCAGCCCCTGGTCTTTTCTCACAGAGGTCACCCCTGCAGCCCCTCACTGCCCACGCCAGAACGTGGACACCCAACACAGTTGCTGTGCAAGTGTGCAGTAGGTGTAACTTGTCCAGAATGCACAGGGTTGCAGCACACATCCAGCTCAACTCTGCAACCCATCTGTGACTGCATTTGTCCCATCTGTAGTGAGTCACTGTGCAGGTTGCGTGCAGTCTGGACATCCTCGTGCCTCGTTGCTTCCCAGAAGACTGCTCCTGCCCTTTCTTCCCATACTTGCAGCCACAGAACTCTCCTGCTCTAGCACGCCTCACACCACATGATATACTGATTCGGTTTGTTAATCCAATGAAAAACTGCTCCCTTTTAATTTACAGAGTTACTTTTCTGACAAGTTTGTTTTCTGACAGATGGTGAACATCTAAGTTAGCTCAGCTGTAGGGTTTAACTCTGTGTGAACAGCCTGTGTGATGGGCTGTGTACATGCACATTTTTATTCCCAGAAATCCTGGATGAAAGTATGGGATGCTTTTTAAATGTCAAGTGTGGACAGGTATTCATGATTAAACAGAGTTGCAAATCCCTATGCCAGAGCCTGTTATCTATCTGGAACTCTGGGGAAGAAACTGAATGAGCTTGCAAAATGCCCTGTTTTGTGCATTATAGTCCAGACAAAAAATATCACAAATTGCATCAAACAGTTAAACCCAAGCAAAGGACTTGATAGTAGGTAAGGAAACACAAAATCTCCAGCTGAAGGTCCAGAGTAGGATAAGGATGATCATAGCACAGTTTGGGTTGGAAGGGACCTTTAAAGGTCACCTAGTTCAACCCTCTTCAACTATATCATATTGCTCACAGCCCCATTGAATGTTTCCAGCATTGGGGCATCTACAACCTCTTTGGGTGATCTGTTCCAGTGAGGAAATATATGGAACAGAAGGGGAAGGATCTGCTTAATAGACAAGGCTATTAGACCAGGAGCTGGGGGAATATGCCGTGTTGCTGTGCTTGTCTGTCAGTGTCAAGATGCTAGGCTGGATGGACATTTAACCTGAAGCAGTACAAACACATTCTTAATGACAGACTATAGTTTAAGTTGAGCGAGAGATATAAATGAATAGTATGATTTATTGAACATTTGAGAAATGATCATTCATCACTATGCTATGATCTTTTTCATTATGCATGTCCTCACCAAGCACTGCAGGTAAACATGAATGTTAGCTTTGACCCCAGCCAAGATGACAATACCAATGCTTTTGACAACTTGAACATTTACAAGGGAGAAGAGGAGAGAGCACTGCAGAAGGTGCTGCATGTTTCTTATTCCTGGAGTTCAAGCAGCCCTATCCAGACAAGCAGGAAGCCTGGGTGAAAAATAGTGGGACTGTCTGAGGACTGGAAATAAGGGGCAAGTGGGGACAAAAGAGCCACAGCAGAGAAACTCAGTAGATTCTTTGCTTCAGTCTTGGGAAGGCTGCCATAACCTATACATCCTTTATAGCAGAAAGACCAGATGAGGTAGATTGGTTTCAGGTAGGCATACCAAAAGTATTTAGACCAACGGGAAGATTTAAATGTCAATAAGTCACAAGGACCAGATGGCATTCACCCAATAGTTCAGTAGGAAATGAGACATAAAATTGCAGAACTGTTGGCCACCTACAGCCAGTGCTGGAGGGAGGAACCTGGGAGCTACAGAGCAGTGATCTGACTCAGGGGAAAATGGTAGAAAAAGTCTATAATAAAGAGAGACATTGCTGAATACATCAATAAACAGTCTACTGAAAAAGTATCAGCATGGCTGGGATGGAGGGTCCTGCTGGACTTCTACAGCATAGACAGAGGGGATAGTACATTTGAATTTCTAAAAAGGCTTTGACCAGATTACATGCCAAAGGTTACGAAAAAACCTTACACTGCCACAGGGTTACAGGAAATGTCCTGTTATTGACTGGAGGATGGATAAAGGCTGGGAAATAAAGACCAGTGCTTTCCAGGGTAAAGAGACATTCAGTGGTGGAGTCCTGTAGAGACTGATGTTGGGACCAGATTTATTCAGCCTCTTCACCAGTGATCTGGAAAGGGAAATGCAGCAAAATCCTCATGTTTGAAGACAATACCAAACTCTTCTGGCAGGCAGTGAGGAATTCCAGAAGGAATTTACAGAACGGAAAGGACAGAAAGGCATCAAAATAGTTTCACTGTATCTAAATTAAAAGCAATGTTTCTGGAGAAAAATAACCTGAAGTGTGCCTACATGCAGAATTCAGAATTGGTGTTTTCAGCTCAGGAAAGTGGTCTTGGAAACATTAATGGTTAGTTTACCAAAATCATTGTCTTCGTGTTCAGTGTCAGTCAAAAAAACCTGTCAAAATGTAGATTATCATCAGGAAAGGTGATGAGCATAAGACAGGGAACACAATTTTGCCACTGTGTAAAACCCTCATCTTGCGAACTTAAAATTTCTGGGTCCTCAAGAAGAGCAAAGTGGAGTGAGACAAGGTACAGAGAAAGGCAGCTGAAATGATTGAGGGGATGTCATGGCAGCCTTATTAGGAAAGATTAAAAGGGCTGAAGCTTCAATAGGGAAATGAGAAGGCGAAAGGGAAAAGAAGTAAGATTTATAAAATTATGAAGGTGGTAGAAAAGGTCAATGCAAAAGTGAAATTCACTAAATCTTGCAATGCGAGGACTAGAGAACACTCGGTGAAGCTCATTTAAAATAGACAAAAGGGAGATACTATCACAGGCTAGACAGGGAGTAGACAAATTCCTTAAAGGGAATAGGCAGTGGTGCGTGTTACCTTCTGACATCTTTTAACCAAGACTCCTGGATGCTGCGGAACTCTAAGGGGAATGCACTCCAGACAGTGGTCTTGTCTGCTTTCTCCAAATAGCACCTTCTATTGCCACAGTAGGAGACAGTATGGGGACTTATGGTTTGATTGACTGTTCATACAATAGGATGTTTCATGTATACTTATCTGCATGGGCTGGACTAAACAAGATGTGAGGAGAAACATCTCTCCTCATGGTGAACACATACAAAAGTCATTGTTTTAACTTCTTCAAATGCCTTTAAAGAAAAAAACAAAGGAATTTCCTTTCACTAATTTCTTTCTTCCCCTCATAAAACCATCCTATTTCTATTCCGTCCTTTGGAATCAGCTTATTAATCACTAACCATATTGCAAGTTGTGCAACACGCTCCAACTGAATACTAATACAAAAATAAATACAGTAAGTACAACAAACACAAGGACATGACAGCATTATTAAATATAACATTTCTTTCTGAAAGCTCCTTGGACAATGAAACAGAAGGTTTTCATTTTCTTCTGTGCCCCACACGCTAGTGATCAAATGAAGTGAAACTAGATTTCAAGTTTTCACAGCTCTCTGCGTCTCAGAAACCTACAAAAGGTTGTGCTGTCCTCCCACTCTGCTCACCGCTCCTCCAGCTGACGTGCAAATAAAGTCTGCTCTCCTCCCTCGCCAGCTGGGATCAAGCACAAAAGTGGCTTTCCCGACTCCTCACTCTGTTGCTGAGCATGCTTGAAACTTACCTTCTCACTCCCCTCTCCCATTCACAGCCAAAAAGAAAAGAAAGGAATACTGCATCATTTCTTTCTGGTACCTGTAAAACAAAGCAAGTCAAAGCTTTTCTTTCTGCCCACACTCCCCACTCTCACTTATTCTGCTTTAGTTGCTGTCCTCTTATTAACCCCAGCAGGATGGCACAGTTATCCATAGTTGTTTCATTACCTTTAGGTGTCTTTACGTTTTTTTATCCTCCTCAATCCTCAACCATCCAGGGCTCATTCATCCTGTTACCTTAGTTGAATGGTTAGTTGTGGCCTCACACATGTACCCCCCATTCGCACTAAAGTCCTGACCCTTCTGCTCACTTTGAGTTGCCTTCGAAGCTGTGACAGACCTAGTGTTGCCTGTTGCCCACATCACCTGTCCTGAGCAGGGATGCAGCAGCATGCCCCACAAGCTCAGCCCAGGAGACAAGCATAGCACAAGCAAGACAGCAAGGCCCTTCGTCCTCAATGAATATTCCGTGTTACTCAAGTTGAACTGAATAAGGGCAAATGACTGGAAAATCAAAGTCCCACAGTCCCTGGGCTCAGAAGATTTCAAGCGCTGCTCTGGATGATGTTTGTCCCGTTGACAAGCAGAATGGCACTTTGAACTCAGGCCATTCCCAGCCCTGGGGAATGCCTTAACCAATGTATCTGTCAAGTGGAAGTGAAGCCACAGCCATTCTTGATTTCCTTGGCCACAGCAGGACCTCAGAATGCAAGTTCTCATATTAAGCATTTAATTTGCCCTAAAACTAATCGTTTATCCACTTGAATAAAAAACAAAACAAAACAAAACAAAACAAACCCCCAAAAAACCCACCAAAACCAAAAGGAAACCCAACAGTTTTCTAGGTTAGCTAAATTGTACTTTTTTGAAAGGTTTTCATTCTGCCAGTGAATCAGATGAGCAGTTAGTCATAGAGATTTCACCTAATACATCCCATAAACAGCTAAGAGAGTCATAGCAATGAACATCTCATCTGGAGGGACCACATTGTTCTGAAAAGAAAGCATAGTTACATAATGTTTTTGTAAATTAATGTTAAAATCAGCTTTTTATAGCAGTTAGAGGTTTTTGTTCCTATTTCTTATAGTTTATTATCCTTTTTATTAATTAAAACGTTTAAATGGTTGTGTGATACATGAGCAGAAGTTACCTTCTTATTTTAAAGACTGTAATACATTCTAAGCATTAAGATAGATAAGTAAGTCAGCTTAGAAGGGGGTGATTTACAGAAAAAGATCTTTATTTGAAGGAGACTCACTAGGGCAGTTGCATAAAGATTCAGGACACATAGGGGTCTGAGAGACATCAATGACAAAACGTTCCAGGAGCAAAAACTTCACTGTGAAGTTTCAACACTTCAGTGAAGGCACCCGCAGATATTCTGTGTTTTGTGTTGTACCTTCAGCTCTGTATCTCTAGTCTGTGTTCTTGTATTTGCATCAGTTTTTGATAGATATGAATTTTCACAGCAGGACAACTACGTAGAATCAGTTCTGATAAGTCATAGCATGACAACTGTGGGGAAAATGTTCTTTTAATTTATTGCTCCTGGTGAGCAAAATGTAACCCTCCTTTTACTATTGAGCAATGCACTGCGTGTTTCAAAAAGAACCAATGCATTGTAATTCATGACAATATTGTCACACTCCTCAGACAAATTTCTGTGTTTCTGAGGCAAAAACCTGCAAAACCTCTAACATATCAGAGATAAAGCTGGTAAATCTGGAATCATACTGTAACACTTCTGTATAATACTGTCCACAATTCAAACAGTCCACAGATATTGTCCAGTGGAATCCAGAAAAGCACTCTACCATGTGTCTACAAACAAAATACTCACTGCAGCAAGTGAAATGGCCACAGCAAATTTCAGCTAGTTTCTGGTAATACATTGTGATGCACAACACTAATGTGAGCAGAAAATCATGATAGAATTAAATAATGGATTGTACTCTCTAGCTCCTAATTTTTGAAAGGAGGCTTCAAAACTCATTTAATTTCTTGGTTTTTTGAATATAAAATCCACAACTTCTAGTTTCTTCCAGTTCAAGTACCACATCATGATGAAAATAATAATCAGAATACTACTTCAAAAAATAGCTGTGAAACTTAGGTTTTCTCTTGTAATAAAGGAAGAACTAGCCCAGATGTCCTAGATCCTACCTTGAGACCTTCAGTCTTGGGAGGTATACCTAAAGAAAACAATGGTTTATGTATGCATGTCATTGTAGACTCTTGTGGTTTAACGCTGCAGGCAGTTAAGAACCACGCAGCCGCTCACTCGCTCTCCCACAGTGGGATGGGGGAGAGAATGAGAAAAGTGAAAATGAGAAAACTCGTGCATTGAGATACAGACAGTTTAAAGAGAGAAACAAAAGCCGCGTGCACAAGCAAAGCAAAACCAGGAATTCATTCCCCACTCCCCATGGCAGGCAGGGGTTCAGCCATCCCCAGGGCAGCAGGGCTCTGTCACGCGTAATGGTGACTTGGGAAGAGAAACGCCATCACTCCGAATGTTCCCCCTCTTCTTTCTTCTTCTCCCAGCTTTATGTGCTGAGTATGATGCCACATGCTATGGAATTTCCCTTTGGTCAGCTGGGGTCAGCTGTCCCGGCTGTGTCCCCTCCCAGCTCCTTGTGCACCCCCAGCCTCCTCGCTGGTGGGGTGGGGTGAGGAGCAGAAAAGGCCTTGGCTCTGGGTAAGCACTGCTCGCAATAATGAAGATGTCTCTATTATCAACACTGTTTTCAGCACAAATTCAACACACAGCCCTGTACTAGCTGCTGTGAAGAACATTAACTCTATCCCAGCACAATGCAATTCGGAAATTGAATGGGAGCAGGAATGCAGGTGATGTGTAGTGTCATCCTTAGGAAATTCAAACACTACAGCAGAAGGGTCTTGGTCAGGGAGACTGTACAACGGACTGAACAGGTTGTATTTTCAAGACAGGAGGCTTACAGTAACACTACCAGAGTTAAAAAATTAGCTGAAGTTTTGATTGTCCAGGCATACAACCTTTTCACGAGTATTTTTCATGTATGTTGGACACAAAATGTCTTCTGTGCCCTTGTCAGAAAGAAGGGACATGAAAGAGGGCAGTAACCACTAAAAACAAAGTGACCAAGTCCTGGGGGCTATCATTACAGTCATGAAGTTGTAACTCATAATTCTTGCCTATTAGTTATCCAGTGCATCAGGGTGTGGAACAGCAACTGCAAACACAGGAGTACAGGGAACTAGTGTTCCAAAGAAGAAGAAACCCTGCTTCCAGTTTTAGCCAAGTTCTAAAAGAGTTGAGCTAGATAAAGAATTTACAGTGTGAGATTTTAGTCTAATACTTTGCTATATGGTATGCAGTTACTATATATAGACTTATCTTACATTACGTTAATACATCCCTATATATTATTTTTTATATAAGAATTAAGAAGACAAACTCCATTGTCATCCCTACAAGTCTGACAACACTCACAGTTCTCTGTTAAGTCTGGATAGCCAAGAGTGAAATACAAAGATTAGACAGAAAAATATAAAGGATTTCTCACGCTGAGACAGGATCTATAACAGACGCCTCAAACTCTGACAAGCAGCTGGAGAAGTCTCGGGTTATAACAGAGGCCCCCAGGTTCTTACAGGGGCTTTGCACCTTTAAGTGCTGCTTACCACTTCCAGGTGTCAGACAAACTGTTCAGCACCTTGAAGAATGAGATTTTACTCAGAGTTGCACGTAAAGCTCCCATTAATGTGCATTAGATTCACAGGCATGATAAAGAAACAGGGTAATTATAATCTGCCTGCTTAGATATTGCTGACTTCATATGGTGCTAAAGAGCTTCTAGCTTTTGAAAATTTGTTGGTTTAAGTAAAATAGATTTAATGTATGGTTTGTAGTTCATAAAATCTAGAGGGAATACAGAATTTGCCTATGAATTATGTTTTAAATAAAAACTGAAGCAACAGTACTAAGCAATTATTCATTTTATATTAATGATCTCCATAAAGGAAAAGATATTTCTCCAGGAGTGCAAGTAATTAAAGAGATTATGGAGAGACACTGCCAAAACTAAGGACAAAGTATAATCAGTTTACAAAATCCATTTTATTTTCTTTATCTGTTCCCCAAAGCCATGGTATTAAGATCCATTTTCATTCAAATTTTCCCCAGGCCTACTTTTTCAGGCTACGTCCTGTTAGACTCATTTTTTGCAGCAGTTTTACAAATCTAGGACATCCCTACCCAGTCAAAAAAAGGAGATGCATTGCCCGTGCCTCTGAGAGTCCATTCCTAGTAACAATCTGCAGCCATTTTTAGTGGAAAAGAAGGTTGTATTCAGAACCGTCAGTAACTGATGCAAGATCTAGGAGACAGTCAAGAATAAAGCCTGTTTGTTGGCACTTCTTCATTTTAAGAGAAACTGAGCCTTATCTCAGAAGCCCATAAAGAACCTGTGACTCCCGAAACATAGACTACACTCGCTAAGGTTCTGATAAATTTTATATTGACAGCTTCTATGCAAATTAAGAGCCAAACTCTAATCTCTTCCTAAGATACACTCTGTGATATGCATATCTGGCTGAGAGAGAAAATGTGGAGTTTAAGTAGAGTCCATTTAACTTGTTAACAGACGTGTCAGTCACATCTCAGGATTTCTCTCCTGGGTTGGATTCATCACTGCTGTGCACTCTGCAGTGGTTATCGTTCTTGTGTCTGAAATAAATGTAAATCGACTTGCCAGCAGTTAACTTCATTGGTATAAATGACTGCCTGAGATGCAGAAAAAGGATGAGTCAAATGCTCTGCATTCACCTGGGGCAGGCGTGACAGAGCTGCCTTCCTCTTGGTCTTGTCAGAGGGCTCTCTTTGGCAGTCCATCACACCACACCACACAAAGCTGTTTCACCCATTCCAGCCTCAGTGAGTGAGATAAGCTGAGTGACCTCAGCAGAGCAAGCAAATGTGGTTTTTCGCCCCATAGCTGAAGGAGATTAAATACATTATTTTGTCCTCATACTGGGTCAATAAAAAAATCAATTTCATGGCAGCAGCAAAGCTGCTTACTACAGCGTCATCTTCCATGACCAGTTTGGAGCCCTCAGGCTGAGCAAATCCCCTTCTCAGCAGGGGCAATCATGGATCTGCTGCCTCCATGCCTCTTTTCCCTCCCATCTCCTGTGCCCAGCCCTACTCAGGCCATACTGTGCCAATGACCAGGGAAAGGTGAGAAAATGCAGTGCTGCCCACCACTGGGGTTCCTTTTTGCTCTCACCCCCGTGCTTGGGAAGCCTCCTGCTAGTGTGGCTGCTCTACCCACAAGGTGCAGAGGTGGGCAGGTAGCAAGGGCCGGGGTGCAGGCAGCAGCAGATAGCTGGGTACTGCAAGGGCTGCTCTGAACTTGTGCGACCAAATGGGGCCATCTAAGTGCCAGTGTCAATCTTTCTGCAATTATCTTTTTCATTGCTTCCAAAAGCCAGTCCTGCCCATGAAAGACCTGGTGTCCATTTAGGTCCTTGTTGTCAAAACATGAGCTATGGGGATTGGTCATTCTCCTGGGACATCAGTGGAATTTTTTTAGTTTGTCTTCAGATTCCAGGCATGAGAATGAAGAAGCAGCTGAGCTGGGCATCTACTAAAACCAAAAGTAGCATTTGGAAAATTTCTGAGGTTCTGGCAATTCTTTTTTTCCCTTCCACATTTTTTGTCCAAAGTAGGCTGTCTAAAATAATTCTTCACTAGACCATCTTTATCCCTGTGATTTCTGGAGCAGAAGCTGACAGTGGACAGAGGCACTTAATGTCAGTAATGAAAGTGCCTTGCTGAAAACTGTAAATATTGTTGAAGTGAGAATATAATGTACTTAGACTTGGTGTGATCTTTTTATAATCCTACAGAAAGGTGCTCTGTTAATATTCAACGGAGAGACACTGTTACAAGCAGTGGACACCCCTTTTCAGGTCAGCACTAACTCCACGGGGAGACGCAGATATATCACATACCTACAAGGCTAAGTGGCACACAGATTACAGTATCTTGTATAGCAGTGGTGTCAAGCCAACCCTTGAGAATTTAGCACTAGTGTATTAATAAAAATAGAGGGAACTTTTGTGTAGTAACTGCTTTTCCTATGTCTAAAGTGCTCCATAAGTCAATTTTGTAAGCTAATGGGCTGGTAACGGATCAATGGCAATAGCATGAGAAAATGTTGCTCTAGCACACATAGACCATCAGATAAGCTGATTAATGCTCCATCAGTCATCTGGTACAATAGAAATAGTCATTATGAAAGAACACCAGTGCCTGATCTCTTTGGAAAATAAACACTCTAACCCAAGATTTTTTTTCCACAGATGCTGGAGTGTTCCCTAAAAGCATTTATGAAGCAGCCAGATGCATTGACCACACAGAATTCTAGAAAAAAACAACTCTCCAGCCATAATTGTTCTTCAGCCATTATCCTGAGAACCACAAAAAGTAAGTCTTTCATGTTTCTCATGTCTCTGGTGTCAATAAGTCAAATGAAACACCCTTACAGGAATTACCTAGAGAGAGAGAAGTTTGGTTATTGCTTGGGATTGTATGAATGGAGCCATTCTGTCCCTCACTTTATGACCCACTGGCTAATTTGCTAAACTAAAGCCAGGAGTATGGAGAAGAACACCAGGGCTTAAGGATATGAGTAACTTTTCTTTTCAGTGAATGTCATTATCTCATGTTATTCTGAAGTAGTCTTCGACTGTGAAACCCAGAAATGAGGGTCAAGATTTAAAGCCTCAGTAAACTTACAAACTAAAACAGAGCTAAGCTTCACCCTGAAACTAGAGAAAGCCAAATACCTCCATAACTGGGTTTAATGGAAAGCACATTATCACTGACAAGCACTGAATACTTTGCTAAGGGGACAGGAAAACCTTCATACCTGAGGAAAGCTTAGGAAGAACTGAACTGTTTGCATATGTGAATTGTGAATTACACAGTCCTGCTAGGGAGGGCCCCTTTGACCCTGGAGTTTTTCTTACTTTTGCCCTCAGATGGCTGTCAGTGGTTAGTGAGGTTTCTGGGCCCAGGACTGTTCTCAGGCAGACCCATTTTCAGCTGCCTACTTTCTGTAAAAGGAGCCTTGGAGATGCTCCTGGCTTGGTACTGTCTCCTGTAGCTGCAGCATCACTGGCAGCAGTGATGGTGTTTCTGCTGTATTCTTTACCTGTTGGTATCAGACTGCCTCTGTGCTTGGTCCAGACAGTACAGACTCTCTTATCTACCACCCCCAGTAGCTTCAGCCCTAGGGGTGGTGCTGTTCCTCTTTCTGTTGTCTGCTTTTCCAGGCAATGCCTGGCTGAGGCAGGATGCTGCTACACAGCCAGAATGGCTTCAGATCAGCAAAGTCCAGACAAAGGAGAGAGAAAATCCTCAGATGAAAGCCTGGATTTCAGCTCTGTGTGAACACTTGAGAAATGTTTGACCACCAGGGATATCATTCCACTTGAGAAGACATCTCCAACCTTGCCCTGCCTCATATCTCTGAACTGAGAGCTTGCACAAGACAGTGTGTTCACTCAGGGCATCTTAAAGACTTACTATTTTTTGATATCCCTCTCTTCTTCTTCCACTTGCCACTTACTTCCTGGAAGCTGTTGCTGCCTCAACCTGTCTCAGGGAGATGCACTGTTGCTGTAGGCAGTGAGGGTGGAGTGGGAGAAGGCAAAAATGCCTGGAAGGTCTGTCCCCTGCCCCCACCTGCCAGAGGCTGCAGCAGCAGGGCTGTGGCAGCTCATTCATAGCCTCCGGAGGAGGCATTTGTCTCTTCCAGTGTCATTCATACTCGAATAGCTATCCCGTCTCCTCTAGGGAAGAGACCAGATGGAAGTGTCCTATCTGCCAGATTTGACTACAGGTTGCCAGTTGGATCACGCTGGGTCACACAAGAGGGCTCACTAGCTTTACACTAGAAATTCAAAGGATTTCTGGCCAAAACCCACACTGCTTGGCCTGGCCTGAAGTCACGCTGAAGTTGCCTGCCCATTTCGTTCCCATTCCATTCCCTCCTGTGTGTCCTCTGTAGATGCCATCAGAGAGATCTTTCCATCTGTGAGCTTTAGCCTTCAGGGCTAATGATGCTTTTGTCATATTTAATCTTGGGTAATTCTCAGGGGTGGTGCTTTTAGGATTATCACAGACCTACTCTTCTCTGCAGTGGAACCGGCTGATTCACACAGCGACAAAGGGAGCATGTTACTCATGTGAAATGCTAGTCGTCAGGAGTCTAGATGCTGTGATGGAGACCTATGGCATGAGGTACATTATCTCCCATGGAACACCAGAGTTAATCACACAGTTAATGCCTACAAAAATATGAAGTGTGAGAAGATGCTGTGAACTAATTTAGGCTTAAGCTTGATGCAAAATTATGCTCACAGAATAAAAAATTACCAAGTGTGCCTTTGGGTGTTCTCACTGCAGAAGAACGTGAGGAATTAGTACCTTATTAACTCGTTCTTGGGTTTATAAAAGTTATTTCCCATTTTAAAAATCCCTCAAGGGCATGACCTACCAAAGCATTTTCTTTCATGCAGCCTGAAGTATTATCTGTACAATAACAACCCTGTCACTGGAATGCAAGACACTACATTATTTTTAGCAGATCAGTATCCAAAATCATTTGACCACAGGCCAAGGATCCCTTCTGAGAAAAACCATGAACTTGATCATCCATTTATTGCCTACTAAAACGTTCTCATTTGCCTTCCCTTTGCAAAATTTGGCTCTCAGTACTCAAAGAGATTCGATTTCAGAAAAGATATTTTCACAGTAATCTCTGCATTACGTCAAAGGGCACAAGTTAGAGGGGAATATTGGGCTGTATCCAGGCAGAGCTGTCTCTAGGTCAGAGAGGCAGGCTCAATCACCCTATTTGATCACGGGGAAGTTGTGGCAAAAGTCAGGCCAAAATGAACTCACTATTGTAATGTGTCGCAAACTCATTTAACCAGCTAATACAGACTGGGTGCCTCAGTCAGTCCTTCCTGGGCAGCAAGCGAAAGTAGCCGTATGGAGCACCCAGCTGGAAACGTCTTCTGAAGGCCTGAGCAATTGCCCTCTCCGTGCATTTATGCAAGTTTTTGTGTGAAAGCAAGGAGTCATCTTCCCAAATACGTATTTCTAAGATGGAAATAAATAACAGTGTTTTCCAGCTGCCGTGATAGCAATTGTGGCAAACTGTGAGCTAATCTGTCTGGCTTTTTGTGGTGGCAATTCCCAGACAAAGACTTGTAGGCAGAGACCTGGGAATGTGACTGCCTTGCAGGAGGATCACCTCTTTTGTCTCTTCCCAGGGAGGAATGCTGGCTCAGGCATTTTCCAGAAGGAACACTCTGGCTGCTCCAAACATGGCTTAGGGCAAAGCCGTGTCCTAACGCTGCAAATCAGGACAGATTTGTTTTGGAAACCTGCTTTTCCAGAGTGGTCTGGCTGACATACTGCTCATTCCCTATTCTTGGCAGTTGCTTGCTCTGACTGAATGTCCTTTTGAAAACTGTTGACAAGATCTATGCACCACCCAGAAGGGCTGGTCTGCACACAGCCTGATCTACACACACAAAGTATTCTTTGCTGAAGTTCACAGTGTGTAAGTGGGTGCTGGACAAAAAACTGGCTGCAAATATAGACAAGGAATAATTGTGGTCAGCGCCACTGCAGCTACCAGGATGAAATTCATATCACAATCGTCCACGGAGAGGCACACCCAAAAAATCCTCAGATATTTTCTTTGCAAATCATACCCTAGCATTCTGTCGTTCTAGGCAGTGCAGCTGTATTGAAAACTCCTGATTATTGTCAAGAGAAGTTGATCTCTGGATTTGTTTAAGTCAAATGCTGTGGTACTTGAATTCTGCTCTTCCCCTTTTATTAAGAAATGTTCTTAGGCTGCCACTGATTTTGCTGCCCCCAGTCTGAATTAAAAATAACTCCTTACGCAAGGAAAAGCAGGCACAGCTCTACCGCCATTATATTCAGCGGCAATGCAGGAACTCCTGGGAGAAGCAGAGGTTTTGAAATGGAAGGCAGCTGCCTTCACTGGACTGTTCTTTCCTTGTTTCTGCGGCTGATTTTCTGCTTATTTCCACACATGAGACATTTCTTTAAGCTATCTTCCATTTAGTGAATTTTCCACAGAATATTAGCCATGAACAGAGATGATTTTAAAAGTGTCCTTTAAATTCAGAGTGCATTTCAGTGTCCCATCTGCATCTTCATGCTTCTACTTCAAGGATGCTTCTGAAATCCATTACAGGATGTTCACCTTGCATTTTACTTGTGAGTTTTAAGGATATACCTTCTCAGTACTATATTAATCAACAGGGAAGTGATAAAAGATGAATGGAGCAAGGTAGTGGCTAATCGTGTTAATTTTTGCTTCAAGAGAATGGAATTCCAACAACTGCTGGTTTTAGTCTCTTTCTGGAGTTCAGATTACGTTGTTTATCAGTTACAGCCCAAGCATTGAATGAAGCAGACTGCTACAAGAACCCTTTGGATGAATGATTATTGAACTTTGCAGTAACACTCTGCTTTAAAAAAATCACTACTACAGGGCAAAACATCACCTTCAGTGGTAGCAAATACTCTAAAAGGAGAAAAACTGTAGGCTGAACAAGGAGGTTTTGCAAAGTGCTTGTGATGGATTTCCTGGACCCTTGCCTGCTGCTGGCTGTATAACTCCCTGAGGGTCACCCTAGGATGCAGCTGCGTGCACTTCCCTCTCTAGCACCCATCCTGCTAGCATGGGAAGCAAAAGGGTGGTGCTATGCAGCACAAAACTACTTCAAGGCTGGCCTTCAGTTGTAAGGCTGCAATTCCTCAGCGTGTCCTGCTTCCCCAAAGCTGCCCAGTCCCCTCCTGCTTTCATAGGACAGTTTCTGTAGATTTATACAGAAGAAAGAACATGAAACGGAGCCATTAATTCTCCTTCACTGTAGTGTTTACCTTTGCCCTCTGGTGTATTAGGTACTTATTTATAGTGTGCTCCAAAATAAAGTTTCTTTTATTTTCTAGAAATCAAAGCCTAATGCAGGGAAGACTGAAGCCCTCTTTCATCCCGATGACTAGTTCAGTGTGGGAATGTTTGTACACCAGGATAACACAGTCACAGCAGCTGAGAAGAAAGATCAGTGCACAGAGAATCATGCACATTCAACTTGGGCTCCTCTGCAGTGCAAGTAAGCTGAATTTTGCCACCCCAGAGCAAATTGGCTATTTCTTCCCAAATACAAGGTGCAGAAAGTCAGAAGGTGGGATGGATAGCTGAAGGAAGAACCCAGAGAAGCTGGAGGGTATGGAGGAACAGAAGGGTGATTACAGTGTGTGTCAGAGCCACTTGCCCTGCAACAACAACAAGCTCATGGCCCCCTGCCCTCCCACGGGCGGCAGCAAGAGCAGTAGGTGGCCTGGCTTCCCACGGCTCCTGCCCAGGCAAGGTGGCTCCCAGGCTGTGACACTCCTTCCTTCTCTCCTTCCTCCCCAGCAGCCCTGCACCCTACTCAGCTGCCTCTTCACCTCTGCCTTGAAGCAGTCCCAAAATAGGGTGTAACAGAGGTGACCCACCTGCTGCCAACCCAATGCCAGTGCCTGTTTTCTGAAGGAAAACACAATTACAAAATAAACATGATGTAAGTTCTTGTAATACTTTATAGTAGGTACAGCTTAATGCAGAAAAGAGATGTGAAAAATGCCCACTAAAAAGAAACCCTTTCAGTACCTAACAAGCTTTTATTCAACACTGACAGTATGATCTCCTATCCTACAAGGAAAGCTTTGCACATTCTTCTCTGTTTCCAAGAGCTCCATCATTAATATTATTCCTGCATCTATGAAGTGAACTCATGACTCTGCATAATCACTCTCCCTCCTGTATGAAACAGAACTGAGCCAGCGTTGCACATACCATTACTCTTGAAGGGCAGCTTCCAGAGCTGCATTTCAATTAGGGAGACATGTTGTTTTGTCTCTAATGGTTCACACACACTGGTGGGTTTCTGAACTTTAATAAGTTACTGCATGCCAGCTGAGGCAGGTGACTGCCAAGGTGCTCGCTCCTGCCCTGCCAAATGCTAGGGAAAACATTTTTTCTCTTATTAACCTAGCCTGAAGTCTGAGCTGACACATTTTACACCACATTTGCAGTGAGAAGCTCCAATCAATTACAGGTAGCTCGTTAACGGCAGGTGGAGTACTCTTGTCTCTTAGTGCAGAGTGCTCAGGCAGGGCTGTGACACTGCCCATCCTGTCTTCCTCAGGAGAGCTTGGTTAATGGGAAAGAGGAAAGTTCATCTTCTCTGCCTTCTGTTTCTTAAAACCGCATGATAAATGAACCCCGGCTTAATTACATAGGTTTGCTGTCTGTAGGAGGAAAGATAGCTCTGAATGTTAATGCTGATGCCACAGACAGGTCATTTCACACATTTTGACTGTAACACAGCATTGCGATTTTCTGAAATCAGCGCTTCCTTCTGGTGGTGCAGATATTGCAGCAATTAGGGACTGAAGCTTTCTTGTTTTACTTGGTGTCATTTAACCTCTCTTGAGCTTGATTATTTATCCATAAAGTGGGGAAAGTATTGCTTGTCTTTCTCACAAGACTGTGAGGAAGCTTTTATTGAGTAATGGCTGCAAAAAGCCCTGGGAACCTTGGCTAGAAGAAATAACATAAACTTTTAGTGTGCTCACATTAGTTGTGGATTTTTTTTTAATGTCAGTCTATTAGATTAGAACTTCTAGGATCGTTTAGTCTTTCCAAGGAGACACCCAGATGTTTTTCTTTTGGTGACAGAAATATTGATTTGCTATCCAAAATAAAACTTGTTTTCTTCACTAATTAACCCCACAGCCAAAAAAAAAAAGTGTATCTGTAAATCAGTCAACTAAGAAAAGACTATTCTTCTTATATTTTTTCTAAGGAATTGATACAATTTATAATGGTCTATTGCATGAGACATCAAAGCTAGAGAATAAAAGGTGGGAGCATTATAGTTGGAAGTGTTGAATGTATTTCTCTTGTAGTAAAGTAATACAAAAAAATATTTCAAGTATCTTATGCTGAAATTCTAGAAACACAGGAGAAGTTCCTGTTCAGGTGGTGACTCATTGTCTAAAATGTGGATGTCTCTTGGAAGGGATGCTGGGTGCACATGCTCTCATCTGCACCCTTTGGAGATGTGCCTGGACACGTGCTGGGCTGGGTGTGAAAGCTCAGAGTAGGGAATTCCTGCATTTGCTTGGGAGCCTGTATTTAGACTGCAAAGATAAGGTCCAGACAACCTATCAGCGTTACAAGGTAGACCCACAATAAAAGTAGATGCCAGATAGGCTTTACAGGTACGGAAGAGTAGGCTGCCTCAGTCACTTTGTTCCAAATTTCCACCATAGGTAGACAACCAAAATCCAGCTCTTAAAAAATTGCCACCTAAGCCTCGATATGCTTTAAGTTCACAGGTATTCATGTTTCCAATGTAATGCATTGCCCAGGTTTTTGTAAGTTTTGGCATCTACAAAAGGTCAGCAACTATTTCACATTAAGCCACATAATGATTTGCAAAGCGGTGTTTCTCAGAGGGGTACTCAGCCCAGTAGGCATTTATATTATAATGATTAGATAAATCTCTCCCAAATACATGCCTGGAGAGTGTATTGGCAGTGCCACTTTTCTTCTTTTTGTGCAGGTTTTCAAGCATTCAAGATGAAAGAATTTGGGTTCTGCCTCTTCTGCTGAAGAGGGTTGGAAGCTGCAAGCCTAAACTCTCAGAAGAGCATCCAGACTTGCTGCGTATACAGCAGCGCGCGTTGTGCTGGAGATTGTGGGTTCATCAAAGCAGTGGGCGGACAGACGGGGAGTGTGAGGAGTCAGTGATCTGATGATTCAGGCACCTGGAAGGAGGAGACTTGGCCTCTGGTTTCTGCTCTAACCCATACACAAAGCATTAATAAGAGCAAAGACTCTCCTACTTATCTGTTAAAGGTCTGACGGCACCACAGGGTCTAAACCCAGGCTTTGTGGTGTTAGGTGGATGTTTTATCTGGCATGACCACACTGTCAGAAGACCCAGGTTTCTCTTGGGTGACAGGAAGACTCACCTAGAAGCAAGACCACAGATCGATACTCACTTTAGCCTAGTGAACAATGATTTCTGTCCAAAGTGGCACTTATAGGTTATGTGATTTAAGGCCTACTCCACAAACATGAAGAAGTAGGGGAGCAATGCAAGGCAGAGAAACCCAGTTACCTAATCGGTGCCAGCCAAGCACACCTACTCTTTGGGCTACCACAGGGGAGCAATCAGCCCTGCTGCCTTGCCTTGCAGACCGAGAGGGGGAGTGCCCCTCCGAGGGTATGGGATCCATTATGGTATCCTGGGAATGCCCATTTTGGGCATCTAAGAGATTTGTAATGAGGTGTTTAGGGGAGGAATCAAAGGTGGGGCAAAGAGTCACCAAGGTCATTTGAGGAGGAACAAGTATGGAAAGATAGAGATGAAAGGGGATAAAATGTGTAAACAGGTTGTTGTGTTTGTGCCTGACTCCCACAGTGAGGGGGTGTGTGTTCTGGGGATACGTGTGTGCATGCACGTGTGTGTGCATGTGTGTACGCACGCACGTGTGCGCAGGTCAGCATACCAGCAACTGGACTGGAGCGGTGGCCCGGGGGTGCCCAAGTGCCAGTGCCAGCAGCAGGGCACTGTGCCTGTGTCCACAGTATTTGCGAGTTGTAATAAAAATGGTACGATTCAAATAAGCATTTGCAAACCTTTTCCTGACAGGAGCGAGAGCCTCCATCTTTGAGGGTAAGGGTGGAATCTCAACTTTCTAGCAAAAGGTATGAGCAGGATCTAAGAATTATACAAGGAGAAGAGAAAAGGAAACAGTAGCTCATAGTATCAAAGGAAATCCTTTTGTTTCATCTCTGGTTTGTGTCTGTGGTGCTTTTTTGTTACTAATATAAGCTCACTAATGGAATTTACTTTGAATGTTTGCACAAATGTTTAATTACAGAAGAGAAAGGCTGACAGGGAAAAGCTTTCCCAAAGGAAACCTTAAGATTCAAGATTTTCATATGATTGCACATATAATTTTCTTTTAATTCAGGGAGTTTTTATGGCTTCAGTAATGTAATTTAACTAGAGGTCCATGCTGCAAGTCTGATTTAAGAATTGCACAATGCACATTCCAAGTTGATTACATCCACTTGCATCTTTTCAAATTACACCAATTTTAGGTGATAAGATCTAGAGACAATGGAAGGCAGTATTTCCCTTCAGAGATTGCAATCATTGGTGATTTTGTCTATTCAGATGGAGTATCAGGCTCAGCAAGGTGCTGTCCTGAAACATGCTGAACACTTCGGAATGCCAAATGGACCCGGCTCCTGCAGAGGCCGGCATTGCGGAGCCGGCAGGTGTTTGGCGTGTTCCAGGGCAAGTAGTGAAATTACATTTTAGGACTTTTCCCCGTAATTACTTTGCCTCGTGGGAACTCCAAATTTTCTTTTTTTTTCTTTTTCCTCTGGCAGATGTTACAGTCGTATGAGAGCTACATGTGAACAGGTCGTTCTCATTTCAGGAATGCTTCGCTTGTCGCAAATAATGCCATACGTGCAATTATGTACGTGGCTGTGTATGTAGCACATACTGTAGCTCTACTTATCATGAACTGAATTTAAACTTAAAGGACTTCTCTGCAATTCCTTCTGCAGAAAAGATACAAGAGAAAAAGAGCCAATTAATTCACCCTCTATGCCTAGAGGGAAACGTCATTTACCCAAAGCACTGAGAATTGCCTTCTTGCACTCCACACTCCCAAACATACCTGTCATGTTTCGGAGAGACTAAAAGTTTCATGGACACTGTCATATTCACAGCTTAGTGTGCAGGTCTGCGATATTCAGGAGCGCCTTCCAGCTAAGAGTCACATTCTCACTTCAGTAATGCTAATTACTTTCATATAATAAATACATAATTTAATATAGTTTCTACTATATACCTGATCGGAGGTTTGGATTAAGTTAACATTTCCACCAAAACCTCTACTTTGGAATCAGGGTTTTTGTTTTCCATAGATAATATTTTTCTTGGAGGGTGTATGCTGAAATATTCTTATTAATGTATCCTGTCCTTTCACTTCTGCTCACAACCCCTTCTGTCCCTCCAGGAGCCTACGGCTGAGGTTTCTGAGGCTGCTCGGCAGCTGTGACCCAATGGGTCCAATTCTGCCAGCGGGGAAGGGGACTCTGAGCTCAGTTACACCACTGGATCATCAGCGTGTTGTGTGCTTTCATATTTACACCCACTGGGAACAAAGCCAAGATTCATAACATAATACTAAAGATGCCGCCCTTTAAATAAAGTAACTTTTTTAAAGTAAGAAATCCTATGTTATGAATTTCATCTCCTCATCCTCTTCACAGTCAAGAGTCATATTTTGGTCAACTCAGTTTGGGGGATGTGGGGATAGCAAGTTTTTAGCAAAAGAGAGTTTTGTGTCATTGGTGAGGGATTAATAATAATGATAATAATAACAACAATAATAATAACTTTTATTATCATAAACAACAGCTCCTAGTGTTGCACTGTAATAATTTTATATTATTATCTATAGTGACTGAAAGTAGGAGCAGAGGCTTGAAAGGAATCTTCAAAGCTTGTACCTTGAAATTGCAGGTAATCTTTCAAGGACAGCAATCATTAAGGTACCCAAACGATCACAGTAGATTCAGAAAGGCCAGGAAAGCCTGGCCAACACACCTGCAGTGTACCAGAAACTGTACAACACTTCCTACAACAAGCAAATTTCAAACCATAAGCATAAAAGATACACAGGAACAGAGGAGGAGAGACCAAGGCCATAAGAACCATCAGGAAGTGCTCTGTTTCCATCATGCAGAGGAACAAACATTCCTCACACAATCTGGTTTAAGGGAAATTTAAAACTAAGTATTGACAAATGTCTGACATCACCCTTTATTCATACTAGTCCCTAGCTGTTGTGTGAAACTTTCCCCAAATAGTCGATGTTTCTTACTAAAAAAATCAGCATGAATTACATAGATTAAGTCAACAAAATTCTGGAGAGTAATTTGCTAGAGATAAGCAAAATATGAGTGAACTTTTGGCTTGGGAAAATCAAAAAAAGGATGAAAAGGATCCTGTATCTTAGTTTCAGTTTACTTGAACTCTGCAACTAAGGAGAGATTCAGATAAAAGCTTCCAAGGTCACATCATCTCCTTTGGTGACTGCATGTGGGTGGATCTGAGATGAAAAACCTGGACCTGGATTCTGATCAGAGTCCCTCGCTGGGCCCTTGGCAGCTGGCGCTTGGAGTACAGGACGAGATTTTGAAGGATGTCATTTAGGTCTGAGATCAGTATTTTCTTTGCTTCTGTTATCGTTTGATCCCCTCTTTGTTAAACTTTCTATTAATCAATCTACCATGTTACTACATACCACAATTATAAAACAAAGTTATAATCTTAGCCTCCACGGGATGCATTTGAAAACTAGAGCCAGCTTTCAGGAACTGCAAGGGTGCTACATATCCTTTCAACATATGGATTGTTTATTTACTACATTTATGCTTGACAAAGTTAGAAATGAGTATCCATCAGAAATGACATGGTATGATAAAGGGGTGTTCAAAACTGCTTTGCTTTCGGTAAAAAATTCTTATAAATCTGAATGAAACATTGACAGGATGAAGCCTGAAGCATTTGGTTTAACAAGGCAGCCTGTGACCAAGAATTGCTGGGCCTCTTGGTGCCATCTAGTGATGCTTGGGTGGAATGGGAATGTAGCTATTTTCGTAGTATTACATACACGCTACAGATATATCCTATTATTAAAAACCTTCTAGATTAGCAATACCAGATCTTTTTCATATAAATAACTCTCGAAATTCTGTCGTGCATGGACAATACCAGAAAGCACATATATATTGGCAGACTTGCTTCTAGACTGCAGGGTATTGAACTCTGAAATACAGACACTTCTGATGGGAAAACAAGGCAGTCTTTTAGAAGAGAGAAAAATGGTGAATCCAATTTAAAGTAAATGCAAAACCCAATTAAAGTTACTGAACCTACCAGACGTGAACTGTCTAAAACACAAGCTAGTGATGTATATGCCTGGAGACCTGATAAAGCAGGAGACGGCAGCTACCTGTTAATGTTGTGTCCTGCAGTGCTGCCCCTGTCTCTTTCCTGGGTTCCTGATTTCCCCCTCACCTCCTTTTCTACCCTGGAGCATCTGCGTACTGCTTTGTCTTCACAGACACCTTGAAAAACATAGGTTCGTTAAAAAAAACTGACTGAAGAAAATGTCATCAGAGGAACTTTTAAGGTCCAAACCATGGGAAAGGAATTTACCTTCCACATTCAGCCCCAGAATAATTAGTGACATTCACATGTTCTGCTCAAGCTCTGTCTTTAAAACATATCATGGCTGGTTTTGCTGTGTAATTCTCTCTCTTTCTCTGGATTTTTTTGTGAATTGTTGAAAATCTTTAATTTTAGTATGGGAAAAAGATTTTTTTTTTCCTTTTTTTTACTTATCTTTTTGTAGAATGTGAAAGCTCTTTATTGACTAGTTTGGATTGTAATGTTATAATGTCTGAGTGTAAGCCAGATAATTTCTGAAATATTTATAGCATTACAGTCTTATCTTCAGGCCTTAGTTAGATGTAAATAATCCTTTACTGACTGAAAAGTGTGAATTCCTGTCTCAACAGTGCACACAGTCCAAATCCAGACTGTGACTGCACTCAAGTGGGTGTACTAAGCAAACAGAAAAACTGGTTTTTGGAGCACTGATAGAAAATACTAAAAGTAGGTCTGTTTGGATGGTGGGTGCTGGTTTGCTCTGCCCCTGCTTAGAACTGATGGAGCTCTTGCCCGAATGCCTGGGAGCTGAGCTGAGTTAACCCACCTCAGCACCATCCTACAGCTGCTTGAGTGTCTGACTTCTGCAGGGCAGGAGAAGCACTTGAAGGTGTCTGAACCCCTTTGTGTCCACACACCCTCTATAAAGGCTGTATAAACTGTACAGTTTTGGGTTGTGGGGAAAAAAAAAAGCAAGACTTTACTTCCACTATTGTATTTAAATTGTATTTCAGCACAATTTGCTTAAATGTGGCAGTGAAGAGGAACTCATTTCGTAAATACTGCATGGGAGAAGGGACAGCTTAATAGAGAAAGCTTGCTGGAAGGACCACCAACCTCCTCCTGGATCACCTAAACCTCACTGACGGGCCAGGGTCACAGCGTTGAAGAAGGCAAACTCTGAGAGCTGGAGGAATTTACTGGATGTTTATGCAATCATGAGAGAAGCAGAGCTACAGCCTGGGACAAGGCTCGACATTAACACAAAGCAAGCTTGTCCTGAGATTTTTTGGTAAAGATTTGCACAACATGATCCCTCCCACTTTGCCTTTAGAGCAACTGCCTTTGACAGGGATGTGTTTTATGATTTAGAATAATTTTACTTGTTGTAGACCTAAATTTCATCCACGGAATCAGATGCTGAAACTAGCTGAGTATTACATAGATTTGGGCTGAGATCCCCAAAGTATATAGGAGAAGCAGTTCAGATCATTCAGCAAATCTCCCCTATGACAACAGGACAAAAAAAAAAACAAAAAAACCAAACCTTGATAACTTTCTATTTCCAGCTTCCGAGACAACAACCATGACTCAAAAGACCCTTTTTTATCTCTGATGCAAAGGGATTGTATTAATTCCTCTCAGACGTGGTCCTTCTCATTCCAAAATGTGCTAAATTACTGCAATTCCCAGCTGATCTTGAAGACCAAGTGGAAACTGAAATAAAATTTAGTGCCTGAATCCCACAGCCTTGAGGCAGTGCAGCCCAGCAGCAGTGTGGACATCAGATGGCTCCAGTCCTGCATCGGTGCCAAAGGGTCTGTCTTGACCTTTAAAGCTAGGAAAAATCTAGGCCAAGCTTTCAGAAAGGCTGACTCTTCTTTCATGATCTTTGAAGCAAGTGCAGTATTGCCGGTTCAGGAGGGGGGGGAAGGAGTAGGGGAAGAGAACGTTTCAGCTTCTTTCCCAAAACCTGGTCAGTGGCGAAGTGTACGTGCAGTTACGACAGGCAGTGTCATCAGGCTCTGTCACAGCAAGTGATACCAAAGAGGGTAATGCTTACTGACAGGCACAACAGAACTGTTAATTTTTTGATGAAAGAACCCAGTCGGAGATATGGGGGCTGTGGATGGGGAGACCTGCTAACCTCCCTGCTGCTGCGAGCTCCTTCTGGGGAACTCCATCTCATGATGCAGAGGAAGGTATTGGGACTGCTTCTCCTCCAGCCTTCTGTAGTAAATGAGGCTCTCCTCCCTCCTTACCTCACTGTGACCCAAGGTGCTCTGCCTGTAGTTCATTTATGACAGCTCTACGATTTCGTTCTAGACAGAGAGAACTGCTGGAAAGGGCAGGATGGGCTGTGCAAAGCATGGCACAAGGCTAGTTATAGGGACCATGACACCATCGTAGCTTCAGTTCCCACATTCTCTGGTGTTTGGGGGTGGTTTACCATTGTGATATTATAGCAGCATCTCTATGTTACCTTTCTGTGACTTCAGGGTGTGGCCTATGCAGTGTCACTCAGGTATCAGCTTTATAAAAGTATATCACAGTAGTCAGGAATGCAAATAGAATCATAGAATGGTTTGGGTTGGAAGGGACCACAAGGATTATCTAGTTCCAACCCCCCTGCCATGGGCAAGGACACCCTCTACTAGACCAGGTTGCCCAAAGCCCCATCCAACCTGGCCTTGAACACTTCCAGGGATGGGGCATCTACAGCTTCCCTGAGCAACCTGTTCCAGTGTCTCACCACCCTCATAGTAAATAATTTCTTCCTAATATCTAATCTAAATCTACCCTTCCTCAGCTTAGGGCCATTACCCCTTGTCCTATGTGGTTCCTTCTCCTGTCACAGGTGATGGTCTCTGAGGAGGATGGGAACAAGCACTAAGGGCAGTCCCTGCACACCCATGAGCACCTGAGACAAGTGCCTGAAATGAGATTGTTAACTAGATGCAGTTGCTGAGATGGCGCATGCAGCAGAGGGATGTAATTGTCCTTTCATCGTGTGACTTGGTACTGGAGTTGGTTTACGCATCAACATTCCAAGATGGTGAAGGGTCTAAAGGGGAAGACATATGAGGAGAGGCTGAAGTTCCTTGGTCTGTTCAACCTGGAGAAGAGGAGACTGAGGGGAGGTCTCATGGCAGCCTACAGCTTCCTCACGAAGGGGAGTGAAGGGGCAGACGCTGATCTCCTCCCCCTGGTGACCAGTGATAGAACCCGAGGGAACAGCATGAAGCTGTGACAGGGGAGGGTTAGGTTGGAGATCAGGAAAAGCTTCTTCACCGAGAGGGTGGTCGGGCCCTGGAACAGGCTCCCCAGGGAAGTGGTCACAGCATGGAGCTTGGCTGGGTTCCAGAAGCGTCTGGACAATGCTCTCAGCCATCTGCTGTGACTCAGCTGGTCCTGTTTGGAGCCAGGACTTGGACTTATGGGTCCTTATGGGTCCCTTCCAACTTGGGATATTCTATGATTCATCAGGATTAACATCTGGTGAAACTCAGAAATTTATCAACTGCAGTTAAACTTTCCAATTAACTTTTAACCTGTCACAGACAATCACAACCACTAACATAAGCCTCATATCACTTGAGTGTAAATTTTTTTCAGTGGTTCATGAAGAAATCAGCATTTCAGAAGCGATTCCAGGAGGAAACTCATTAAAATCAACCATAGTGAGTTCGATTGCTTTCTGAAATGACCAGCATGTCAACTGAGTAAACCTTTTGTGAGTCCATTATCTGAGATTAATTAAATTTCATTAGTCTGCTTCTTGCTTGTTTTCTGAAATGCATGGTAAACATCCATGACATTTGTATTCAGAAGATTACAGTGGCTCTGTTGGGCCAGACTAAAGGCTCATATAAATTCAGTATCCTGTCGCTGATACTGGCCAAAAGTGTTTGCCTAGGAAGGACCATAAGAGCAGGATGAGCATATACAACATGTTCCCCAAGTACTCTCCAGTCTCTAACCAGACTCAGAGATTTTCTAAGCTATATTCTATATATTCTTTTCAACAGAGATGCTTTGTTCTCCAAAAACCTATCAAGCCTTCCCTCGAATCAATGCAAATTAGCAACATCTGCATCGTTAAGGAAGGAGGTTAACAGCTGAACTACATGATGTGAGAAAAAACCCCAAATCTCCTTTTTGTTTGTTTTGAACTTGCCTCTTCACAGCTTCATCGATATCACCCAGCTGCTATACTGGAAGAGAAAGCGAACAGTCAATCCCTAGTCCTCTTCTTACGCCATTCATCTCTGAGAAGACCTCTGCCTCACTGTGAGCAAAACTTGTATTCTTTCTATTTCCATCACCTCTGAGTTGTGTCTTCTTTCGGTCCCTGCTCTTTGCAGCAGTCTCCCGTGTCCAGCTGATGTAGGGGGTTTGGGATCCTGGCTGCAAGTGTCAGTCTCAGTCTCTGGCACCTTTTTGCTCCCTTTCCTGACACAGATTTCTCACTGACGGATCTCCTTTGACCTCAGGGGACAGAAAGAGCACCTCCTGCCGCTGTCACGTTGCATCTGTCAGCCTACTCTGCCCAGGTCATGGTTTCGCTCTTGAGGGTTAGCGTCTGTTACACACGGTACACGCCAGCAGGCCCGAATGGCTCGCCTGCAGTGCTCACGAGGCCTGCTCGTAAAGCGCGAGGCACTTGCGGCCTGCAGTGTCTGAAGGCAAGAGGAATAGATACCGTACAAGGACAGAAATGGTAGTTCTGATTAGAGCAAATTGTTTCAATGATGTCAAGTTCTGCATAATGTAATCAAATTTTCCTGAGAAAGAAAAACACTCCATGCTGGTTTTAAAAAAAAAAAAAAAAGCCGTTTTTCTTTTGCAGCAGGAACCCTAGCAGACAGAGCACCTAATGGGATCCTCATCTAAAATTCCAAGTAGTTAAATAATAAGAAATCCCTTGATTATATCATGTAGTGAGTCAGACATGGAATATTTAATGGATTCTTTTTGACAGCACTGAAGGTGGCTGCCATTTCTGTACATAAAATTTAGTGCAGCAGAGGACTCTTGCAGGTGGTCCCAAGCAAAAAATAAAACCCAACCTAAAAGTCAGCTGCCTTTGTGAAGCAGATGTCTTTATAAATCCTCACTGAGCAGCTGGGAACATTTTGGGCTGTAAGTCACAGGAGAAGGTAAGGCAGGTGTTGTGACAAGTCTTGCCACTAATCAGTGCAGAAATGAGGCAACCACTAGTACTGTGTTTCAGCCAAACCTATGTCTCCTGCATTTGATTTAATAACTTTTTGCCTGGCAAGGTGCCTGCTGTGCAGTGATTCACTTCATATTTTAATAAGGAATAACTCAAGATAGAAAATTGAATATTGGATGGTAATGCAATGTAGGGAGTTTTGATGACCCGCTAATACAGTGAATTCAACTTAAGTGGTTTGTGAATGACAACAAACCCCTCATATTAAATTACAGCAGAGCATATGTTTTCAGTCATGTACTCTTCACTGTAATTTATAGCAAGAAAAGAAAATCCAAAACACAAACAGTACAGTAAGATATGGATTCCTCCGCACGAGAACAAACAGATAGTTTGGGGTGGTAATAACAGAGAAACCTACCTCTGGTTCATTAAAATGGACACGTGTTAGCACGGTTTGCTTGGAGGTGCTCCAACTGATAGATACGCAACGTGGGCTGCAGAGCGAACCTGCGCCACAGCTGAAGGGAGGGTTCTTCCCGGTAGACGTGGAGCGGGTGGGGGAAGGAAGTTCTGTCCTAGCAGCAGCGGCAGCGGCAGCAGCAGCTGTGTTTTGGTATCTGAGGCAGACCTAGGATTATATTTGATACAGCGAAAGAAGGATTACAGTGCCTCTGAGAGTAGAGGGGGCTTGCAGAAAAATTGTTTGCCATGGATTATGGGGACATAATCTTTTAATGTCCCCACTAAATGTTGATTTTGGAGGAAAGATAGATAAAGCGCATATTAATGTTTAGGGGGCGAGGGACTGTGTATGTGAGTTTCCATAACAACCTAATATGATTTTGATTTGCTTGTTATTGAGGAGGACGGTTCCATTTGACAGTGTTTGTTACAGAGCATGGTACATGTATAAATGCATCACAGCTGCAAGTAACAGACAGAAACAATCAAGAATACTAGGTCTCTTTATCTAATACATTATTGATGTAGACTTCCTAGCAGGAAGCTATATTTTGAAATAATTCTCTAATGCCTGTCAAGGAAAAAAAAGATCGTGCTGAGCCTTTTTTCCTTTGTTTTTCAATTCAAGCCTCTCAATCATCAGAAAGTAAAAACCTTGATGAATATGTGAATCATCTGGTTGTATTTCATGTTTTCTAGTCTAGAAAAATAAAGCAGAAGTGCATTTAAATAACCAGTATTGTTACTATCCTTCACTTCTGGGAACTCATTTATCCTCTAAAGCTTGTGTGAACAAGTTTTTTTTGTGGGGATACAAAGTATTAGATATCAAATCCAGTATGAGAAGGTGAAAATCCCATTGAAAATCCTGCAGTTTATCTCTTGCCTCCACTTTCTTAAGTTTTCTTCCATAGGCATCAGCTGCCAAGGAGCTCTGGCAACCCTGATGTGCAGGTCTGAGTACATTACTGGATTGTTAGGTGGCTCTTGGGTCTCACACCTGAACAGCAAAACTTGGCTTACCTTGTTATTACTTGGTGCTGGTGGAGCTAGGAGGTAGTATACGTATTGAGATGGTAAAAGCATACCTAATCGCAGGCCAGAAGCTCAGGGCTCAGGCTTTTTTGTCTCTGACAATAAAGGCAATTGACCTAATTTTTGAGAGTTAAACCCGTGGGACTGGGATTTTGCTCTGGAATTATCTATTAGTATGTAATTATACACAAGAGGATTGTAGGGAAAGTGTTTGAAGCTTAACTAGGAACTTTAGAACAAATAAATAAATAAATAGAGAACAAAGCACTTGGTAGAACCATGGGACCTACCACAGGAATTTAATTAATGCCTCCTAGGTACAATCTACTTATCCGTATTTTGGTACTCAGAAAATGTGGGAATCATGTCTGTTACTGGTAGCCTGGCTTCCTTCTTCTCCTTTTCATCAGAAAATCATTCTCGTGAGGATCAGAAACAAATAGCAATGAACAGATAATGACAGAGAGTCACAATGCCCTGTGCAAGGTCCACCCAAAGCTGTCCACGTCTGAGCTCCTTATGGAGCTCCTTATGGCCACTGAAACTAATGGCAAACCTCGTGCTGACTTTTAAAAGAGAGGGGTTAGGATTACCTCATTTTACCGACTATGGATGTATTTAATGTCAGTTTTTAGTAGTGAATGTCTTCAGGAAAAGCAGCTGAAATGCATGTGGCTGATTGGCAATGCTAGTATTTGAGTTTTCCTCTGAAATATTTTACTTGTCATCATCCAACATATTCCTGCAACCAATTAATCTACAAAATATAAAAAGCCTTCAAGTTTATATATTCTGCACAAGTATTGTTCTGTGGATATCCAAAATTTGTAAGAAAAAAATGTACTGATAACACATGATCGAGTCAACATTTGACTTTTCAGGGAGTTTTTACTGCAATAGCTAGACCATGACTGAAAAACACTGTCAGTGTTAAGTGGATTCCACTTAAACAATCACAACATAAGTGACGTTGATTGTCACAGTGTTTTACATGGCAGCATGAGCATGACTAAAATTAATATGTGAAACAGAGCATTGACTCATTTTTCCTCTGGCACAAAACGTCTTTATGCCATTGCATAAGAGGTTAGGGTGGTCTGCATCTTGAGAAAAAGTGATCTTCAGAACTGAAAAAATCCTGTTTAATAGAATATGTAGACTCAAATCACTCTCTCCATTTTCTTTGGCCGCATTGCATTTCTGGCATGTAAAAAACTACCCGTTCCTATGTACCTAGAAAATAATATGGTCCTTGGTATAGAACTAATAGAAATAATGGTATAGAAGTAATGGAAATAATTTTTAAGTAGAAACTGATCTGAAATTGTAATTTACTGATGTAGCATAAAATTCCAGTAGTACATCATCCTAGTATAGCTGTATCAAGACATTAATGCAGCAAACATTCAAAGAATTGTAATATCTAAACTATAATTTTATACCTTTACTTTATAACTGAGTCATGTGTAACATGCCTTCCTTAGAAACTAGGTGAAGGTATGAAGACACTCTGGAATTAGCTCAAACATTCGTGATTAACCTTAAACAACAGATGCAATGGAGATTGTTTGCTGTATGTAACCCAAAGCACATCTGATCATACAGGTGTCTTCCATAGAAGCACACTGACTGGTTAATTTAAAATTTAAGGAAATAAGTATATTTCTTATATACAGTACTATACGCAGTGTTGTGATTACCATTGACAGTCCAAAGACTGAGAATGTTTATTTCCAACAACTCAAAAATATTTTGCGGTTTGTTTGGTGTAGTGCGTCGGGTGGTAGGTAAAATACAGAACTAAAATACAGAAAAATACAAGAGTCGTGTGTTTCTGTGTAAGCACACACATGGAATTCCTTTGGCTCATAGACGAGCTGAGCCGTTCTGCTCTTAAGAACAGATTTTTCTGCTCTAGCTTTGTCTTCTCAAAGTTAGGTGTTTAAGGCTGAGCAAGGTGCGAAAATTTCCTTTCGCAGCCAATGGAGAGAAACAGGCACCTTCGCAAAGTAACTTTTCTCTTCCTGCAATGGGTAGATGAATCTTATTCTATGCGCGAGAAACTTCCTAGTTTTTGGAAAAATATAATGGATTGGGGATCATTCCTGCTCTGGGCAGACAGAAGGAGCTTACTGACAATATGAAGAATTCCTGAGCTAAAGTATCTCAAATCCTAGTTTTGCCAAGTGTGTCACAGAATTACCACCAAATTAAAAAGTTATGTGCAAGAAATAGCTCTTTTTCCATATAATGCTGCTATTTTATGAATTAAAGATAAAAATAAGCCAAAATGCAATTTTCTGCAAATGCTGTTGGAAGAATACTGGATTCATTTTGAATAGGAGAAAGTACTAGATCCAGGATTCACAGTATTACTAAAAGAAATTACCCGTTTTCATTACAGAATTTGGCATCTTTGGTACAGATTCTCCTCCAAAAGGAAAAAAAAAGCAGAAATACCTTAAACACATGTATGCAGATGTGGACTGGGAGATTGTCTATAGAAATTAACCTCTCCAGGTACTAAATAACTGCAGTATGTGATTAGCAGACAAGATGAGGGGCCAAAGTGCCTGCCTGGTATGAGTACATCTGATGGCTTCAGGTTAGTGTGTAATAAATTTCTTGGTGAACTTTATTCTCTTGAAGAAGGTAGTACCTCTGGTACTTCTGTTGAGCTATGAAATGCATTTTTATATTTACTCTAGAAGCAACTGATTGCAAACCACATTATCGTGTTCTGTGAACCTGTGCTGGTCGCATCCAGACCGTACAAACACCTGCCATCAGCAAAGCCCTGCTGTTTCATCAAGGCATCTTCACTTCACCTGAAATGCTGCCGTACAGAATTTCCTGAGATTTGATACCCCAGGTGATTTTCCTGTAGCTTGGTTTTAAGGGACACATACTGTGAGGAATTTCAATAGAGTTTGGGTTTTTTCCCCCTTCTCTAACTGCCTTTGTGTATGAATTTTAGCTCATGATGTTGTGCTGAAATTGTGCTGTTCTGGATAGGGACTCAGGAATCATTTGTATTTTTCCTGTTCCTAGAGATAACAGGCTAAGTAAGAGAAACCCTAGGAGTGTGCAGGGCAGCACCATGAACGCCAGTGATGTCGGTCAGGATCCTGAAACTACGGGAAAGGTGGGATTTGCCTGCCTCGGCAGGGCAGGAGAAAGCCTGGCTGCCACAATGTCGCCTTGCAGTAGAGGCTTCAGCATCCTTTGGTCACAAAAGTGACCATGGTTTGTTTCAGCAGCAACGCCCAAATGCACATTGCCTTTGTTAGCGACAGAAACCCAACAGCACAGAGTGCTTTCCATCGGGAAGCCTGGTTTAGTGCATCTCTTCTGATGCACTCTGACACGTCCCCAGGTCAGGGGACATCTCAGAGTCTTGGCCACTCCAGTGCCACTGTGAGGGTGGGAGCCAGCAAGGTGGTCGTAGCAGAGGGCACTGCTGGAGGTCTGCATCGGGGCGGCTTTCTTGTGGGAGCAGTTCAGCCATGAGGCTATTTCCATGACTTTCACAGGTTTTTGACTTCACACCATATTTACGGCTGAGTGCGAGGTCCCAAGCAGCCGGGTAAATTGAAACGCTCGTGGAAAATGACACCAGGAGATATATCTCAAGCAGTGCAGTCTGAAATGAGAGGTACATGAAAACATAAAGGATGTAAAGAGAAACAAACGCAGGCATTTAAAGACAGAAAATTCATAGAGTAAGTGAAATGAACCCCCTGGATTATACTTGTGTGTTGAGCTCTAGGCAAAAGTAAGATTAACTTTATTGAGGTCAATAAATAAACCTCCCCTTCAGAAACAAATTACTTAATTTAGCTCTGTGGTGAGACAGAGCCATCTGCAATGCCCACCCATCGCCAGAGCGGTTCTATAAATAACTATCACAGTTGCACTAAAGCAGAAGAGGATTAAAGCTCTCGTTTATGCTCCCTCGCAGAGACAAAATATGAGGTTTTTACTGCATGTGAGCAGTGTAAGTGGTTGCTTAACGCTAGGTAAATGACGGTCATCACAAAAACCTTCCCAGGGCACAGTGTGACACACTCATCTTTCCACTTGGAGCTAATATTTCTAGATCAGGAACTAAGGAGAAAACCTTCCTAGAAAAAAATTTATAGGAGTAAAGATGCAACTGAAAATGAAATGACTGGATGGCCAAAACAGTTTGGGACACATAAAATAACTGTTTTAAAGACTCTTTTTAATGTCCCTTCATTTTTCATCAATATATACTTTGATTATATAGATCCCCAATCTAATGCCAATGAAGAACACACTGCAAATAAATTGTTTCAAATATACAAAATACACCATTTTAATAACAATCTTACTTTTTTATCAGTTTAATGTTAGTAACTTCAATGCATGCTGCACTGGAATAGGTTCTGCTTCTTTCCTAATGATTCTCTCTATCTTTAATTGAAATCTTCCTATGAATAGCAAAGGGAAATAGCCAGAATGTCAGTTTTTATAGTGAGTTGAAATCCGTTAGAAACAGAGAGAGAAAGATGGAGGAAGGAATATCAGTGACCAGGCAAATCAGTATCTTAGGCACACACTGGTATTTGTCACTCTGATAGGGGTCATGGGCTGCTGAAAAGAAGACATTTTCAATACCATTTTTGGAGCAAGTTTTTTTTGAGAGAAAATTAGCCACCAACTTCGGTAGCTGTGAGTAAAATTAATGGAAATGGAGAGGCACCTTATACATTTATTTTTTGGGGGCAGATCTCTCGGGTTATTCTTTTTACCCATACATGTCGTCTTGTTTTCTGCCTGAAATGCTGCACGTCATTGACAGTATCAGCTGAACCTGCTCTAGAAGGTGTTTCCAACATGTACAATAGCAGATCTTCAAAGGCTGGGGTCAGACATGATTGTAACGGTTTTGCTGACAGAGATACTTGAAAACATCTCTTCAGCAGCTGCTCAGTATAACCTGTGAACTGTGAGGTGTAGTGGTCTTTGGGGTAGTAGAGTAAATGCAGAGAAACAACATTTTTGATTTGGCATCATAGTTTCCTATATCCAAATAGACCCAAATTTTTATTTACGAACACTACATTTTTATTGTGAGTAAAATCCATTAATCTCAAGGTACTTTGCACATACTTGGGGAAAGTCTGTAGGGTCACTGGAGGTTTATCCTGACACCACTGGGTTTACACTGATACAGATGAAGCACCAACATTTGTCTACCTCTGCTAGGTAACTAGTGGCAAGAAAAACAACCTTCACGGGGAAAAGGGGTATCGAAACAAGCAGGTGCATTTGACGGAGCAAGTGGCAATAATGGCCACTTCCTAGAGGAAAGTGTTCTTTTTAGACATGACAAATTCCGACAAAGGCATGATACCTCAGACACCTGGTGAGATATGAGTTTCCCAGCATGTCCGTTCCGTTTTCTCATCTTTCCTGTGAGTTCAGAGGAAAATCCTTCTTAACTAAGCTTGTAACGAAAAATATGTAAGAGCAGAGGAAATGAGATCAGCAAGAGAATGACTTCTCTAAATGCCCATTTTTTTAATCTAGTAATTTGCTTGAGAAATCAGACAAGACACAGAACCTTTCTAAGGGAAGAAGGAAATGCAAGCGTCAACATCTGGTTGACACAGCATTAAGCAGATGATGCCCATAACAGAGGTTGTGGAGTTCCTTTCGCCCGTACAGAGAATAGAATAGAATAGAATCATTAAGGTTGGAAGTGACCTCAAGGATCATCTAGTCCAACCATCCCCCCACCACCTATTACCCACTAAACCACATCCCTAGGTACCACATCTAACCTTTCCTTAAACACCCCCAGGGACGGTGACTCCACCACCTCCCTGGGAAACCTGTTCCAATGCCCGACCACCCTTTCCGAGAAGAAATTTCTCCTTATCTCCAACCTGAACCTTCCCTGGCGCAACTTGCAGCCATTTCCCCTAGTCCTGTCACTAGTTATCTGCGAGAAGAGGCCGACCCCCAGCTCACCACAACTTCCTTTCAGGTAGTTGTAGAGGGCAATAAGGTTTGCCCTGAGCCTCCTCTTCTCCAGACTAAACAGTCCCAGTTCCCTCAGCCGCTCCTCATAAGACCAGAGGGGGCAGGGGCTGCTGCCTCTCCCCAGTGAAGGCACTGCCAAGCAGCGTGGCACCAAGCACTTCCAAGGATTAGACTTTTTCCTCAAAAGCAGGATGGTCTTACCTCTCCTGCTCACCAGCAGCACCCTGATGGCCTGTGCTGACCTCTGTGGAAAGTAGCTAGCACAGCCCAAAACTGTCCCTGGGAGCATGCGAGCGCCTGCATGGCATGGGCCCTGCTATGTGACTGCTGGTGGCCCTGCCCCTACCCGCGTTGCTTCACTAGTACAGATGTAGCGCCAAAGACTGAAAGGGCCAGAGGCACAGTGATCTTTCTCATCTGCCAGCTGGCTGATGCTTGTTTAGTGGAGAAGTGACTCCACTCTTTTTCCCTACCAAAGTGTGTACAGGAATTTTCTTTCTTGTGTCTTTACAGCAGGACTTAAGGAGCTGTAAGGAGGAATTTGCAGCAGATCACAGTAGGAAATCAGCATGAAAACACAAAGGTAATGTAACAAAACCAGAGAAGACCTCAGGCCTTTGCCTCTGTTAAATATTTATACATTCCTCTCCACACCTACCTCTGACAATACATTCTTTCTTTTTTCAGTCTTCCATGTCTCCATTTCTTTTTCTGTCATTCTTCTTTCTCCCTTTCTCGTGATTAAAAATGTTTTAATTTCTTACTTAATCTCCTTACTACAGTGATTCCTCCTGCCTATTGCCCTCTGATTCTTCAACCTATGGTCCTTCCCTCTGTTAAAGAATATTTCTGGCAGTTACATGTTGTGAGTAATCGACAGAAAATATTTCTATCCAAGCGTAACAGTTTAGCAGAATAGGGGACTACAAATTTATGTTTTTCCAAATTATTGCCACAAAGCATGGAGATATGCTATCAGACAGGTGAAAAGCAGTACCCTTAAACAGCTTCAAAACCAACAACAGCATGATGAACACATAAATGGCACAAGAAAATACAATAAAATATCCATGTACATTCTGATTTAAAGAGTTTTGGCTCAGTGTTTCTCAATTGTTACCGTTCAATTATCTCACTAAAATGAGGTTTCCAACAAGCTATCCCAGAGTCCTACTGAAACTATGTATTATTTTGCTGCTAACTCTGTCTTCTTTCCAAGGGCTTTCACCGAAGAACTCACTTCATCTCAGGTATTTTCTGTGGCAGGTATTAAAAACAGAAAAACAAATTTCAGCTGACTGCCACAAGTTGTGCCCCAACTGACTACTTCAGTACTCCTGTACAGACCTCAAGTTTTATTCAGACTTAGGCAAGGAATTGCTCCCTCCTGTAATTAATCCCAGACTCGTGGGATGACAGAGCTTCTGGAACATATTCGAAGATGTTATTGAGAAATACTATTTTATGCTTTCTTATATAAGCAGTAAACAAGATCGCACTGGAAACAACATGACTGATGCTATGTAAATTCCAAAAACATTTGGAGGAGTCTGGAGGAGTTAACCCAAATTACTTTAATAACCTGATTTTTAGCACGTCTCTGTGAATGGTTGATTTGGCACAAGCAGAAGGAACAGAGAGCCAAGGGAGGTAGAACGGGGGAAAAAAAATCAGGGAAAAAGGTAAATTGAACCTTATCTTGTTAACATCTTTGATTCGTTTATCCGGACTTCATTCTATGGACACAAACCACTCTAAGACCCAAAATACTCAATTATAGCTGATCTCAAGTTGTACTCAGCTGTACCCCACTTAATCATGAATTTTCACCCTTTTCAGGTAGTCATGTCTTAACCTCACAGCAAACCATCAAAATGAAACTATAGTCAAACAAGCCAGAAATCTGCTCCTAGGACTTCATTTAGGTTTTGGAAAATCTACTGCCAGAGTGTGCAGAACTCAGAATAAAAGATGATATGGTTTTGAGATGGTTGTATCACAAATCTGTTTCATTGCTGGTATTTTTTCAAGGAATACAAAATGAGTAGCTGTGGAAGACTATATACTGACTTATACTGACTTGTGAAAGGTTAAGGGGTCAAGATGGCTTCTAGCAAGGACTTAATTCCAGAGATGGATTATTATAAGAAAACATATTAAATGTTTAAAGTGGGAGAGCCAGCTGAAATTCACGGAACTGTAACAAGATGATGGAAAACAGAGCATGAAAACGACTGAGAAAGAGCATCTGACCGTAATACAGTGGAAAATGAGAACCAGAGGGGGATTTTTATAATTTAATTTTAAAAAGTCAGAAGTCAAGTCTGTACAATACTGAGAGACTAGTAAAACCCTGTATAAGTTTACATTACTCCCACAGATTTTATCAAATACAATTTTGGTGGCCTTAGTGGGTTTAAGTCTGCTTATCCCAGCTGAATTTCACCCATGTAATTTATAAAAAGGCTACACAGATACTTTATTTGATTTCTAATGTAACTGATTTAATTAAAATATTCAGATTGCTAGCATACACATTTCAGAGTTTACACCATCCATGGGCACACAGTTGAATGTATCATTCATAAAATCCCTGAATCATAAAACATTTTATTTGGAAGGGGTCTCTTGATGTCATCCCATCTAATGCCCTGCTCAAAGCAGGTTTGGTTGCTCAGAGTCTTGTTTTGAATTATGACTACAGCTCAAGTTTTGAATATCACCGAGGGTGGACAATCTAAAACCTCCCTGAGTGACCTGTTACAGTGTCTAACCATAAAATTTACCTTTAAATATAGTGGCCATTTCCTCTCTTTCAACTTGTGTCCTTTTCTTCCTCTATTGTCACTGTAGCTTTGAAAAGGGCCTGGGTCTATCTTGTCTATATCCCAATCAGATATTTGTACGTAGCAATTAGCTGTCCTTTCAGCCTTCACTGCTTAAGACTAAACAAACCTTGTTCTCTCATTTTCTTGTTATATCCTGTCCTCCACCTCTCAGTGATCTTAGTGGGCCTTTTCTAAACTTCTTCCAGTATGTCACCACCTTTCTTGCACAGAAGATTCTAAAGCTGGACACAGTTCTCTAGATGTGGTTTCACAGGCGTCAGTAGAGGGGAATAACCATTTTTCTTGATCTATTCACTATCTTCTTCCTCAATATGAGCCCTCAATATTGAGTTGGGCTTTCTTCATGGAAGATGATGACACTGCTGACACTTGTTCAGCTTGTTGTCCACCAGGCTTTGCAGTTCCTTTTCTGAAAAGCTGTTTTCTACCCAGATGGTGTACTGTCTGTTCTGTTACACAGGGTACCACAAGGTACCCTACAAATAAGATGCACAGTAACATTCATAGTGTTGTTGGGACTTCAGAGAAAATGGTAAACTTGAATTGGGCGGAAGTATTCAGCAATGCTAGAATAATCCCCTGTGATAACTGGTTTGGTGAATTTATATCAATGCAGTCCGCTCGTCTAAAATGCACTTTGGTCACCACCCACATGGCAATGAAGAACACTGTAAATAATACAGTTTTTATTCAGCCAATAAATCTGTTTAAAATGGTGTTAAAGTGAGAATTGTTTGCTATAGAAAATAGTCCAAATTGCAGTCCTGGGGAATGAGGAACCATTCTTTGGCCTCAAGAGCTAGCGGTGTTGTGCTCCTTGGAATCTACACAACTAAATGGTTGTCCACTTTCCTTCCATAGCCAAGGTGGTCTCATCCACACTTCCTCTCCACAACAGTCCCCAGCCGATGTTAGTACTGTGCAAAGCACTTGAAATGGATCGCAGTTGTTGCCTGGAACACTGAGTATTTAAACCATGTGGGTGACCATGAACAGGCCTGTTTGGTTTAGCATGTATGGACTCCATTTCCTTCAGAAACCCACTCCTTAAGCCAACTGTGTCTGAGTCTTGATCAAATCTTTAATATTAATATTAAAAGTATTAAATGTAATATAAATATTAAAAATACCTGCTAATGTTGTATACTGAGGGCAAGTGTCCCTTTAATTCATGGAGATATCAGATAATATTTTTTTCTCTTTTTCATGACTACTTATTTTTTGTCTTATTTAGGATTGTTAAGTGGTAGCCAGTTTCTGGTCAGTGTTTTTATGGTGATAATCAATAAACCTTTTTTACTGCTGTTTCAAATCATTTCCATCCTTCTTTTCCCCCTGCAGCTTGCTCCTTTTGCATCAGCTAGAACAGGACCATTTGACTTGGCCCAAAGAGGGTAGAGATTTCTGGAAATGAAGAAGTGCAGAACAAAGGAGGAGAAATCCTATCAGTGACTGTCAGGTCCCTGAAACATGCAGCTGAATGTCAAATCAACTGTCTGCCTGGCTGCCTTTTAATCTCTGGTGTGGGAGCAGTCAACAGGAAAAAGAGGTTTTTAATCTTTTTTTAGTCCATATCACTTTTCAGTTGAGCTTTGCGGACAAAATTAATAGTCACATTTTGACTCATAGATGGAATTGTGGCTGCAGTTTTGACTTTTACAGAAACCAGTTTTGATACCGTGTTGGTAAAACTCTCTCTGGGAGAAAGATCAAGGTTGGTGTCCTGTCTTGATCAGACCATCATCAGCAGAAAGGTTAACATTCATACCAGCTACACAAAGCTCACCACAGAATTCTTAAGATTTCATGGTCTGTGCCCTCATTTCAGGAGGGACAGAGTTAATTTTCTTTCTAGCAGCTTATACAGTGCTGTGGTTTGGATTTAGGATGAGAATAACATTGATAACACACTGATGGTTTAGTTGTTGCCAAGCAGTCAGGGACTTTTCAGCTTCTCATACTGCCCTGTCAACAAGAAGGCAGGGAGTGCAGAAGAAGGAGGGAGGGGACACAGCCAGGACAGCTGACCCAAACTGGCCAAAGGGATATTCCATACCATATGACATCATGCTCAGTATGTAGCTGGGGGAGTGGGCTGGGAGGTGGGGCAGCTTGGGAACTAGCTGAGCGTTGGCTTCAGTGGTGAGAAATTGTGCCATTCATCACTTGGTTTGTATATTCTATTACTATTATTAACATTATTATTGTTGTTATTATTAATATTATTATCATCATCTTCATTTCCTGTCCTATTAAACTGTCCTTATCTCAATGCACCAGTTTGTTTTTCTTTTTACTTTTTTTTCCCCTTTTCCATTCAGGGGAGCGAACAGCTGTGTGGTTGTTTTAGCTGCTGGCCAGGTTAAACCACGACAGTCTGAAAGTGATTATATATCTTTTTTTTTTTTTTTTTAAAGAAGTTCATTGAACTAGATTTTACTTAGCCTTCAGTGCAGAAAAGTATATAGCAACTAAGCAGGACTTTAAGGCTCCAGGGCTGTGATTTTGTATCATTAAAATACCACTAAAAATATCATTCTTGAGTAAAAGCGTTGAAGTAATCTTACTTCTCAGGAAATTGGGACAGACAAGAGTGTTACATTAATTGAGGGTAAAGGTTAGAATTTCTTCACTGTATCATTTCGGTACAGCGAATTCATCACAGTTTCTGCTAATATTTGAATGTCAGCAACAGTATTGTGCTAAAGAATTTCAGCGATTAGTAATTTCACTTTCCACACAGCACCTGACCTCTAGTACCTTTGTTCCATGTACCAGCAGTACAACATGTATCAGGGTTTGAAGCAGAAGTTCTTGTAAAGATGTAGTCCACAGTGATAACATATTCCTGCTCTCACACATGTGATGCTGCAGAGATTTTTAAGTTGTACTTCTCTCGGTTTAAAGAAGTAAATCCCAACAAGGCTGGTGGCCTTTTTTTCACTCAGAGCAGTGCTTCGTTGCTGCCTATCACTTCTGGGGCTTTACATGATCACTGGTGCTCAGTGTCGGTTGCAAGAATAGAAGGTGCTAGAAGTCAGGAGAAGCATTTCCACAGCAGGGAAAGGCCAAGAAGCTTTTCTGTGCATGATCACAGCTTTGGCTTATCTGGAGGGGAGAATTCAGTTGCCCTCCACCTTCTGATCTATAAGGATGCACACAAGGACTCAGGATTTGTTGTATTTGCATTGCTGAGAGCCTCCTTTTCCCACGTGTCTCTAACACGCTGGTTCAAACTGTCAGTCTTGCTAAGGCCATTAACATCATCATTATCCAAAGGAGCAACATGCCTGCATCCAGAGGCAGTCCATCCCAGAGAAGCCAACAAGTGGCAGCTGCCAGAGGCAATCTGTATCCGTCAGCAAACAACTGTACACTAGCATGCTGCCAGCCCCTCTTTTAGTCCACCCCACTGTCCCATCCTACAGCTGACATCTATTACAGAACAAAATTACTTCTTGGTCTACAATTGGGTAGGCGTGTCCTTCTGGTCACTGCAAGTTCCTACAGACCTGAGGTACTGTGGTTTAATGCTGGTAAGTCTATACTGATAATAATTTGCTGATTGCCCAGGTTAATAGGGGCCTTATTGTGACCATAAATGACCAAGATGTACATTACCGCTGAGTACCCCCTAGAGAAATGTAATCATAAGAACTATTGAGTACTCCCCAGCACATCTCAGAACTGCACAAATTGCCATTGACAAATGTGGAGTGGGATTAGTTATGCCCATACAGTATGCCAGGACAGGTGGTCTCAGCCTATTCCCCAGGAACTTGCACTGCCTTTGGTGAGATCTTTCTAGCATTTGCATAATTTCTGACTTGTCTGCAGTCTCTACACCCTGTTACTTTACTGTGCAGTTGTACCTAAGGGGCTGCACCCAGCACTGCAGCTCAGTGCCTACCACAGTTTCTCTGTGCCATTGTAACGTGCTCTGACTTCTGATATCAAGGCCATCAGGAGTAAAAAAAATGCATTTTTATTTTGAGAGGAAAAATAATCAATTTCCAGAACAAAAAAATTAAAATAATTGGGGTTTATTAGCATATGATGGGAGGGAGACAAAATCAATTTCAGCCTTTTCTAATAACATACATCATGAAACAAGAAACTTTTCAGATCCATTGAATGTAAGACAGCCACTGTTTACACCTATCTATGTACACTTCCTCCTACAAAACCTCAGCGACTGCAGAACTTCTGTAATAGAATTGAATAAAATGGCTGAAGGAGGCGAAAGAAAAGGTCCCCAGTCTATACAAAATAAATGAAGGTGTGTAATGGTCTTTGTAGGATGATTAGATGAAGCATGAGAAAATTATCTGTTATTCTGAAAGGCATATTTGAAATAAGTATGTCAGCTTTATTATAGAATCATAGAATCATAGAATCCCTAAGGTTGGCAAGCACCTCCGAGATCATCAAGTCCAACTGTCAACCTAACAACACCATGCCTACTAGACCATGTCCTAGAGTGCCATGTCTACGCATTTTTTGAATGTCTTCAGGGACGGTGATTCAACCACCTCTCTGAGCAGTCTGTTCCAACACCTCACTACTCTTTCCATGAAGAAGTTTTTCCTAATATCCAACCTAAACCT